>CM021774.1:741513-816499 GCA_011076525.1 Nettapus auritus
TGAATAGGCCCACACCTCCCTAAAATTTCAGGGATTCAGAAGCTGAAGCAGGTTGAAAATCATGGCTTTTTAGTCCAGCACAAGTCAGAGGTGGTGTTGGGGAAGGTGGAAAGTTGCACGGATCCAGTAAAAACGAATAGTGCCACCTGGTGTAAGTGGGCCAGGAGGAAGGCAGCTGTCCCCAGGTGTGTCCCCAGCTCCTCCACCTAAGCTCAGGGAAAGCCCGTGGCCAACAGGGAGAGGAAAAAGATCTTCTAAAGCCTTAGGTGGGATGGGTTCCCTTCAGACACGCAGGAGGAAGGTATTCGCTGCCTCACCGTGGAAAAGGGAGGCAGTGGGTGTGTTAGGCACTCTGTCCTTAGAGGCCACGTGTTGTGGAAGGAAGGACCAAACTGCAGGTTGCTCAAGTTTTTTTCCTTTGTAACTCCAGCAGCTAAAGTAATGACTTAGAGGGAGAAAGGGTGATGTGAATTGTTTCAATACAGAACTAGTAACAGTGCTGTCAAGAGTCTAGTGTTGTTACACAGCCTTCTGGGGTAAAAAAATAAGTGATTAAGTTTTAGGCACTTAAGTTGTAGATAAGGGTTGCATAACACTGAAAAAAAAATTGATGATGTTTAAGAGAGATTTAACCCTTCACTGGGGGGGAAAGAGGTTAGATCCCTGCAGATCAAGTAGAGCAGGTCTCCTCTGTGACTGATCCCATGTTCTGGGCAGAGGATGCTGCAGTTTTTCTGGTTATAAATATACAGCACACTGAACTGAAGCCTCAACACAGTTAAATTCCTGTGGCTGGCATCTGTGCAGCCTTTTATCTGGGAGGTTCTGAGGTAGTAAAGTGCTGTTGAAGACTTATTTGGGGGAGGGAACAGGAGGAAGAAAGTCAGAGAAAGCAAACTGGTAAAAAAGTTGAAAGGCCATGGGAGCGAGAGGAAGGAGCAATCAGAACCACAGCTGCAGGTGGGAAGGTCTGTGCAGTAGGTGGGCTCTAGCTGTGAAATGGCTGTTCTCTGCTGCAGTCTGGAAGGTGCCTGCCATGAGACAGGCTATTGCATTTGGCAGTTTGCCCTTTTGAAGCATAAAATATTTTGTTTTCCAGAGTTAAAAAACAACTTGCTCTACTTCAGGTCTATTACAACTATGCAAAAGAAGCTTTCATTTGCAGAGCAGAGGTTTTTATTTATTTATTTATTTATTTATTTATTTATGTTAGCACAAAGTAAAGCAGTGTAGGTTGTGTCAGCCTTAGGCAAGGCAGACTGGTTTGGAAATATTTGTGCCTGTACGGAGAGGAATCTTTAAATGAGCTGCAGAAGTCAAGTGGCTTACAAAGCAAATCTGTTGTTAGAGCATGCCTTCTCCAGCTGCACTCAGGGCTTTCTAGAGAAGGGACAATATTTAGAAAATGCTAAGCCCATCTAGGTGCCTTAGCAAACAAACCAAGAAAAAATATGTGCAACACATTCACCATGCAGGCATTAAACAGGTTGGGACAACATCTGTCTGAAAATGATCATCCATGCAAAACAGTCAATGGATTTAAATATGTGAAGCTCAGAAGTCCAGTTCTCTCACATTACATACAAAACTGACTTTGAGGAAGTTAGAACTTTTTTCACATATGCCAAACACATATGAAAGCATTGCTGGACTGCTTTTGATCATGACTTAAGTGGAAACAAAAATAAAAACAACACTAAGGTAAACTGAAGTTTAACTTCAGTTTAAAATGATCCTTTATTAAATGATGCTGAATATATATTTGGTCATTGGAAAGTTCAGAGCAATGATTTGTCAACTAGGACTTGAGACTTGAATTTACTGGAAATTCACTGTATTAAAAGCAGTGCTTATACTTAGAATGCACAGTTTAATTATTTTAACTTCACAACTACTACTTCTGCAAGAGACTTCTAAGAGTAGTTTCTTTATAGTAGTTTATATTTGCATATTATATGTAAGAACACTAATAATATTCCATTATCCCTGACTCCTGGTGTAAATTAGTGCTGTCAGGTCTCTGCTTGCCAAGAATATATAACCATAAGGCCATACACCCTAACTGAGAAATGGTATTTACACTAGGGGACTGAAAAGAATTTGCTAGGACAGCATGGGGGAGAACATGTTGAGCAGTTTAGTACCAGATGAGGGATCCCCTTGTAACAGGAACACTCCTCAGAGACCATGTCTGTCCTGTAGGGATGGGAACAGAGGTGGTAGAGATGTTGGAAGCCTGTTTATCAAAAGATAGATTTAAAATATTCTCAGGATGGACTGGTAGTTTGTAGCAGTAGAAACTTTCTTAGCACAAATACAAACATTGAAAGATACCGGTTTGTTTGTTTTCACTTACTGTGACAAATAGATATTATTATTTTTATTTAAATCATTTTATACATTGAAATCTTCCTAGGGAAAAACTTAGACTTTTTCAATGCAGTTTTGTAGACCAATGAAATGCCACTTTGTAACCCCAGTTCACTCAGTCAGCTCCCAGACAGCTCCTAGTGGCATTGTTCTCCCATTTTTATTATTCTTTGAAGACAGAAATACTGAGTGATTATGTGTGAGACTTCTACAAAAGGATGCAAAAGGCCTTTAAAATCTTGAAAGAGGCAACTGAGATAAACAGAATGCTGTAAATAGGAATTGTGGTGTAAGGCAGACAGGACAAAGCTAGTAGTGCTCTTCCAGGCCTTAAGGTAAGCTATGCCTCTATGCAATGCTAGAGGTGTCTGTACAGAACACTTTTACATTATAGATGTATACCTGTACATAAAAAATACATCAGGTGACAACTAGTTTTACTGGCACTAAACCATGTGTATTCTGGGCCAAATAGGCATACAAATTTGAGAAGGTAGCAGTTGAAATACATTGTAGATTTTCAGTGCAAGTAGGCAAAAGTATACAAGAAAAATCAGTGGTTCTTCCTGTTACCAGCAACCATGGACACAGGAATTCAGTTTCAGCTATATGTTGCCATAATGCCATGTTAGTGGGTATAGGATCCCAACAATTAAGATGCTCTGTGCAAAGCACGATTGAACAGAGGTCTTGGTAACGGCATAGTAACCTGGACATGTGAATTACTTCCTTTCATCCTGGAGAAGTGAGAGCTGTAAAATGTAATGACAGCAACTTAAAGTAAACATTAACTATTTCAGTGATTATAATTATTGCAAATAACCAAGTTATTTATCTAATTACGGTTAATGTGTGAACAGAAATCATCACACCTCTCATCTGACCTCTAGACCTGCTTTTTAACCTTCATCTGGGATGTAGGCTATTAGGTTACTAGGGGTGGTCAGAGTATCTTACAGCTTTCTACAAAATCTCAGGTGTTAACAACTGGTGTGACAGTCATGAGGACAGAGATACAAAAGAGAGTCCTGGAAGCTAAGAAAACTTATTTCCAAAACCCATGTTTGTCCAGATCAGTGATTCTTAACCATCTCTTGCCAGAAACACACTCCTCCAATAGAGATGTGGAACCTGCACTGGTTGGCTTTTCTTAGCTTTCATTTATGGGAGTTCTTGAAAGAAGTGCATGGATTTCTGTGGGTCAAAAAACAGAAGTCACTGATCTAAATTGGCTGTAGAGGACAGAAAGGTTTTCCTTGTATAATAGATGTTGATATACCATCCATTTGGTTACTCACTTAGAAATACTTTGGTACTTACAGTTAGTGGAATTAAACTGAAAAGCTATTCCCCCCCACTACCAAATATTAGAGCAAAATTGGGACTGAAGAAGCCAAGGCAAGCTGAGAGGAAAATGTTACAGATTCTACATGGTAAATAAATGAACAGCTTCCAGGATGAGTGATAGAGAAGCTGGCATGTTTAGCAGTATGTGAGCGGCATGGACCTATATAATTTTGTATTTTTATAGACGAATTACAATTATTCCTATTTCATTCTTATCTATATTTAAGAATAAAATAAAAGCTCATCTAGAAGCTTCCATTGCCCTGACTATAATTGAGCTTGCACCTTAATCTACTCGGTATCTTCATTTGTTTATAAACAATCAGGCAATCAGATACCTATGGTTGGAGGAGATTTTAGGTACAAGATGATAGCTTTTCTACCAATACTGAAAAGGTGCCACAGCACCCCTTAGCAGATTAGTGCAAGGGTTTGGTCTATGAGTTTTCTCACCACAGCTTAAGGGGTCCACAGAATTCAGGAACCTTCATTTTGCCATAGATGTGGAGGTACTGAAATGTTTGAAAACAAACAAACAAAAACCAACATACATTGTCTTAAAGGAGAAGGAGTACTTTACTTTTGACTGCACTGATATATGAAGGAACAAGAAAACTATAAACAGGAAAAATTCAAGGCACATCTTAAGAGATCATCACCTCAATTCATTGAGTATCTCTAGCATAAAATTTGAATAATAAGTTACAGTCTATTTTCTGAAGTAGAGGGAAAGCTGTGACTGCAGTGACTGGCTTTGGAACGTGGATGGTTCCTGAACAACAGGAGTGATGCACTTCAGTTAAATTAAGGGTCAAGCAGCCATTTGCTGGGGTGGACGGCTTTATTAGAAATGTAAAGGTCAAGAACTGGAACTGTGTAACACAGCATATTTATTGTTAGCACCATATGGCTTTGCAGATACCTGTAAGCTTACAGAAATGGTGTTGTGCCTCCCATGCAGGGCTGGTGGGCCCACGGGAGGTTCCTATGGGAGCGACAAAGCACACTCTAAGCACCTGTCTTTGGGGTCAGTGGTGCAAGAGGCAGTTGGCCACAAATTAGGAGGATTTGCACATGGCTGCGGGCGTCAGTGAGGAATTACGTATCCTAGGGGGGTTTATGTATCCTATAGGGATGAGAACACTCAGGACAAGGACGGGGTGCAGGAAGGAACTGGGGCAGCAGAGCGTGAAGGAAGCCGTGCTAGGGCTGTGGGGGACGACGGCGGGCGGGCCGGGGCGGGCCCGGCAGCCCCCCGCTGTCGCCATGGCAACCCGCAAGCCTCCCGGCGCGTCTCCTCCTCCCGCCGCCAGCCCCGTTCTCGCGAGACTCGGCCGGGCCGGCGAGGCGAGGCCGAGGCGCTCCGGGCCCTGCTCGAAGGAGCCGCAGCGGGGCCGCGGCCCGGCCGCGAAATGGCGGAGAGCGACAGGGCGGAGGCCGCGGCTGCCGCGCCGCTGCGGGGGGCCGAGGAGGCCGCCGCCGCCGCCAGCCAGCCGCCGCCGCCTCAGCAGCAGCAACAACAGCAGCAGCCGCTACCACCACCACCACCGCAACAGCCGCAGCAGCCGCCGCGGGCTGAGGAGGCAGCGGCGACAGCAGCCGAGAGCGGCGGGGGCAGCGCAAATGGCGTCAAAATGTGTGTGGCGGGGGGCGGCGGCGCGCCCGGGCCGCGGCGGGAGGGACGTGGGGAGGCAGGGAGGGATGGAGGCAGGCGGCCGGCCCTCTCCTCCCCACGCCCCGGCCCGGCTCCTCCCCCGCCGCGGGCCCGGGCCGCTCCGGTGCCCCGTTAGCTGAGGGGGTCGGGGGAAGGCGCAAGGCTCGCGGGGGGCTCGCAGTGCCGGAGGGCCGGGCGGCTGCGCCCCGGTGAGAGGCCGCCGAGCAGCGTTGCCGTTGGGTGAAGGGCAGGAGACTGCACTCGGCTCGGGTAGTTTGAGCCGCCGGCTTGCCGTAACAGGCTCTGGTCTGGCAGGGGGTCGGGGAATCCGCGTCTACAAGAGTTGAGGGTCTGTTCTGATCTTGGTCACGTTTCCATGTCTTACGGTAGTATTTGTTAGGTTTTGTTAACCTTTGAGGTCGTCTTTGTGTATGTGAGAATGGTAAGAGAGCCCTACAGTGGTTTACTTCACAAAACAAGCAAACAAACCCACAAACTGTTCCACTAAAATTATCATGTATGCGATATGTAAGCTATGCCTTATATAGTCGGTCTAGAAGTGTGGCGTAAGGCAGCCAGAAGCGGTAGGTCTCCAGAAAAATAAACCAAATGGCTTTTTATGGGTTCTCTTCTTCTTGATGTTAGGCTTCAAGGTTCATCCCTCTTTGCATGAACTACGTTGTAGCCTGGCATCATTGAAATTTCAGCACTTCTTAATCTCATTCACATCTTAGAGGGAAAATACATTTTTTAGAAGGCCTTCTACTGGAATACATCAAGGCTGTTGAGAGGTCTGTGAACTTCTAATGTGTTATATGCAGTCCAGGTTTAATACTGCTGAGCTTAAAAATAGATACGGGATCAGGCATAATATCAAAATGGAGAATAAAGGAGTAACTTCATGCCTTTATTTGACTTCCAGGGAAATTCATATAGTTTGCAAGTTATAAGCTTCACATTGCTGTAACACAGTATTTTGTATCTATTTTCTTTCCTCTGAACCTGGCCCTCAGCATCCAAACTACACAAATTATTGAATATTGGCTGAAAGACTGTGACCTTTTTGCATCTTTTGAGACGTACAGTAATTTATTGTCTTCTGGAGTTGCTGCTCATAAAATAACGAAGTAGCTTTTCTGTATCACTCCTGTCAGCAACTTTCTTCTTTTCCCTCCAAAAGTAATTGCCAGCAAATGAAAAATCCTGTTGTTCTGCAAGATAGTGGTTGTTAGCTTCAAGTCTGAAAATAAGGCAGAGTTCTTGGTAACACAGTTTCAAATCTTATTCTGCATACAGTTTCTGGTCTTTTCTGAAACAAGTGCAAAAAGGAATAATCTGTCATTGTGGAGGTGCTACATAAAAGAGTATTTCAGTAACCAGCTTTGCTTCGCACTCAAATGAAGTTTGAAAGGAATCCTGGTTTCTGCTTGTATGCCTTCCTAAATTTGTTGTGTTGATCAGAGGAGCTGATGAGTGCAACAAGCCTGAGCTGATGTATGTGCTTTAGAATCACACGTTCAATTGTGAACTCTGCGTTTTAGTCTTTACTGAGCTTGTTATCCATGCGGATGTACAGATGCACTTGAGCAGAGGAATAAAAGTTGTCTTTTCTTTCCAAAAGTTTTTGGAATTTTGAAGCTGTGATTTTTGAAAAGGTACTTCATCTTTTTATTCAGTGGAGGAATACTTTATTCTAAGAAATTAATGTAGACCTCTCTTTTCAACCCTAGAAATCTGCTAGTGATTTTACGGGCAAATATTAATTAAAGATATAAAGCGATTAATTCATACAAAAGCAGAGCAGAAACTACCGTTGTTTTTCCCTTGAGAAAATGAGAATTTGTGGTTTCTGAGGCCGTCTTTTCTGTGTTGTGTGCATGGCTAAAGTCACATTTATTTGGATGTATTTTTTGATTGAAAAGTACTTTTCCCGAGAGGGCTGTGTCTGCAACAGGATCTTTGCCTCCATATTGTTCACTGGCCCACTGATTTTGGCAGATGAGTTTGGCGAGAAGGATCAATTTTTATTTTTTTTTCATGAATTCTCTGCTTTTAGGAGGCTGGCTTTGGTTCCCAGATTAAGTGATTTGTCTTATTGTTTCTAGGATTTAAGAGTTTATGTAAGACTTGTGTCCTGTCTGCTCTCTACTGGTTTGTACAGCCAGGTGTTGTAGAATCCGTGGGTTCTGTGTTTGGAGGCCTGGCTCTTCCTGTGCACTACACTGAGCATGTAGGGGCTGTTTCATAATCCTTTAAGCAGGAAAGAGCTTAAAAGGCTAGAGAGAATCCGTTGGTCTAATCCTAAAGCCTAAAGAAGAACTCCGATTTTGATAAGGGTATCACTGGAAGAAGTTTTATGTTCACAAATGGATTGGAAAAAAAGCATCTGATTGGAAAACTGAAATGTGCCCTCCTCACTGTCCCTCCTCACTGTCCTCCCCCCCGGCTTCTGCTGGTTCCCTGCCTTGTTCCACCCATTTCACATCATTACACGGCCACACAAGAATTATATTGACACAGCAGACAGGATGGTATGGGGGAGTAATGATACAGAGGAAACTGGAGAATGCTTGAACTAGATAACGTGTTGTTGACTGAATGTTTTAAATTGTATGAATATTTAACCTGAGTAATGTCCATGCATTTCTCAGTTGCTAATTCTCTTTTAATCCACTTGTAAACATGACTGTGAAATTCATATCATATGAGTACTTCAAAATGTGGGAGAAAAATGTTTGTGTTTGAAGCTATTCCTCCCTGAAAAGTGCCCAAGCTTGAGTAGATAATATGTTTAACTTCATGAAAGGCTATTTGCACATGCTCTGAATGCAAGGCTGTCACTGTTTTGTTAAAAAATATACAAAGAGAGCTGAAAATAATTTCAATAAATCGAAATTTTCAATCTCACCATCTTACTGTTGTAAAACTGAAGTGCTTGTTTTGGCAAATTTTATGTCAGAAACCACCTGCACTGTCAAAATGAGATTAAAAACTAAACCTTCTGAAAGGTGGGACACATTGAAAGGACAGTGATGTTACATAAGAGAGAGGATACCCAGTCAGTCTCTTTGGCAGTCTTCGGTGAGACGCTTCCATATTGTTCTAACTTGAGTGACCAGCATTGGCTCTTTAATACAAAAAGTACTCTTAACATGCTTTTAAGGTTCTTGGTAACTGCTGTGAGATTTGAACTAGATGTTGCTCTGTATCTATGTAGCAGCTGTTTAGTGGATCATATTTGTGTGGCTTTGTTACTGGAGTCTTTCATTTCAGTGCTTCCAATTTTTTAAGTAACAATTCAGGCACTTCGATCCTCTATTGGCATTCTGAGTCTCTGCAATATTAGCACTTCGAAGAGTGCTGTAGAGGTTTGGATTCTTTTTCTAATGGTGTTCAAAGTATATAGTTTTTACCAAAGCTGAGAAATGTGCTGCATTAAAGGAGAGGAAGTGAGTTGTGCTGCATTCTTCATCTAAAAATAAAACTTTTTTAAAAGGAAAGCAGCTGTTGTTGCTAGATTTTTGAAAGACTAAGGGCCAGAAGTCTTTGTTGTTGTTTTTAATGGATAATTCCTGGTGAATTAATTGGCCTTAGATGCAGAGCATGTCGTAATAGACCTATTTCTTATGCTTTTATCATGTTTTTGAAGTATGCTGGTGTTAAGCAGCAAAAATGAAGAGAGCGTTTGTTCTATATTTAATTTTAATTTCTGTCTAAAAGCAGTCTGGCACAATTTGTGAATAAAAATGATTTGTACTGAATAAAAGGTAATCTGCCTATTAAGAATTGATTTTATGTATTTGGTAGTATGTTGAATGAAGTATACCAAGCTGTTACAAAAATCAGACCGTTTCACCTCTGACTTCTGTGGTGAATAGCGTGCAACTTTGCCAAGTTTGATTTGAAAATTATTGAAGTACTAAAGTATAGATGCTGTAGGTTATTTTTCAGCTGAGTCGTGTTCTGAGAGTAGTAGTAGTTTCATAGCACCGTGTTCCTGAATCTTGACAGACATAATGGAAATGGAGTATACCTGAAGTAGCAAGATGTGATGTCTGTACTTGTAATAGTGAATAAATCTCTGTAACGTTGATTTTTGTTCTAGGTAAAGCAATGTATTTTGAAATCAAACCGGTAAAATTAATTTATTTTTCTTAATTTGGAAAGTGGGATTTGACATCTTTGGAGGTCTGTTAGTATAGGAGGTATAGACCTACATATGTAGCTGATACAGTAGCATTGTAATCCAAAGTAAGACCCATTTATTTATTTGGAATGTAGGGAGAATGATGAGACAGCAAAAGAAGAGAAAGCACCAGTGAAAGAGAAGCTTGCTGCAAAACCAAAGGCAATCCCTTCTCTTGGAAACAAGAATAGATTCCATCCCTATGCAAAGGAGAAGAATGCGGGCAGTGGAGAGAAGAAGGCTGTTAGTCGTAATCGAGTTTTCATTAGCAACATCCCGTATGACATGAAATGGCAGGCTATTAAAGATCTTATGAGAGAGAAAGGTAATTTATTCCTTATAATGCACTTCCTGTAAAAAGGGGTAAAATATAACGTATATGTCCTTTGAGCCACACAGATTTGATTTGACTTTTTTATTTTTATTTTTTATTTTTTGGCCTTTACTTGGTACATCTATCTTCCTTCCCCCTCTTTCATCTGAGACAATTGCATTGCAGAGTAGGATTGGTAAACGAAGTGTTCATAATCTTCTGCCATTGTAGTGTGACAGTAGAGAGTATATGCATGATCTCAAGACTTCAAGAGATTGTGTTTCGTCTAGTTGTAGTCTTTGTAGATTTTTTTTTAAAGGGCTATTGTATTTAAGCAACACATTTAGTGTGTTAACATATGAATATGAAAGGACGTCTTTCAAAAGTTGTTTTGTATTTCTTTGGTGGAATCTGGCTGTGGAATTAACTTTGTCTGCATTGTCATTACTGCCATGACTGTTTGTCTGGAGACTTATATTAAAAGCTTGTTACTATTGTTGCAGTTCTGATAGAGAAATCTTAATACCCCAAACTTCTTATTTTAAGTTTTGGGGAAAAGAATGCTAATGTATGACTTCTGTAAAAAGCTAGCTCTGTGTTTTTGTTTTTGTTTTTTTTTCTTGAAAAAATAGATTCTTCAAAAGTAATGCAAAGCACACTTGGCTTTTAGGCTGTGAAAAATGCCAGTCCCCCAGTTCTGTAACTGCTGGTGTATCTGTTGTAAGGTGACGTGATTATTTGATTGGTTTATTTACTGAAACTTCCAACTGTAGAAAGTGAGTGGCTTGCTGTGAAATATTTGATGTGTAAATTTGGTTATTATTGAAGGCAAACTTATGATTGAAGACATTCAGGTAGAAAGTCACCTTAAAACAGGTGTTGTGAGTAGGATGATAAATGTAACACTTTTCAGTGAATGCTGACGTTTCATTTGTTAGGTTAAGGGACTGTGTATATCTGAATTTGTTCACCAACTATATCATACTGGCCAAAATATGATCTATAGTATGAATTAGGTTAAATATAGTTGTTTGTTTTTAGATTTTGAGAATGTGGCTGTTGCATATTTCTGAAAATTAGCTAAATTATATAGCCATTGACAGGAGGTATGTTGGTCTGGTTTTGATTGTTGGTGAATAATAGGTGCTTCTCTGTAGAGTTGTGCACAGGGGCACAGAAAAGAAAGATACTGGTGTTTAAATGCATTGTCTCTTGGTATTTTCCCTTTGTATGTCTTATGTAGTTGGTGAGGTTACATACGTGGAGCTGTTTAAGGATGCTGAAGGAAAATCAAGGGTAAGTGCCGTGGGCAACAATCTGCTAGAGGTTTAAAAGTTCCTCAGCAGTTTTATTTTTGTATAATACCTGTACCAGTTATTGGAAAGTAAGTTTCATTTCCACACCGATTTTCATAAAGATAGCTTTGAGGTTTCTGTATTAGAAACAGTCTGACACTTTCACACAGCTCAAGCTAGCTGGCTGTAAAGGACAAAATATTTCGTAAATTTCAACAAATAGCATTCACTTAATTCTTCTTTCAGGCAACATCTTTGTTTTGGTACAAATTTGTTTTATATAAAGGACGTTCAATAAATCATTGATTTATTTAAATTTTGTTAGTGTAGTTTTCTCTTCCTGGGGACATGAAGTATAAAATGTTAGCTAAGAATGTACTGTTTTAAGTGCCTGATTTGACAGCTTTACACTGTTGGTACTCTAAACACTGGATTAATCTATTTGCTTTTTTAAAACTAAGTGGATGGAGATGGTTGGTAGCCAAAACAGTGCCAGCAATGAGGCATTAAGAGTGAAGATTGTTAAAGCTCCTTTGTCTTCTTAAAAATAGTCAAATGTTTGGCCAGTAGTAGCTCCAAACCTGCAGTGAGAACTTGAGAAATGCAGGTTTGAGTCTTAACTGAAGTTGTAACAGTAGTTGTAAATAGCTTTCTTTAATGCTTGCTAAAACTAAAACATGCTTTCAGTTTTCATTCACTTAGATCAATCCTAAACTCTTCCTTTTATTAGAAGGATTCTGGTGCAGTCAGAAAGGTTTTCTTACACAGTAATCTCTCAAATATGCTAGTAATACTGAAGAGGTATGCAGACTCCTTGTTCGTTGTACTGGTATATTTGATGTATGTGGATTTGAATTCTGTAGTTGGCGGGCAGTTTTTAATCAGTTTTTAATGACATGTTGAGTGTTTTGATTGGTTTTTGGTTTTCTTTTTTTTTTTTTTTTTTTTTTTCCTTATGCCCCTTCCCTACCTCCCCCCCAGCTGTCCTTACATGGATCTGTGTGGCATTTTTCTGTAGTCCAATTCTGGTTTGGCTCAAAGAGAACAAAATATATTATAATGCATTTTGAATTGTATGTATGTTGAGAAAGTAGGAGAAATTCAGCTTGCCTACTAGTAAAAAGCATATATTATGAATTTTGAAGCTGAAAATAACTTGATGAATAGTTATTTAACAGTGAGCTTGGATCTTTAACTGGACTCTTAAATACTCTAGCATATGTGTTGACTGACTTTTTTTTTTTCTTTACATATGATTACAAATCATCGTGGATGTAGGGTTGTGGGTAAGTTTCTTTTTCTGTGTGTGTAGAAACACACTACTATCCAAACGTTCTGTTAAGTTTAATGTTTTAAACTTCATTTTGACACTCCAAATGCTTTTGTTCCCTCTAAGTGTGGTCGAATTCAAAGATGAAGAATTTGTTAAGAAAGCATTAGAAACTATGAACAAATACGATCTTAATGGAAGACCCCTGAATATTAAAGAGGTATGATTATTGCTGTTTTAAAATCAATTGTGAAGATTATCTAACTACTGAAATGATGGGTGCCATGTTTTAAGCGTCTAGCTGTGTATTTTCTGTTTATTTTTAACATTTTTGTAATGGGCTAAAGTGCATACTGGCTTCCAGAAGGTCTCGATACTACGCCAAGTGAACTGACGAAAATGTGTCCTAAAGCCAAAATAATACTATTTTTCTTTTACACAACCTTATCTTTAACTTCGTATTCTTACCTGTGTCATCTGCTGCTGTTAAAATTCATGTTCCTTACCTGCCTCGAAATATGAGTTTGAGCAGAACAACCTGAGTATCAAACTACTACATATGTGCAAGGATGGGGTTGGAAGCAGAGAACGTGTACTGATTTGGAAAGTGAAATTAATGTCAATGTTTCTATTGTAGTGTCATAGCATATAATAGTGTCTGATACAGTTCTTTATGTCCTGTTATAGCTTTAATAATGGTTATTAACGTATCAAAAAAAGCTATTTAAATTAAGTCAGTTCTTGGAAGAAGGTACTAGACTGACAGTCCTTCAGATTGAAATCTTTTCTACTTGTCCATAGGCTAGGTACAGCATGTGAAGTGGCAGTGCACGCTTCTTCAACAAGTGCTATGCCAATATGCCTCAACCCTCATCTGAAAGGACCCACCTCTAGAGGTGAGGGAATTAGGTCTCCATGCTAATTCGGTTCTTGATCCCTCTGACATGGACAAGGATATTAGTTGATAATTTTGACGAGTTTATGTAGAATTTCAGATAGTACTTATTTATTACCAGTCCTGACCTGATATTGATGATTAAGTTAGCTTTATTTTTGCACGTGTTGTAGGATCCTGAAGGTGAACATGCCCGCAGGGCATTGCAGCGTGTAGGAGGACAGTTTCCAGGAGGACAAGGACCTGATATGGCACCTGGATTAATGAATTTACCACCTTCTATTATCAACAATCCAAACATTCCTCCTGAGGTTATCAGTAACTTGCAGGCAGGCAGGCTTGGGTCCACTATTTTTGTTGCTAATGTAAGTTTTAAAATGTATTTTAAAGCTATGATACTTGATCTTTGTAAAATACTTGTATAATCCAGCTTCCATATTAAGAGGAAATGTGAAATGTTAATTCACAATTAGGATATTCAACTAAAAACGCTAGACATGTATCCAGATTTTGGACGTGAAAAATGTTTTCCACTCTTAAAGCTGTCTTGCAGTTTTAATTACTGTACAATCAAATTTGAAAAAAAGGTTTTTTACATTTTCCACTATATTTACAACTGCATTTCTTCTATTTTTAATTCAATATACTTTTTTTTTTTTTCTTGCTAGTTACTTTATACTAACTTAAACTCTTACGTTTGGGTGTACTTCATCAGTTCTTTATTTGCACAAATTTAAGAAACAGGCATGGGAGTACAGCTGGTTTACAAGAACCCATACATTTCTCAGTGTTAGTATGTTAATTAGAAAATTACCACAGATATAAGTGCTGTAATTTGTTGCTTTTAGTAACATTTATGTTAGACTTGGTTGCAGCCTGTATATGTTAGAAAATTGTCTGTTTACATGTATAAAGCATTTTGTGAATCAAAGTTTTACTGCAGTGTAGACAATCTTTGAAAATGAATGGCAGAATAGAAATGTGCAGTGAAATCACATATTTCTCTGTGTAAGCTTGACTTTAAAGTTGGCTGGAAGAAACTAAAGGAAGTATTCAGCATTGCTGGAACTGTAAAGCGTGCAGACATCAAGGAAGATAAAGATGGCAAGAGTCGAGGAATGGGAACAGTTACTTTTGAACAAGCAATTGAAGCTGTTCAAGCAATATGTATCCTTGGCTTTGGAAAAAAGGAAAAAAAATGGTCAAATATGTCTTAGTCGTTTTTAATGGCTCTTTACAGTATAGTTTTGCAAATGGTGCTTGTTTGCCTTGTAGCTAGTATAGTTACTAGCCACACTAGAGTGTAGTACTGTGCAGATTGTTTTATTTTTTTAATAGTGACTGAATTTGCTGCTAGGGTGTAAAAAGCTGTTCTTGATGAGGCTGAACAGACGTAAAATACACAGGGAAAGTGACACCCATGAAGACAACTTTTATATTCCTAACAACTTAAGTAGTCTTTCTGACCTTTGAAATGGCATTCTGAAGATTAGTTAAGGAAAGTTAAGACTCCTAAAAGTGGCACAAACATTAGATAAATTTTTACAGTGACTCCTTTGAAATAGTTAAATTGTCTTCTGTAGTTAGACTCCTTGAATCGCATTTCTTCAGCTATGTTCAATGGACAATTCCTGTTCGATAGACCCATGCATGTAAAAATGGTAAGTTGCTTATATTTCTTTCTACCTTTGGAAAAAGGTAGAAATATGTATATTGGATAATATATTGGATAAGATATTGGAAATGTGTATCTCTGCCAAAACATTGAAGGGATCATAGCATAGCATCCTTGTTTTTTATCAGGATGACAAATCAGTCCCTCATGAAGATTTCCGTGTTGCAGACAGCAAAGGTCCACAATTACCTCGTAAGTACATGCTCTTCATTTTTAACTCTTTGCACTTAATGCATGTTGATTGTGTCTTGGAGTACATGTTTATAGTGTCTTAGTGTCAGTTTAGTAGTACTTTTGCTTACTGTGGTCTCTTTATGATGCAGAAAGTCTTATGATAAGTTTTTTTTTCTTTTTTTCCAAGGTGGCCTTGGTGGCATTGGTATGGGACTTGGACCAGGTGGACAGCCCATCAGTGCAACGCAGTTGAACATGGGTGGTGGAATGGGGAACATGGGTCCAGGAGGTAAAGTCATATTCTTAATTTTTAACGTACAGAGCTTAAGTTTATAATTTTCATTTCTGTGTTTGGAAGAATGGCATGCTCTTGTCACAGTAAGCCTTAAATTGTGTGTTTTTGAGACACTATCTTTGCATTTTTGAAATGTATTAGGGTCTTACCGGTCTTCTAAATGGTGTTTGGTCTTTTTGGTTTAAAGGTATGGGAATAGATGGTCCTGGTTTTGGCGGAATGAATAGAATGGGAGGCGGTATGTGCAGTCAAATTCTTTCTTATGTATTTTTTTGATGTTGGATAGAAAAAAAACAAAAACAAAAACATTCTTCCTTATTTTACAGGGCTTCCTGGATTTCGTGGAATGGAAGGAATGGCTAATATGGGGGGATTTGGAGTCAGTCGAATGGGAGGTAGGTGAATATTTACTAGTTTGCTAGTACTAGTTTGCTAGTCTGTGAGCCTTACTAAAAGTCCTCTTTACATAAGGGTGGGTAACGTAAATGGGTTCAAAAGAAATACGTGGTGTGCATGGAAGCATAGGAACTGGAAGGAGAGGTGCCTCTGGCTTGTGGATTAAACTCACTTCTGTTTAAACAAGCAGCTGTGAAACAAGTATTGTATGAGCATCAACTTAGTCGAATATGACAGAATATTTCTGTTTTGTGCATTAATCTCTACAGAAATGTTCCGTGGTGGAATGGGAGGAAACATGGATAGAGATTTTGGTCGTAGTGAGATGCAGTTGAACCGTGGTTTTGGAGATTCTTTTGGAAGAATGGGTATGGTAACTGTTAAATTTCCTGTGGCAAATTGCAACATAGTATTGGAAGAGTTTCACTAGGAGAAAAAGCAAGAAGAGGTGTGGTTTGATTTGGTCATCTTCCTCTGTCCCTTCTCCACCAGCTGTAATTGTAAAGATGTTTGTTTATTTAAGGGTGTTCATATGTGTTTGTTATGGCCCTCTCTGAAGATGGAGGTTAAGATGCTTTTTTCATCTGTAGAATACAAGCAAAATACAATACAAGTACAGTGATTTTGAGGAAAGTATTTTCTTTCGTACTGTTAACTCTGCCAGGTATTATGTCCTTTGGATATTAAAACATATGGTTTTGGCAGTCCTGAACAAGATGTCTCTGTACTGCCTTTGTAACTTCCTGGAGCCTGCTTTTGCAAAGACATGCTGGACAGTTGTTCTTACTGCAAATCAGATGTCATTGGATAGAAATTATGAATTTTGGTTCCCGCAGTTTTTTTCCTGCCATTTCTCATGCTGCTTAGAATAGGATTTCCTGTCCTCTTCTGAAATTGAGCAAGGTTTGTTTATAAATGGTGTTGTCTTGACTGAGGTCATTTTTGCTACTTTTGCCCTCCCTCAAATGAGATACTCTTCTGTCCAGATAGAGCGTGAGAGCCTGGAAGTGCTTAACAACAGAGCATTCTATGGCTTTGTTACTATATTCTTATCTGGATGAATATGTTATGGAAGACGGGCTTTCTGCTTTTTTCCTGTTCCCCCCACCCCCACGAATCTCCTACTGTGAAAGTGAAAGGGTATTAAGAGCATAAGGCTCATTTAGTCCAGGAAAAATTTAGTTTTCCCTCTTTGGAAGAAAAAACTCTCCCTCTTTGGTGGGTGTCTAATTGGGGCAAGTCACAACAAATGGTAACTGTTATGTGCTGCTCTTCAAGCACTGATAGTTATGTAGCAGTAGTAGATATTTAGTAAGGATGCCAGTTAAGTTTGTCATAAAGTCTTGTAATTTATGTCTTAAAAATCAGGTGTTATGCTTTCAGTATGTATACTTCAGCATAGGATAAATATCTGTTTCTTGAGTGAAAATCCAGAGCTGCTTCAGTTGTAAATGTTCATACAAGCAACAGACTTCTGAGTCTTCTGGTAACATGTGCTGGTCTTGAAATATGTGAGTATAGCCACTGTGAGAAACTGATGTGGGCATTGGTAATTCAGTAGATCTCAGCAAGCATCAGCTTGCAACCTGTTAGCAGTCTTACTGTTCAAATGCTGCTCTGGTTTGAGATAATATTCTCCTGTAGCCATGCACCTTTAAAATTTGGGAACTGCAGAAAACCAAGATGAATTTTAAGTAGCAGAAGCAAACAGTATTGTTTATTATAGTTAAATAGTATGTTTAGTCAGGGAATTCCCTTGTGTACTCTTATTAGAGTATTTAGGTTAACAATATTTTAAAAGGAAATGCTGTGAGTGCATTTGGCTTCCATACCACGCCAGTTTCAATGAGGGCAACATAAGACAGTCTTTGGTTGGACTATGGCATCAATTAGTGAAAATGATGTTTGATTTGCAGTGATTTAAATAGCTAAAATTTTAAAGTATTCAAAAAATCAAAGGTTGTGTCCCAGTCTATCTCCAAGCTTACCGTTTTTCATTGATGCAAATCCACTAGGGAAAAACGTACAAGGACAGGGTGTTTCGAAGGTCAGAAACAGCTGAATACATGCTTACTATGATTATTTCAATTTTGGTTTTGTTTTAAAGTGCTTCTCAGGCTGCTAGGGAGACTTTTACTTTTAAAAGAGAGGGAGTATAACTGAGATACATTCATAAACTCTTAAAAGTTCCTAGTTTTGAGAAGGGTTTTTTTTCATCACAATTCTTTTTAAGGTTTTGGCCTTTCTTCTTTGACCTAATGAATAAGTATTAAGAGCTTCATCACATGCAGTCTATTGGCTGAAGTACTGTGAGTAATCCTGCTGGTGTTGAACAACCATAGGCTCTGGAATGGGCCAGTCCATGTTTTTTGAGGTCTTGTATGGCTCTGACTGCATGTTGTCTGAGAGGAGAGAAATATTTCTCTCAAGAGACTGGCAGGGAACAACTATTGCTGTTTGTAACTGTACGGAGAAAATAGAGTTGATGGAAGACTGCTTGTCTGGAAAGTTTCATCAGTGACCCTTTTTAGATACCGAAACAATAGTGTCTAGCCAAAATGAGCCAGTTGTTGATCTGTTTTACCATAAGTAAAAACTGAGCTGTTTCTTTTAGGGATGAAAACCAAGCAAGAAAAATGTAGTAACTGACAGCTCCAGAATTACCTGCAAAATCCTGCTGATTTTAATCCAGATGATTATGCTGCCTATATCCTGAAATATTGCCCAGTACTGTAGGAAGCTGTCTTTTGTCAGTCCATCACTTTTGTTTTACCTTTTCTGTCTTCAGAGTGCTCTTTTTGTAGCTACTAGGTTTATTGGAGTGGATTTGTTTGAGTTGGTTCTCTGGAGCAATTGGAAGTGCTTGTTACAGGATCCGCGGAGCCCCTTGCTCTGGTCAGCATTGGCAAGAATGCAGTTCTCGAGTTCCTGCAATTCTGGAAGCTCCCTTGGGATTACTTTCTTGGAACGTAGTGCGTCAAGGAGAACTCTGGTTTAATTTAGTTATTTGTTCTATTAAACCCTGCTCTCTAGAATCAGTTTCTGACAGTATTCTGGAGCTTTTATGGTTTTGTCAGGTACCCTTTAGTATTGCTTCCCTTTCTCTCTCCCTTTTTTTCTGCCAAATTCTGTCAGTTCTTTGATATGAGCTATGACTCCTTCGCTTTCAGATGTTTGTGCTGCTGGCAGGTTGTCAGAGGAAAACTGTAGGTAGAAATCAGAGTTGCTTATATCATGTAACAGAGGAGGAGGAGCTGAAGTTACTTGCAGGGTATTTCTTCCCTAGTTCGCATAATAAAGGCACGGGTTGAAGTGTTCTGTAGCAAAAGAATCACCAAGTAACACTGAGATCAGTGCACTTTATCATTGTGTGCTTTGCTCTTGTCACTAATTGGCAGTTTTGGTGTATGTCACTTTATTATTTTTTTCTGTTTAGGTGGTTCAATGATTGGTGTTTTTGCAGGAGGAATGGGAGCGCCTAGAATGGGCCCAGTAGGATCTGGAATAAGTAGGTTAACTTGTTTCAATAGAATGTAAATGCGAAGGCAATGTAATGAAGTGGTGTCCCTGTAATTGTTTCAGAGGATTTGCTGGGCGGCGTTTTGTCAGCGTAGGAAGAAGTAGAATTCCATTGCATGGGACTCTGTCTAATAGTTTTTAAGGCTGTTTTGTTGAGGTAAAAATTCAGAGGGAAACTTGCTAATGCACTCTTTCCTTCGAGCATATAGTTTTGAAATGGTTTGAACTTTTGGTTTGGAGGAAGAAGTGATTCAAGTAAACTTGTGTTCCAGAAAAAAGATGAATAGGCAGTTAGTTACTTATATGAACTTGAAGCCGAACTTAGGTACTTCAGTAATCTCTCATAATTGAAATTAAAAAATCAGTCTTGAATTTCAGATTATCATTCAGTTGAATTTTGTGCAAAGCTCAAACACTGAGTTTGTATTACGGAAAATATCTCAGTTCCTCAAGCTAGAGCAGATGAGAAAGTAAAATCTTGCTAGCGACAGTCTTGCGAGGCGTAAGGATTAGAGAAGGTCTGTCATGGATGATCTTGATAGTCTTGTTTTACATTGTTAATTATGAATCCAGAAAAATTATAATAGAATATAGGATATCTGAATGCCATTGGTCTTGGTTCATTAGGTAATGTACTTTAATATATTCCATCACATGTATCGGAGAAAGTCCAGGCTCTGCACAGGACTTGCAGGAACAGCTGTTCTTTGCAAAATAGGCTTTCTCTGTAAGACTGTCAGTAAGTGTGGTATGGCTGCATTTAGCAAAGCCAAATGGTTTTTGCTTCCTGCATTCGTGGTCGTGTATATGGTCCAATTACCTGTATCTTAATATTTCCACAGTTGTTTACTTAATCTCTTTTTGGCGCAGGGTATCATATCGTTATTAATTAAACTAGACGGTCTTTAAATCTTAACTGTTTTACTTGTGGTGTTAAATGTTTTATGTTAGGTGATGTGAATAACAGCGTCACCCAATTTGCTTTTTACTTCTCTATAATAATTGATACTTTGTTTCTTCTAATGCACTAACTTTAAGTATTAGCCATGTTACTAGATGAATCACTGTGCATGTGTGAATTATTTTTCCTGACGCAAAAGAATTTAGACTTTTTTACAAGATACTTATTTATTAATAAAAACAAACCAACAAACTTGTTATTCTCCTTTCTCTGTAGGTGGTGGAATGGGTGGTATGAACAGTATGGCTGGAGGAATGGGAATGGGCATGGATCGGATGAGTTCTGGTTTTGATCGAATGGGACCAGCTATGGGTGGAGGCCCGGACAGGAACATGGATATAGATCGAGGATTTGTGCCTGGCCCAATGGGAAGTGGAATGAGAGAGAGATTAGGCTCTAAAGGCAACCAGATATTTGTGAGAAATGTAAGCATTTGAAACATAGAAAAGATAAGCCTATTTTGTGTGCATGTTTCACTACATGCTCTTTGTTTTTGTAATATTTTGCTGTTAATAAATACTTAATAAATACTTTATTTTTTTTTTTAATTGTAGCTCCCTTTTGATTTGACCTGGCAGAAACTGAAAGAGAAATTCAGTCAGTGTGGTATGTATGTGAATCTTACCTCTGCTAAGCTCCATTGAGTTTGCATTCTGTGTCTTGTTCTTTAGATAAGGGCAGTTTTATAAATAATTTTAGGTGTGATATAACACATGAGACTATGGTACAGTATGGACTATATTGGCTGAGAGTGCTCATCTCCTATAAACTTTAACCCATCTCATTAAAATTACCCTTTGAACTTTTTTGAGGTAGGTATTAGTTGTCCTCTGGGATATATTGTAGCATTTATTTTGAGATAAGTCCATGCAGGGATGTCAGCCTGGCCACGTTTATACATTATTTCCAGTAATGGTGCCATATCAAATCAGAGTTAATAATTTGCCGGTCCTGTACTGTCTCACCTTTTGTCAAGAAATAAAGTCCCCCCCCCTTTTTTTTTAATGTAAGATACAGGATTTCTGTGAATATCCAATAACTACTTATCTCTAATTAAGAAAAGTTTTCTTTTTACAGAAGTGAATGAAAACTGATTCTTGTATGTAGAAACGTGATTTTTTTTTTTTTAATCACAGAATGGAATAGGTGAATATAACTGAATGTAATATTTCAGAATGAAATAAAAGAATTATGGATGGCTTCACTTACTTTGCAGAGACAAGAAGTAGAAATAACTTACTCTACTTGTATGTATGACAGTCTTCATACAGCTGTTTGCAGAGTGGATATAAATTAGAACTTGCAGTTCAACTATGAAAATATTTCAGGTGTTCAAATGCATTTAGTGGTTACAGGAACTTAAGGTGTGCTTACATTCCAGGACTCAAAGCTTTTGTTGCTGAATTATAGATAGATCTAGCATACCAAGTTTTCAGAGTGAAGTTCTCCCTTCTAGCGTTTTCAGGGCTATGTTGCTGCTGTTATAATTCTGGGAGCTGCTGGTGAATATCCTAGTTTTATGCTGGGATGCCACGCTGCTAAAGGACTGCACAAACCCTCTCTGCTTTTAAATACAAAACTAAACACCAAAACAAAGCCCTTCCCTATAATTCACATTCAGTATTAAACTTTAATCAAGTTTCCATAACTGCTTAACAAGTTAGTCTGTAAAACCACCACCACCTTTGATTTTGTTTCAGATTTTTTTTAGGGATTATCCTATTGGTTTTCTTCCTTGCCATTCACCTTTTCCCTTAATATGGACAGGCGTGAAATAAAGATTCTTGTGGAAATTCATTAAACAGTTTTCTACTAAGATCTTTTAAAGTATTTGAGAGAAGTTTTTGAAGAAGTAAAACATCTTGTGCAGATACAATTGTAGTATCAAGTGATGTATGTTGGGAACAACTGTGTTTTTGTGAAGATATTTATTGATATCCTGTTATCAACTTCTTAGTAATATACTTGCACTTACACTTCGGGATTACATTGTTTTCTACAAACATATAGATAAACAGGATCTCTGTCTTTTTAATTCTTAACTGCCTAGGCAACTTTCTGGGAGTTCAGATTTTTTTATTCTCTCCAGCGACTATTAGATGTAACGATTATGTCGAATTGTTTTTAAGAATGATAAGCACAAATATAAACAACAGATTGAACCTGTGGAGACATAGTCTTTATATTTCCTTATGATACTGACATGAAAACTATTTCAGTGAGAAGCCAGTCTTCTACTACATGCCACTTAAAAATAAGAAGCCCTGTATTTTAGGGAGGAATTTGTTGGTCCTGCTGGCACTGAAAGGCTCGCTACTCTGTGGCATCTACATAGAAACGTTTCCTCATGAGTTGAGTTTCCAACGAATTGGGTAGTGCATGCTATTTGTTTTTTGCTCTGCAACATTTTTTTTTTTTTTTTTCAAAATTATATGATTGTTGTGATTAGTTGATAATGTTGTGATTATTGTACTGTAGTGAACATGGTGGACTGGATTGAACTATCATTCAGTTAGAGGATGATAATTAATCCTACTTTTGGCAGTGTGGCTCCACCAGTGAAACACAAAACTTTTTCGTAGGCTTATAGGGCACTTTGTTTCAAATTTGATGTCCAGTTCAGGCATGCTTCATCTTATGGTAGTCTGAAGGATTGATTTGAAACAGTGGGACTTAATGTGGCTTCTTTGCTGCTGTTCTGACCTGTCACCTTCCCTGAATAAGTGAATATACTGTAAGTCTGATAGCTCTAATATTATATGTCCCCTTAGACTATATTTAGAACTGTTTTTTATCACTTCTGATTAGTTCTTTAAGTTTTTAGTGCACTGAAGGTGTAAAATAACTGCTGTTTAACTTGTTTATTCAGGTCATGTAATGTTTGCAGAAATAAAAATGGAGAATGGAAAATCAAAGGGCTGTGGAACAGTCAGATTTGACTCGCCAGAATCTGCTGAAAAGGCCTGTAGGATAATGAACGGCATAAAAATCAGTGGCAGAGAAATTGATGTACGCTTGGATCGCAATGCATAATTTAAAACTGTGTGTTCAGGAACATTCCTATGTCTGTTTAGCTTCTCTATCCTAGTAAGTCATTTTTAGTAACATTGTATGCTTACAAAAGCTGTAAAAAGGAACTTTTAAATCCCACCAGCCTTTAACAGTATAGTGTTTAATATACTGTGATACTTGTTAACTGAATCTTACAATGTTTGGTTTTTAAAGACAATTTGCCTGATTTTTGTTGTTTTTTTTGGAGGCACTGAGTACCTGCAGGTCCCGTTAAACTATGGGAACTTTGGATGCTCAGCGCCTTTGGAAAATTAGGCCAAGTGTCTCTAGTCATTCAGTTTAAATGAATGGTTATACTGTTTTTAATAAAATAAGCCATTTTCTCTGTTAAGTGGGATTTGTTTAGTGTTTTCTGATTTTTATTTTTCCCCCCAGCGTGTATCAACATTGTAATGTGAAAACTAGGTGTCTTTTTTCCGGAGTTTTGGTTTTATATGCTTGTTGTTGTCATACTGTAATTCTTGACTCTAAAGGAAAGGGCTCCAATTAGGCTGTGATGTTTCTGTTCTACTTAATATTACTTTAATGCCGTGACTTAGTTCTGTAAATAAGATTTAGAGCCCAATGGGAGTTTTGGATTTTTTTTTTTAATTTGACTAAATGAAGAAACTGATCTTTCTCTTCTGCTTTTATTTTTTCATCAGTATAATCACTGATTAAAACTAGTTACCACAGACCCTTGTAGGATTGTTCCCTATGATGCCCAGCTCATATAAAATTGATAATACAGTAAATACTAAGTACAGTACAAGACAAATTGCTCCCAATTTTTTATCTATTTTCCAGCCATTCAGGTGAATTGCCAGAAAAATAAAAACAACTGAACAGATGAGAGAAATGGCTGTGTATGTCAAACCACTGCTGTTCACTTCTATGGGTCCTGATGTATTTATGAAGGCAGTTTTTATAAACCAGGGTATCCCCAAACAAAGCATATCAAATACGTTGGATCCTACAATGTTAGACATAGCCATATCTCCATTTCCTGTAAAACAAGAAATACAAATAAGCCCGCTTAGTTGTATGGTATGAAATGGCCAAACTGTTTTGGAGGAACAGACTGTCGGTCCTCAACTTCTCGTAAAACACCTTTTCCAGCCTTTTTGTTCTAAGAACTATAGATACGATTCCACAGACCATAGTTTTGGGTACCACAAACATAAAAATGTCTCCCTAAATCACCAGCATATGCAAAGTTGCACTTAAAATAAGCTAGACAGGTTATTCTAAAATCCACAGTTACGTTTAAAATACCAAGACCTACGGTTGTGTTTTGCAGTAAAACTGTTAACATGTGCTTAACAGCAAATCAACCAATCTAGAATACTTCTCAGAGAGGTTTTAAATGTCTGAACCACAGCTTCTTTGGGTAAGCTATCTTATTTATTAGTGGCAAATTAAAATCTAAAATCTGGAGCAAAAATTTTAGTCACTCCTTGAATTTCCAAAAATGTTAATTTTTTTTTTCCATAGTACTTTTAAAGCATATCTATTGAAATGAGCTTGAATACCAAAAGCTTTACCTTTTCGAGCCACCAGCACACTTGCAACTGTATCTGGTAAGCTTGTTCCTGCTGCAAGTAAGGTGAGACCCATTACTGACTCTGGAATTCCCATTGTTTCACCTGTAGTTGATAAATAATGGTAGAAAACACAAGTATAGTTTTAGCTCGTTTCATTCAAAAAATGTCTTTGGACTTTTCTTGCTGGAGAAAAGGTTAATAATCGTACACTAATTCCAAGAGGAATCTGCTCAGTAGCTTAATGTGACTAAATATAAAGTGACTGAACTATGAAGTATTTAAAAACAAGAACAAAGGAATGTCATCCTGTTCTTGTTCTTCAGTCAAATAAAAAGGAAGTGCGATACAGTAACCATCTTATTTTACAACTTTCTCAGAGAATTGAGAGGAAGGTCTCCACTGTTCAAAATGGTATGAATTATGAATTGCTCTTTCAGACACAGCAGAAGTTTGAATACCTAACATTTTGGGTTTTGAGCATCTCATCATTAGCACTTGAACATGTTTTGGAGCAATAACTCGTATAATAAAACATTCACTCTTTAAAGAGGGAGAATAAAGCACATGAGTTTCATAGGGAGGAGGGTCATGAAAATCGTTACTGCAATACTGTCTCAGCTACATGACTTACACACTTCATTCCAATTAGAAAGCTCAAGTTTTTTAGTTCTTTTGCTGAATTTGGAAGAAACATAATGAAGAATTGTTAAATGACTTAAGTATGAATAATTCTTTAGAAGCATGATTTTTTTAGGTAAACACTTTAAATTAAGAATAGTTTTAAATGGTTATTAAAACAGCAGCCTACCGCTCACCCCTGTTTTTAGCACCATATGTGCTGAAAGGATATTAGTTTCTCACTTAATACAGTGATTCAGGTCTTCAAAACTCTTAGCTGCCTTTAGTTCTATGTACGCTTTTTTTTTTTTTGTTGAAATCTGAATTCTTGCTAACAATGTTTTGACACCAATGAGCACAGTTTTCTTAAAATAAGAGGTGGTAAGCTGTAAGCTAGATCAGCAGTGATTGCCTAGTACATACCAGCTTAGTTTAGATCACCCAAGTAAATTTGTTTGAAACTTATTTTCTGTTCAAAGGGACTAATGTGATCCTGTTGTAAACTTTGTACTGGTATTTCTTTTTTCATCACTCCTAATGTAAGGGATTTGTAGGATGGAGGGATCAACACGATCAGCTTTTGTAAACTAATCTAAACAAATGAAGGTGAAACATGAATGAAGCAGCTTTACGCACCCAACTGTAGTTTCTAGCCCTCTGAAGGTTATGATAGAATCTAAACTCAGGTGATTTTTTTTATTTTTTTTTAAGATAATCTTCTAGTTAAAATGTAGGGTTGTTTTTTTTTTTTCTATTCTTTTTCTGGCAATTGACCATAAAGAGAGAATGGTCTTATTTTTCTAGCCTTTGTTTCATTTTGTGCATCAGTAGCAATATCGTGCTATAGTAATGAAAATGTCTTTGCTAGTAACATAAAGGTGTACTAAATTAGGTTTGTTCTTGACCATCAAAATGTAGCCCCCTGCAATGAAACACATCCTCATAGGCCATTTATGCAATGACAGAATATTTTTGAGTCACCTTTCATGAAAGAACCTAGACTTGAATATATATATACATATGTGTAATTTTTAGAGTTTTAATGTGTAAATAGAACATATTTGACCTAGAAGTAGTGGGACAAAGACCCCAGAGCTGCTTGTGATGACTCTTCAACGTGGACTACCACTAACACAACTATTTGAAACTCCAGTGTACCTGCTTTCATATGAATTAGTGTTTTGTCTAGAAGAATGGCAATAACTTTTGTTTGGATCCTATTTCAAAGACTTCTAGCATTCAGATAGTAAACCCTTGCTTTTTAGATACAAGTGGAATTTTTTTTTGACAAAGGAGTGAACCTGGTGGGTGTTATATCCAGAAATCTATTAGTAATTTCTCACAGGTCTACCTTTGACTGTGTCTGCAGTCAACATTTATTGAACTGAATTTGAAGATAATTTAGGATGCTGAACTAGCAGAATACTGAGGTAGGATTGGTGAGCTATAATGTGGAAATGGCAAGCTTTGTGCAATTTCTTTCTTGTTTAGCGGTTTGTTTTCTGCTTGTTCTTAAAATTAAAGACTTTTTCTTAAGCTGACTGGAGAAACACTGAAATGAGGAAACTTAATACTTTAAGATATTTTTTAAAAAGTTGTTTTTACACTCTTTCACACCCTTTCCCTCACTTAAAAGCAGTGCTTTTACTGCTTGACTTTATGATGCAGATTTTTAAGAGATACACACACACCTGCACACCGAAGAGTGTTTAATGACTATACAACACTTTCGTTAAAATAATACAAAAACTTGGGCATCTTTTTTGGCAGTTCATTTAAATGCCAAGTGTCTTATTATAGTGTTCAAGAAAACTATAGGTATAGAAATAATGGATATTTTTACAAACACCTGAACCTTTAATTCCAGTCTTGGTGGCTTCCATGTGTGTCAGACTTTAGCTTGATGAATTTATTGCTGTGTACCTAATTGTTTCACTTCATGAAGCAGTTTAATGAAACTGTCCTTTTAAATACAGGCTGTTTTTTGTAGCTTTGTAAACAAATTATCTTTCATGTGATGATAAGCAGTCTAAAGCAGCTAAATTCTAAAGTAGTTTTCATTAAATGGAAGGAGGCAAATGAAGCAGTCAAATATAAGGGGTTTTTGTTTGTTTGTTCTAAGCAAAATATATGTTGCTAAACTAACTGTTAATTGTAAAAAAGAAAACTTCGCAGAGGATTTTTTTTTTTTTCCTCCAGTAATTCTTCATTGGCTGCTTCTGTACAGCAGCAGTAGTGAAGGTACCTACCTGCTATTGTTATCATCCATACAAGAACGTAAGTTATTGCAGAAATCCATGCTGCTGACATTAAAAATGTCACCATGAACCAGTTCCTCCAAAACCGTCTTCTGCAATCTGGTGTAGTCAAATAGAGTAGTGTAATGATAGGAAGAGATAACACCCACAGAATTCTCTTCATATCTGCTTCAGGCATGGTGAAGACACTTGGATGATCTGTTGAGGAAGTTACTATTTTAAACTGTAGCATTATGTTTGAATCCTTAGTATACAGTCATACTATTGGCTTCTACTTGTGAGAATACTGGAAGAAGGTTAAAAATAATAATAATTCTTTGTGATGTTGTAACTGTCGTCTTATTAGTACCTGTAACACACTTGACTAAACTCTGAAAGCAAATTTTCTTTATTACCATGTCACTAGGAGAGAACCAAGGTGGATGAAAAAAGTATTTTTTCAATAAGGTTTATGTAAAATGTTTGCCAAGATTTAGTACCAGCTGCTGATTTGCTGAAGTGAACAGGAAAAGTGATCTGTGGCCCTATCAGAGCTATTGTTTTACTTCTGCTATAATGCATATTTTGGATAACGAACTGGCCATTTGTCGTAAGAATACAATATAAGTACAGAAGCAGCATGTGTTTCAGCTGATACTGCGTTTTACAGGCTGAGTTGCTGGCAAGTTTCAAATGTGCACAGCAACAACTGATGTTTTATTACTGACACAAATAAGCAACTCCCCTAGCATTCCTCTAGTAACTAATATTAATATCACAACTATGATTTTACTTAATGTTATATTCCAGGGAAGAATAATAATTTACGTAAGTACTATGCTAGAGTTCTTTTGTGAACAAAATCTGAATAATATCTCAAACCATACTCTTTATTAGAACTGATGCAAACAGGCAAATAGCGTTTAAATTTAATAATACTTCTACCTTCAGAGATTTCATCAAGCCCATGCAAGCTTGTTGAGAGTTGAGAATAGTCCATCTCATCTTGAAAAATTCCACTATCTGTTCTTGACTGTTGACGAATTAGAGGTCCACTATCTTCCCTCCATCCAGCCAACGGCTGCTGCTCAGCATTCTCTTCCATAGCTTTTGTAAAACACGAACAGCAGGGACTGAACCTTTTCATGAGGCATTGGTTGATTTTAATGTCAAAACACAGTACCAGAATATAACACCCATATATTAATAATAAGGAAGCACTTTCATACCTAGAATGAAAAAAACAAAAGGAAAAAAAAAAAAGATTTTACATAACTTGTAATATATATTAATATATAAAATATATTCATTAAAATGGCTGGCATAAGAAGAGAAAAAACTTGCATGAATTGTGAAAGGCAAAAACAAAAGCATCTATTTGCACTTGGATGGGCAGTGTCATGGAAGTTCGTAAGTGTCTCCATGTCTTTCAGTAGTTTGATTCATTCCACTCCCCTGCAGAA
The DNA here is from genome assembly GCA_011076525.1 of Nettapus auritus. NCBI lineage: Eukaryota > Metazoa > Chordata > Aves > Anseriformes > Anatidae > Nettapus > Nettapus auritus. The sequence goes on from CM021774.1 coordinate 770,777, forward strand.
TCTTGTTTGTGCATTGTATAGCTGCATGTTTTCCAGGGGAACTTAATGAACAACTGATGTTTGCAAAACTGAGTCTTCATATGATGGTTATGGAGAGGTACAGAACGTGCTGTTCTGAGTGAGAAACTTCAGGAGTATAGTACTGGACCTGACTGTCCTGAAACAACAGGAGTTTCAGTGTTGACTGAAGAGTGTTAGTATCAGAAGCTCATGATCTGCTTCTGAGACGTGTTTTCTTAGTGGTGATGCTATCAAAGGAAAGCTTCTAAAAGAAGCAAGCTCTGAAGACTAATTGCTATACCAGAACAGGTATGATAGAAATCCTGAAGTCTGTACAGAGAAACCTATGCAGATCACACTTTATAAATATGCAGGGTTTGAATGTTTAGGTAATAATCTTTACAAGCATTGTGACTTTCTACATTTTTAAAGCCAACAGGATGTTTTTGTTAGTGAATGGCAGTTCAGGCTACTTGAAGTTTTTTGTTTTGTTTTAACACTGTTTCACTAATCTCCAGTCAACATGAACTCAACACTGCTTGTGCTCTTACCAGTAAATTCTGCTGTCAGATATCATCGCAAGGACCGCCGCTACACTAATTGTATATGCCAGGCAGTCTCTAAACAGCGGCCAACAGGATAGCCTCGAAACCTGCAGATCACAGATTCATTCACATTTTTTTTTTTTTAAATTTGTCTGTAATACTTTCACTAAATGCTGTAAATGCTGCATCAATATGTTGTTTCTATATTATGTACAAATTTAAGATTCTTAGGAATGACTTAAGTATGATATTTAACAAGCTAGTGTTTTTAAAAACTTTCATAGCAACTTATCTTAAAACAGATTACATGCTGGTTTTGCTACTAAATAATAAACTTGACAGTTGTCATAGTAAGTCTCTCTTGACTTTTGTTGGCAAAACAGAAAGGATAACCATTTGGTTCTTAGGTATGGAACTATCAAAGTTGATACATACCACACTAGAAAGCAGCCCACAAGCTGCACAAATCCCAAGAAGATTATAGATTGCTGATCCGAGGATGGTGCTAATGCCAATATCTCCCTTTGTCACGAAGACTCCTGCAAGCAAAATGACTCGGGTGTGTTCCAGTTCGGCAGGCAAGGTAACGAATTCTGGATTCTGAGGAGTCAAAGCATGTGTCTCTTACCTAGAAAAGCAGTGACAAGCTCGGGAGCTGAGCTTCCAGCAGCCATAAAAGTTGCTCCAGCAACATCCTGAGAGAGGCCAAGGCCTGAGGATAGAGTAAAAAGTATTGCTTTTAAAAAAAAAAAAAAAACTTCAGTAGTCTGTACCCATTACATGCATTAGTATATGATGTTAAAAGCTACTGCAGTTCAATTGAATGAACTTTGCTTGCTTTCATACAGCTAATGCATTTATTTGAAAAGACCAAAATGTATTGAAAGTGTAGCCTCATTTATTGGGCTAACTTATTCCCAGCTTTATTACAGAAAATAGTTTAAATACTAGAAATGGAGCACTGAGACATTTTGGCATGATCTTAAAATGTAAAATAGGCATACTTACGTAGGATCTGACTGTATCATAAGGATAACAATTGCAGGGAGATTCCCTGGACTACGATGTGATAAGGCTACACGATTCACGTCAAGTCTATTTGCAGGGAAATCTGTGCTCCTATGTCTTAATATACCACAAATATTAGATAAATTCAAACCAATGTTTGGATGAGTTTGTCTTGCTTGAATGCAGTAAGATTTTTGTTCTGGTAAGTTGTCTGTTTCAGAAATTTAACTCACTTTTTTGATCATAGGTGTGCGCACTAAGAATGTGCAAGTATGGCTAACTTTACAAACAAACAAACAAAAACAACTAAAAACTTAGCTCCGTAGCAGTGCTTAAGCTTACATTTCCTGTAAGTGGTCTGATCTGGAGAATGCTTTCCAGTTCAGGGATGAATTTCCCTAGCTTGTTTGTTTGTTTGTTTTTTAATTCTTTGCAATGAAAAGCTGAACTCTCAGCCAAGACCATCTTTTTAATTCTGTGGTCTGCTGAACCCAGGGAAATTACCACAGGTTAATAAGATTTCACAGAACTGCTGTAATTACATTCCTTTCCTTTCTGTGTCATGCCTTTTATATGTAAGCAGTTGCTCATACTGGTACTTGTTCAGTACTTTGAAAAAAGTACCAAAACTTCATCAAGGACGTTAATTCCCATGATTTAATATAGGAGAAGTTTGGGACTTTTTTCCTTCCCCCTTTTCCCCCCTCTTGCCTTTACCAGTAACGTGGATTTACAGCTACTCACCTAAAGTTATATATATATTGTCACTTCAGTTAATCCTGAAGAAATGTTAAGATTTTCTTCCAGGTATAAGGAAAGCACATTTTAAATAAATGCTTAAGAGGAATGTAATCAGTTTATTTTTCAATACAGCGGTGATATATTGCATCGAATTAAATGTTGTATTGATAAAGTCTGTGCAAGGAGACTCCGAACTTGAGTTTGGTCTCCAGAGCACTCCAACTTCGGCACTTTTCAAAGAGAATGATCTACACAGAGCTTAATTTTAGAGGAAAAAGGAAGGATGTTCACTTACATTCACTAATGATCTCTAGGGAAGGCAGGAAGTAATCATCGCACACAATGGACACGGCCAAAAACATGTAAAGTATAATTATGAAATAGATAACGATTCCTCCATCCTTTCTCTCCTGTGGTGTAAAAAATCCCTCAGGGAACTCCGATGAAGAGGAGAGGACACAGTTCGTCCTGTTTTCTGAAAAGTGAGTACAAGGGCGTTACGCGTCCCCATGCCGCGCAGCTCTCAGGCAGCGGAGCGGCGTGTGCCCCACACGCGGGCTGCCTTCGGTGGGACCCTTTCTCTCAAAAGGGGTGCATCTGCCTCGTAGGCTCCAGGGCAGCCTCAAGAGAACCGCTGGAGCCGCCGCGGTGCGAGCGGGCTCACACTGGCGGCAACGACTGCGGGCAGAGCCCCCGAGGGGGCAGCTCCCGGCTCCTACCTGCGTCCGCGGCCAGGCGCTGGGCCCGCGCTGCCTGCGGCGGCGGCTGCCACGCCGCCAGCAGCAGCGGCAGCAGCAGCAGCGTCCGCGCCACCCGCCGCCTCCATCGCCCCTCGGCGCCCGCTCTCATCTCGGCGGTGCCGGAGCGGCTCTGAGCGCCGGGAGGAGGGAGGCGGCCGGGGTTGGGGCCCCGGACGGTCATGTGAGGGCCGGGGCCGGTCCTGCCCCCGCGCCTCGTGGGGTCCCGGCCCCGGGCTCCGTCAGGGTGCTACCGCCGCGCCCGGCCCCTCGAGGCGGCCGCGAACCGGTCACCGGCCCCCCCGCTCCCAGTGCCTCGCCCGGGGGCTTCACCTCAGGCGCCCTCAGGAGCCGATGGGTACAGCTGTTAGGCTGTCACCGCCTCCCTCTCCACGTCCTCCTCTCCATTTGAGGAGATGGAAGGTTAATTCAGCCTGTTCTGACAGAAGCTGTATTTTTTGTGTGTGCGATTTTCTCTTTGTTCCCACCGATTCCACCAAAATTCCTGTCAGGCTTTGTGAGTACCGGCCTTGACCCCCCCGTTGGGTGGAAGAGATGTCCGTGCTACTTAGGTAAACTATTCAGAAAGAGCAAGGCCGATGCCGACCACACAATCCTTCGCTTCAGAGCTGGTTAACTAAAATTCTTTGTCTGGTGACCTTTCCACAATGAAGTCATGTGTATAATTGAGGATTAAATGGTAAAATACAGTCATTTAGCAACATGGCTTTGTAGAGCCATTCCCCCCCGCTCCCCCTAGCCACCAGTTACTCAGAAAGGAAAAGAGTTTTCCACTAAATCTCTTACAGACATGTCTCCACAAATGTTTTCAATCCCATTATGCAAAATGACATTCTGAGGTGCCTGTGTTGCTATTAATCATTTATTAGGTGCAGAGCTAATGCTTACAGTTGTGAAAAACAAGGGCAAACTTGAAAATGGTGTTTTGCTTCATTGCATCTAATCCTTGCAAAATCTTGTTCCCTACATCCCTGTTGCTTGGCTAACACATGATCAGCCTCTCTCTAGTATACAGAAGATGAGATAAGGTGATAAAATGGTTATTTTTCTTCTGCAGTAAAATGGAACGAGTGAACAATCCTGAAGCCACCATTAGAACATGAACACTCGCAATAGCTGTTCGCTGTTGCCCATTTCGGAACCTTCTGTGGCCTAAGTTTTTTTTTTATTATTATTTTTTTTTAACCACAGTAAGAATGATTTTAACGGTCAACATTTTTAGAGGTTACAAGTACCTTTTAGAGAACAAGTTATCCATGCTTTCTGAAACATATACCAAAGTAGAGTTATGGCAGCTGCTGCTCCTGCTTTACAGGAGGAAATAAATCATTTTGGTTTTGAAAGATTTAAGGATAGGATTTTCTTCCAAATCCTACTTTCAACAGTAATAAAACAGTACGAATTTTCTTGTCTAAATTACCAGTGTCCATTTCCCTAGATAGGTCAACAGAAAGGGTTTCATTATCAAGGTAAGCAGCTTTCTTGGCATTACCTGGCTCCTTCCCTTCGAGCTTATCACTTACTTACTCTTAGAATCTCAGCAAAGTTTTCTAGTATCTGCTGTTTCATTTCAATTTAGATAATTTTTCAATGATGCACTCTTTTTTTTACTGCTTTAAATTGCTCATGGACCTGCCATTCTGATTGGAGTGACTTCTCTGGTACAGCATAGTGCTTGCTATCTAATTAGGAAAGCTTAGTCAAATGATTTCAGGATTTGGAGGTATTGCTATGGTCTGGTTTTGCTATGCATTCAAGTTCTAATTCCTTTCTGCAGGCACCCCCTCTCCCTGCATAGCTGAAGCAAACAAGAGCTTTGATTTTGGTGAAGACTGAAGCCTACTTATTTTGCCAAGAAGTTGTGAGTGAGGTTGCTGTGCTCATGCACTCCTTGCAAAGCACACCCCTGGAGAGAGCAACAAATAGAGGAAAAAAAAAAAAAAAAAAAAAAAAAAAAACCAACAAAGTCTTTCAGCATGAGGAACCATGTGCTACATATCTGCATGCTTGACCCAATGCAAAAATACGCACAGCCAGACTGAGTTTTGGCCTCAGCATGGCTGGCTGCCTGATCTGTGCTATTTCAGTCTGAGAGCCTTCTGCAAAGCTGAGGTGAGTCAACTAACAGTGCAGATTTCTGTGTGCTGCTGCATTTTTGGCTGCTGTATTTTTGGCTGCTGTTAAGATAAAGCCCAAGCCCTTAGTAGTAAAAAATAATATGTAAATAATTTTTTCAGAGCTTCTGAAGGAGAGAGAAGGGCAGAGGTTTGCTGTTCAGGTTGCTAACACTAATGACCTGCCACTTAACGGGCTATGCCAGTCTCCCATGGCTTGCCAAGCACAAAGCTCTTAAAGGGTGAGGTAGCCCCAAAATACAGCAGCCATAGTTCCTTTCCTGTTGTCCATATTCTGTTGTAAATTAGCTGTTATAAATCTGAATGCCCCCTGTTCAAATGAGGACTGTTTTATTTTGCTACAACTTAAAGCAAAAGGAGCTTGGGCTGTCTGGAGATCTGACTCCACCTGTGAGCTGTTTAGAGTCTGATGGACAGGCTGATGGGCCAGGTGGGAGAAAATGTACGTTGGGATCAGCTGGTCTGTCTCTGGGCAGCAGGTGCTCTTCTTCCACAGGTGAGGTAGAACTTTAGCATTTCTGTATGCCTATACAGCAAATTTTGAATTTCTCTGGCTTCTTTAATTATATGTGCACTTGCATTTGTTTTTCTTCTAACTGAAGCTGTGAGCTACTATTTCAGTCCCAGACTGATATCTGTATAAAATTAGCCCAATCTGGGGTTGCATGAATGCACTTGGGCAGCCCTAGTGCTCGTAGGAGTGCAGCTTGCTGGTAGCTGTACCCTAGTGGTATAGTTTCTGTCCCAGTGTGTGATCCTTGATAGATCTGTGTGTTTTTCATGTGATGCTCTGTGTAAATATACACCAGTTACGCTGCTGGTAGTAAGGCCTAATGTGGTGGGAAGCAAATTAAGTGAAGATACTTTCATCCTCAAGAAAATCCGCAACATTTTTTTGGTAAACTGGTATTATCTTTATTTGGCAAAACAGAAGCGGAGGATGAAGAGGTAACCGGCTGCCTGGACAATTACTGCAATGGAGACTGTGCTAGAGCTCTTCAGAAGGTTGGTTTCCACAGTCCTGTTCTTCTGATCATGCTGCTCATGGCTCTTTGGAAGCTATAGTAACTGTCTGTGTAAAATGGTGATCTCTAAAAAGCTGGTAAAATAAACTCCTCTAACCTGGGATGTTCAGGTATCACCCTAAGGTGATGAGATAGATATGTTGCTGTTGCAGAGTTAAATTAAGTTTCTTCAGTATAACTCCATTATTCTTTATTTAAAAGATAAATACACCGTCAATGTCAGACCAGATATTCCCCTTTGTCAGTATTTCATCGCTCACTTCCTAGATCTAGATAGATTGATGATAGCTGTTTAATATTCTTTTCTCCACAAGCAGTGATTTGAGAGTTGCCAACTCTCGTGATGGCTGCTGTTTTTCTTAAAGCATCAGCTTCCTGATGTATATTAGCTGCACCAGAATCCTATCTTGTTTTCTCTTTCTCTCAAATATTTACAGAGAAAGCTTGAAAATGTGAATCTCAACTTCCAATGCTGTAAGACAAACACATGGCAAAGTATTATTTTCAAGCTAGTCTCATGTCCTGAGGAAGGGTTGGTGGGTTAATTCATGGTTTTAGGCCAATGAAAAGCGGAAGGATTTTGATTTCTGGCCCTCAGCTCCCTGAAGTACATGAAGAGCGAAATGTTCTGCTGTGAAAGTTTCTGAAGATCCCTGGAAGATTCAACTCAGTTGCAGCCCCTTGTGACAAACAGGAAAAGTGGTTGAGCTTTGAAGGAATAGTGTGTGTTAGCCAGCGCAAGCTGGTGTGAGTCAAATTCCTTCTAGAGCTCTTGGCCTTCATGTTCTGGCCTTGCACATGTGGTGAATATTTTTTTATTCACTCTAAGCTGCAAAGCTGTGAACAGTGTATGCTTTTTGGTGGTTCACAGTTAGACTTCAGTGTCGGTACGTCTGTGAGCTAAATGTGGGAAGCTTCCAGCTTTTCTATTGCGCTGTTTGGCTGCTTCCAGCTATACTGCAGTCTCTGAGTGAGTGACGAGGTTATTTTAGACAGACCATGAAAAGCATTTGGGCTACTGAGTCAAGGGGAGGTGGGTGTGGGTGGGGAGTCATCTGAAGCTGCTGTCTTCTGTGGGGTTTACAATTGTGGAATATTTTTTGTGTTAGCTGTGAAATAAAGTCATTCCTGGTGGTCGTGTGGGTCTCATTTGCTTTGGAGCTTGGCTTGTATTCCTAGCCTGGCAAAGGCATAGCTTGACTTAGGCTGCCCACAATATCAAAAAAGTAGAAATTCCTCGGTGGTAATTTTGCTTCCTTGTCCTCAGATGAATACCTGATGAAGGGAGAGTGTAGTATTGTCAGCTGGAGAAGATTGAGTCTGTTTGTTTTGGTGCCTGGGGTTTTCTCTTTTCTCATTGGCTCAATCACATAAAATTGTGCCTCCCATCTTCGGGCCCAAAGACTTACTTGTCTCACTTAATCTGCTGGGTCTTTGGCTACAGTGGAACGATAGCCCACTTCTCATGGTCTTAGCTTGCTCACTGGATGATCTGATCATCTGTTCAGGACAACAAAGGAATCTGTGAAACTGAAAATGAAACTTTCCGTATTATTATGATTATTAAGATTTAAGTCAGAAAGTTCTTCTCCAGTAGTATTAGAACTCTCCTCTATGCGTTAACTGTTTTCTTTTCGTTAAAAGTTCTCATTAGGGCAGTTGGAATGTATCATAAATGCCAGTGCTTTTGGTGTCACAGAAATGGACATCTCATGCTATTTGACTACCTAGACTGATCACTTCAGAAAACCTTATCTCAAAGGCGAGGATAAGGCTATTTGTACTGCAGTCCTCTTTCAGAAGCAAGACAGCTACCAGATCAGGGCTGTGACTAGCCAGTAATTAGTCTTATTAAATGCTGTAGAGAAGCTTCTTTGTATAAATTCTTGTTTGATATTGAGATATACCCAGTCTTTAGAACATCTTAAGGCTGTGAAACTCAGAAGGCTGCATGCAGTCTAAAAAGGATGGAGAATCATCGGTGCTCTGCAAATACATCAGGCATGCTGGAGGCACGTGAACAAAGAGCTTGCGTGCAGGGTGGCCAAAAAAAAAAAAAAAGGCAAAATGTTGAAGTTTATGAGGGGAGACATATGGGTAACAGTAACTTTGCACCATGACCACTTGAGGCTGCTCTGTTCCATCCCTACCATTCCATCAGTTTGTGAATAGACCAAAGATGTGCCCTCCTCTTGTGTTCTAGTGCAGCGTTTTATCAGTGGGGCAGGTAAATTCACCAGAAAACATCTGGGAGATGCATTCAAGTATTTCTTGGACACATTTTTTTTCCTATTTATTTATTTATTTTATTTATTTATTTTCCCCTGAAATATAGGAAAGGCAAGGTCTGTTTTCTCTGGACAAAGGAGAATGAAACACCTAAAATGGTTCCTTGCTTGCAATTTCTAAACTCTTCTCCTGCCAGTTTTATACACCATGGAGTTCTGGTCCCTCTCAGGTTGAGTTTTGCTTCCCCTTTTGTGTTGTTGCTGCTGTCCTTTCTGTTGACACAGGTACTTTAAAGAAAACCTTGTGCTAGTACTTACTCTGGAGTATATGCTACCCCTCTTGTTTAAGACTGTTTTCTATGGCTTTTTACTTTGGCTCTGCACTCTGGCTGTCTTGAGACTTGGCTTCATCCACTGCCATCATTTTGGTGTACTTCTCTTGTACTGTTTTGGAGAGCGAGCTGTGTGCTGAAGCCTTTGTGTCGCAGACTCTGCGATTTTAGTGAGTCTCCTGGGTTTCTTCAAGTGTTGTTATTTTTTTCATTGCATTGCTAATGAAACTGTTACTTCTCTAGCAACTTTCAGTTGACCTTGAGTTAGTAAGTACTAAGGAATTTACATTCTACATAAATAAAAATGGAAATTATTATTCTTATGATCGTAGTATTATTCTTACGGTTATTGCCTGAAAGTTCTGTAACCTCAGTGATATCTCAGGAGATGAAACAAACTCTCAGTACATAAGCGTTTGTATACAAACAACACCAAATTATGTTTTCTCTCATGTGATTGCTTCTTTTCATGTATTCCTATAACTAAACAAGCATTAGAAAAATAATTATTATTGACATCCCAGAGAAGCGACACATTTAATTCTGTCTTACAGGCTACCAAGTTGTTTCACCAGATAACATCAAAATGTACTGGCATTATTTACAATGTGATAGGTGTTGATTTGAGGATGTTTTTATGTTTCAGAAATTGATCTGTAAGAGTGTGTTGTAAATTAAAAAAAAAAAAAAAGCTTGTTTATGTTGGGTTATGTTGTTGTGCATCAGTTTAGAGGAGAGTCCTTGTGTTTTAAAGTACCTTTGGTTTTTGGTGCAGTATCTGTGATGCTAACCTTTTGTTACTTTAGCTGTGTGTGTTGTGATACGCTCCTTGAAATTCTCTTTTCCTCCCATCACCCCTGTACGGCCTCAGGGGTGAAGCTAGGGGGATGGGGGGGAGCAGTTTGCTTGCCTGCTCCATGGGTGTGCTTTTCCCTCAAGTGGGAAAGGGGGGAGCAGAGAACACCCCCCCGGGAAGCTGGAGGAGGGGCCTCTGTGGCAGCCTGGCTAGGCAGAGGCGTAAGACTGTTGCCTCTTCTGCAGTGAAGAGGGAGGGCAACAAATGGAAGAGCAGATAATTCTGGTAAAATATATCGAAGTGGCAGTATGCCAAAAAGATGGTCTGCATAGATAGCTCTGTGAACCTGGAATTTACAAAAACTGGCTGAAATTCAGCTGGAACTCTTTGACAAATTGGTTCTCCCAGTTTACACTTTGGGTAGAGCTCATATAAATTATATCCAGACTAATACACAAGTTATGTGTGCAGACGCCTGTCTTTCCTCTGGAAACACTGTAAGCTCTACATGAGATGAAGGAACAATCAATTCTATGCTTCTGTCAAGGAGATGACAGAACTATTACTGTTCAAACTGAGCAGTGCAGACAACTGAAGCTTAAATTTCTTGCAAACTCTGAGAATGTCTCTGTCTCTTTAGAGAGCTTTGATGCTGTCCCCCCACTGCTTTCTCACGAGAGATCTCATCAACATAAATGCAGTTTTGTATTTTTGTATGAGGACGTGGTTTCTTCCAAGCTCACACAAACTGATGGTGAGTCACCACTGATTATCCCTTCACAATGCTAACTTAAAAAAGCTCCACTGTGAAAAGAAGGTTATTTAAAGCTTTACATGTTTTCTGGGAATTCTGTCATTGCTATACATGCGAACACATAGCATTTTTAATTTTCTAAGACAAATTGAGTTTTTATTATACCTTAAATAATAAGTATATTGATAGCTTAATTTTTAGCATAAAATATATAGATAATACTGTATCTTTCACAAGAAGCATATTGTAGCTGCAGAGGCACAGATGTGATAGGGCTGAAATTTTTCCCTCAGCATAGAACAATTGTTACATCTTCATGTTGATAAATCCTGTTCCTCATGTTCTCAGATATTCTGAATTCCGTATGATTATGTTTTCTCATCCATTTTAAATGCTGCCAGCTTATGTGTTTGTCTCCCCACCACTGGAAGCGTCATTTCTTTGTGGTCAGTCATCACCGATAAACATAATCAGCAACCATGAAGATGATGTACATAGTATGTGCAAGTTTACATGACTTCTTCCATGCTCTGTTCTCTTTGTGAGTAGCGGACCAAAATGGCTGCCAGGTCTCCAGCTGCTGTCCTGCTCCTGCTTTACAAGAAGGTTGTTTCAGTGCTGACTGGTTCACTGGTATATGTTTTTATGAACAATTTTCAGTTTACTTTTTTTCTGAATCAGTTTTAAAGGTTCTGTCAATTCCAAAAGGTTTCTCAGCTAGAGCAAGTCTTCAGTTTTGTGGTGTTAGCAGAGACAAAGTCTTCTGGTGGGGGAAGAAAAAATGACAAATTTCTCCTCCTGTCCCTTCTCTTCCACTGCTGCTACTGGTTCTGCTTACCATGACAAGCCAAGAAAGCTCATTTGGAGCAAGCACTGAGCTTGCTTTCTTCTGTGGTCCAAGCGCTTGGTAGAGTCAAAGAGCTGGAGAACAGCTGGTCTTGTGCAGCAGCTGGTGTTGTTTGGTGAGTCTGTATGCAACAGCCTTGTCTCCGAATCCCACGTCCCTTTAGATATTTCTGCAGACATATTGTTGACATAAGAACAGACTTAGTGGATCATGTCACTGCTCAGTTTAGTCCGGTCCTGTTTCTGGCAATGGTAGTAGTGCTGTTCTAGCGGTGTAAGGGGAGGGCAGGCATGTTTGGATACGTTACCAGTCTGCTCTCTTCGTCTTAGCTGCAGCCCAGGATTCATGTATTCGTGTCTGGCAGGCTTTCTTGGTAGGCTTTTTCCTTATGTCAACTTGTTTATTCACTTTTGAACATGTGAAGCAGTTATTATCTGTAGCACCCTGAGGCAGTGAGTTCCACAGGCTGACTACAAGCAGCATGAAGCAACACCTTTCCTTGTTAGTTTTCAACCTGCTCTCTCATCATCCAAGCAGTTGTCTCCTCTCTCCTTGCATTAGAGCAGGCACTGAACGGTTTTTCCTTGCTATCCTTCTCCACAACATGCAGCTTCTGTTTTATTTCCCCCCTCAGCCATCTGTTTTCTAGAGTGCGTGTAACTGTGCTGTGTGCAGAAGTAATTTTGTTCCTTTAGTTATCCTTATTGGCCTTTGTACCTTTTCTATCACTCCCTTTGTAAAAGGGAGCTCAGAACTGAACGTGATATTCAAGATGTAGGTATTCTGTTGAATTATAGAGTAGCATAAAGATATCTTCTGTTCTTTTTCTTATAGTTCCTAATATTTGTTTGCTTTTTTGTTCCCTCTTGAATGCTACTGGGCATTCAGTTGATGCTTTCACTGAATTACCTTTGTATCTTCAGTATCTCTTCCTTGAGTGAGAATAGGTGGTTCGGAGTATTTTATATAGTATTATATTTTATATATTATTTATATAAAGCTTCGATTTTTCCTTTCTTTAGTGTTTTGTTGCTGAAATTCACCTGCCACATTGAGAAATGTGTAGTTAAATGGATGGATTTTTTTCAACATCATTTCCTGCTGAGGAGGAAGCAGCTGTGAACAGCTTCAGCTTTGTGATCTACCTCCACGCTTTCCCCAGTTATATAACTTCCATTAGCTGGAAATGTGTTTTTATTTGGTAGTGTTTAAGAGCTTGGGCTGCTGGGCTAGGACAGCGTATGGCCTCCCATTGTGCTTCTCTGGAGTTTATGCCCACTGAAACCAATACAATATCTCTGAGCATCAAGGAGAGTGTCTTATGTTTTCCTATGGAAAACTGAGACACCAGATGCAGTCCTCTGTTCAGTCTGAGGGAGGAAATAGTGCCTTCTAGAGAAGAGTTGAATGTGTGCATCTGTGCTCCCTTGGATCTTGCCTGACCCTACTTTTGTTGATGAATCAAACGTAGAAGAATTTTTGGTGATATTCATCTGTCCCAGAACTTGCTGTTCTTCAGGTAGTGGAAAATGCTACCTCTTTCTTCTTTAGCTTCTATGCCTGTTCTGACTGTGGGGCATGTGGTGCACACAAACCAAGTGTTTGGTCTGTTTTTTCATTTCCCTTTTTCTCTTGAATTGACCTTTGAGTGTACCCACTTTGATTCTTCTCAGTTTAACAGTTCCTAGTTTTGAAGACCCTTCTAATTCAAGGCGAGGGAGACTTTTCACAGCATGCACTGCACATTCTTCAGTTCCTTCCTGGGGTCTGTATAAAACTGCATCCTCCTAAACTGCTTATTTTAACTTTTATTCTGTTTGTATCTCCTGCCTGTCCAGTGAGTTGATGTTCCTGGTAAGAGAGCTTGCACAAATTTCCAACCTTCAAGACGGGACAAATGATTGGAAATATTTTAAAACAGAGCTTTAAAAGCCCTGCTTGGAAATGCTTTGTTTTGGTTTGTTTTCTGATTTGAATATTTCTTTCAATTTTACAGAAGCAATAAAGATAATTGTGCAGATTTAAACAGACTTTTAAAATGCTCAGTTTGGTTGCCCTTGAGTTATTGAATAATGGATCTGCTTAATGGGATATCCTCTGCGCAAGAGTTTGAATGTGTTAGGCTCCAATTCTGTTCTATAACTGTAGGTGTTCTATAACTTTGGCTATTTGAGGCTATCGTACCTGCTTTCCATCTGCTGCTGTGGAATGGGTCCTGCTATGTCTGCTAGCCTCATGTGAATGTCCTGGGTACTCTGCGGGCCCAGTACGTATCAAGGTAAGTAATGTTTAGATGTCTGAGTTGAGCACTTAACCCCTTGCCAGTATTTATATTTATCTTTTAAAAAATAATCTGCTTCTACTCATCTTCCTTTTCTGAAGAGCCAAACAGCATTATGCATAGGACCTTATTTGCAGCAAAAAACTGTCCCTGTGAACTGCTATCATCTGCTGGAGTCATGAGCTCATTTCTGTGCAAATCAGCTTATTGCTGTGAACTTGTGCCAGCTCTGACCAAACCGCAAAAGAGTTATTATATATTAGAAAAAGTTTCAGTGAATTCCTGCATCCTTTTTACCATGCTCCCAGCATCCACAGTTCTAAACGTTAAGAGGGAGTCACAGGTCAGATCCAGTAGCTCTAAACTTCTTTGATAGTTCTTTTGTAGAAGATGTGGAGCAGTGAAACTTAAGGAAGAGAATGGACCGTTGCAAACTTGCACAAACAAATGTTTTGTGTTTGACTTCCAGCATGACTTGGAACATATTTATTTATTTTTCCTTCCCCTACCATTGTTAAAGAACTGTATTTGGGAATGTTACAAGTTTTTCCTGACTTAAATAGAAAATTGCAGTACACCTGTGCCTGTGCTGGAATCTGGGGCCAAGAAGTCTGTGACTCTTGGCTGATTGAAATATAAATTCTGGTGTCTGGAAAATCAAGATCTAAATACAGTCCTACAGACCTGTCAGTGCAGGATTTGTAGCGCTGGCATGCTGTGGGGGAGGGAGGAAAAGATCATTGTTGCTAGAGAGTGCTAAAAATGAATGGGAAAAAAAATCAAACTTTTTAATTAATTAATTAATTAATTTTACTTATTTTATTTAAGGTATTTGCTGAAGCTACAGTGAAACAAGAAAGCTTTGTCTGTCAGCTTTCTTGTGCTGGCAGGATAGTAAAGACAGCAAAGTAAATCCATATGCCTGGTTTTTGGAATGACCAAGCAGGGGCAAATTAGATGCGGTGGCCACTCACAAACTTGCTATCCTGTGTGTATTGATTTTTAATAAGATCATGGTTGCCTCTTAATGTCTTTGTTACGTATTGAGAGGATACTTCAGTGTGTTTCTATTTGCGTAACCTATTGTTGCAAGACCCCCACCTTCTATTCATGTGCTTACCTCTCGCTAGTGCTAGTACTGGGTACTATAAATGTATCCCATGCATTTCAATTCTATGGTTATGTAGTGCTTTGCTTGGGCAGTATATTTAGCAAATTGTGTAGTCAAATTATTATGTTAGAATGAATGGTTGATGTCTAGTACACAAATAATTATGACACCAAACTTACTGTGTATGAGCTGGAGCCATAGCTGATTTCAGTGACAGATGGAAAACTCTACTGAACCTTTTATTGGCCATATGCCTTTTCTGACTGTTGGCCAACAACAAGATTTGTTGCTAATATATAATGATTTAAACAGTAAAAAGAGCAGCTGCACTTTGATTTTTCTGTGCCTTTAGTACAGGTTTTCCTGGAGCTTTTGAATTGGTACTGCTGCTTTCTAATGCAAAGCTGTCACTTCTAGTCTGTGAGAAGAGACTTTATCTTCCCAGCACTATCTGGGTAGAATTTTATATTTTGATACTTATAAAACTAAAGCTCTCCTCTACCTTTTATTGCATTATTAAGTTGACAGCATAAAAATCTCTCTGCAACACAGGGATAGGAATGGTTTGTAAGATGGCTCTGTTGTGTAGTACCACAACAGATTTTTTTTTTTCCTTTTGTTTTTGGCTGTCAGTAAGTCTTTTATTTTATGTCCTGCCTGAGGACTGGGAAACCAGCATTACTCCAGCTGTTCAGAGAAGACAACTTTCAAAACATAGTTCATTGAGAGGATCTGCATGTGTTTTTCATCATATTACCAGGACAGTATTTGGAAATGTGAGTATGTGAATATAAACTGCAGTCATTACCTATGCAGACCATGTCGCTGTTTCTGTTGCTGCTGTCAGAGCAGAAAACGTGCTGCCACATAATGCTTTGACCTTCTTTCCTACTAAAGAGGGTTCTGCTGCTGTCCTTTGTTGATCTGCTCGTTCCAGTATCAGTTCAGAGAAAAACAAGATTGGCATCTGGAGAGCAGAACTGTTCTGGCCTTGGGCCCAGAAGCAGAGAGCATGGTAAGGGAGGTACATAAGGAAGCATATTCCAATAGAATTTCATACATATTTGGGGAGGAAAAAGAACATTTTATAAAAATGAATATTATGCAGCCTTGCATATGAATAAAACTGGTCAAACCCTTGACTGCCCCAGGCAGCATCAGTCTTCGCTGCATCAAGAAGCCCTCTAAAGATCTCTAGGACATGTTTGACTGATACTGTTGGTCCAATAACAGTCATCATGTTGCTTCTGCACCAGAGGAGGCATGAAGTGGTCCTTGCATAGAGTGTGTTTCCCTGTAGAAGGCAAGCAGGAAGAGGACAGTTAATACCTGTATGCTTCTTATATCTCCTTGGAAGTGGGTAAGAAATGGTACAAATGTTGCTTTCCCCTTTCCATGCCAGCTGGTATGGAGAGAGATGCAAGGATTCAGGTTGGTGCCTGGAACCATGGTTTGGTTCCTGACCAGTTTGTGGGACGTTCTGTGGGTTGGCCTGGCTTGTGCAATCTGGCCTCACTGCAGACAATGGCAGTATTTCTAAGCCATGTTATCTGGCTCTGTCTGACTCTGCTCTGCTTGACTGGATTGCCTCTGGGTCTTGCACGTGCCTGCTAATGCACAATTATGATGCTGTACTGCTAAAATGTTCTTGCATTGTATCAAAGACCACTTTTACCATCTGCCTAGGTACATTGCTGTCTGTTGCTAGAGCACTTGTTCCCAATTGGGTAAGCCAAGTGATTCATCCATGGAAAACTGAAAACATTAATTTATTTCTTCACCCTAAAGTAAATAGCACACAAACTAACCAAAAGAAGGGTCTCTCTGGGTTTTCTGCATCTTTTACCTTTTGTTGTGGTGCCAGATGAGTCTAGATCTTGCAGGTTAGATTGGCCGCTGTCTGCATGCTCTGAAGTATGTGCTAGTTGGCCCAGCTCATTCCTTCCCTTAACAGACCAGTGTTTTGGTATGAATGTTTGTTTGTCTCACATCTCTTTTTTAAACAAACAAACAAACAAAACTTTTGAAAAGGAGCAATGTCATATTTCTGGCTGAAGACAGGTTGCTTTTTCATTGCTAATAGCCTGTCTATTGTAGTTGGAATATGCTGAGATGCTCCTTATCTAGGTCATAGTTTTTCTTTCCTGTCAGATTCCTCCTACACCACTCTTTGATCTTACCTACAGCAAGCTATCCATCTCAAACAATCGAATGGAACTATGGAAAGTATTTGTAAAGTGATACAACTATTTCCCAGTTTGTTCCATCTTGGAGAGCACTGGACCTGTGAGAAATCCACATCAGTCATAATGATAGCAAACATGGTAACTTGTTACTTGTACTGGAGTTGAGAAATAAAAAATAGTTATAACTGAGAGGTTTATGGCTGGCTGTGTCAATCTGAAATGGTACCTACTGGTATCCAGTGATTATTTTCCCAGTGATGTGGGTGCCCATAAAGTATCATCAGTGAGCTGTATGCACTTTCAAAATGTCCTGTACTTTTAAAAAAAATCTTTCATAGCTGGTGTGTGCCATCTTGTACATGTGTGCAACACAGGCCTTGTTCTGTTTCTGGCTGTTTTTACACATTCTTGATACTACCTTTGCCTGGTGTCTTGTGATAAGTCAAGCTGAGTCTAATGCATATGGAGAACAGCTGCTCTGCTCTTTGTGTTATTTTCCCCCTCTCCCAGGATTGAGAGACTGTCATCCAGGTGTTTGTGGTTAGGTGCAAACTGTTGATTGTAGAGCACTTGTGCTTTCCTTATGTTGTACAATTCCCTAAAGCCCATTAATGTGGCTGACTGCATCACCTGCCCTCTTTGTCATGTTTGCTGGCATTAATGTATGTCGGTCTGAAGACAGTTAAATGAGGTAGTATCCTTTTCTAGAAGGAAATACACACGAGCTTAAATTTTGATTGTTTAAAGGCTACAGCTATTTTCAGATGATTTATGTCCACACAGATTATCCTAAGGAAAAAGGGGTATTTTAAAAGCTTTTGGTGGCAGTAAAGGTGGTTCCTGACCACCTAGTCATTGTCATGTGCTCGCCATTAATGCTTATAGACAGTTGTGTGTGCAATCATTTAGGAAAGAATGAGATAATTGCAAATGATGGAAATGAAGTTCTGCAGTTTCCTTTTGTTCCCTTCAATAAATTTGTTCTTGCTTCTTTAAAAAAAAAATAAAATGATCTTTGTCTGACAGGTGTGCTGTGAATAATGTTTAGCTGTGGTTTGCGATGTTTCCTCGTGATCTAACTGCATAACAATGCCAGTGATTTACAAGTTCAAGGTACGAGTCCGATGAGCATCGGCGTTGCAGTGTGTGACGCAATTAAAAATGTGACAATAGGGACAGAGTGATGACTCCTGAGATGACACATACAGAGATCAAAGCACTTTGTTAGAAAGCAGGACTTGTTGGTGTCAACTGGTAGTTAGTATTTACTTTCTTAAAGGCCTAAGGTTACACCAATCTTCTCTTTTTAAACTCAGCAAGCTCTCATTGTGATGGGCACGACTCATGTCTGGCTGAAAGCTGTAGCTGCAATTTCTGTTCAGCTGATGTTCAGGCAAAATGTGTGTTTAGAACTTCAGGCAGGTCTTTGCTGAGTGGTTTTACCACACACGTTTTTAAAATCTCTACTCCCAGCACTGGATTAAGACAGGTAAAGCAACAGTGGATGGTTAATATTTTGGTAACTAATTCACTTTTCCCTATCATAAATAGGGAAGAGTTTTTTTCATTGAAGATTTGTGATGACTTGGAGGAGGACACAAAAGTCTTACTGTTCTTGACTATTCTTCTTCCATTATGCTTTTTTGATTTGTTCTATCAGCAGCTGCAACTTGTTAGGTTTGCTCCAAACACGTGTATTACCGTATTTGTTCTTGAGCAGATCTGCTTTTCCCTTGCCCTTTGACAGCTCACCCACTAGTTTTTTGTCTGTTTTGTTATACAGCTGTGATGCAGATATGTGCTGTGTGAGCCTGTGTGCGTGCAGGTGGATACTTCATGGCTATCTGGAGACAGGGACCGTGCAAAGCCTGGAGAGCAGCATGACCAACAAACACACAGTAACTGGATGGGACCCAGGAGCACAATTAGTTGCCTCTCCTAATGCCATGATGGAAGAATTTAGTTATTCCTTCGCATGTCTGTGGCCTTTAAATGGGGATGCTGTCAGCGTTCCGTGAAGAGGTAAGAAATAAAAAATAAATTGTAAGGTCCAAAGATAGATGTTTCTCGAGAAGTGATGATCTTGATTATGCTGTACATGGCAGCCAAAACTGGAACAAATGATCGAGTGTTTTCTAATGGTTTGATAGGAGATGGCATTTGTTGAGGTCTAGGTGGATTTATTAGTGGATTAAGCCTGTCTCCCTAGAGCTTGCAGCTATCACATACTGCCTCATTCTGTGTTCCTTACTGGAATATATAAAAGTGCAGTGTGCAACTGGTATTTAATAATTGTTACCAGTTTTAAGGAAAAAATTTAGTTCTTACTTCCATGTTGATGATAGATACACTTGTATACATGCACTTATACATGTATATTTTTATGTAGATAGAATATATATAGTGAATAAAAAAAAAAAAAGATGATCAAGGATTGGATTCAGGTATTTTAAATACCTTACTTTAGTTTACTTCTCCTACAACGAGTTTGATCACTATATAATTAAACTATTTCATGAGAGAAAATTTTAACTACCAAATCCTGGCAATGTTTAGTTCCTAATCTCAAAGCTGCCACTACAGATCTAGATGCTTGGGAGCTGTATCTAGCTACAGACAAATATCAGGTGCAAGCAGAATGGTTATTAATTAGCAGCTGTACTTATGAACATTTGTAGATATTCAATTTTTTTTCCATAGTGCAACTGGACTGTTTAACCTACAAGCTGACCAGTGTGGAAATACTGCTATCATCTGTGACGTGGAATCTTATACCACTTATGTACATCAGACGTAAAGGGAGCATCTACCTCTAACCAAAGTGATAGCTGCTGTGCGTTTGCAGCAGAAAGAACCATGCTCTTGTCAAGTTCTGGAGGGATGTAATCTACTCTTAATTAAATGCTTGAGTTTCTAGGTCGTTGTGGGTCTAGCAATCTTTATGTGAGTAAATAATGCTTACTGCCATAATACTTGGTTTGAAAGCAAAATAATCACAGCCAGATATTCTTGAATATTTTGTTCTCTCATTATCAGATTGTATGACTTGACAGAAAATTGTGCATGTAGAACAGCTGATGTTCATCTGAGATTTCTGTTTGCTTGAGGTAGATCTTTACCACTGCACACCCAAATACGTAGTGAGGACATTATGAGAAATTAAGAGTTTCCAGAAAGCAGTGTTTCATCACAACTAATGTTCATCTCCTGCTGGTGACAATACTTTGGGATACCAACATGAATAACAGAAATGAAAGTAAAACAGCTGTTGTTTGACCAATAGTGTTGAGCATAAATGTGAAATAAGTTAGAACTGGTATCTGTGTAAGACTTTATATATGTATTTTTGATTTTTACAGTTTTTTAATCTACAGTTTTTTCCTCTATTGACCTTGAAAGCACTGGTTGGTTATTAGTAAAATATACACCTATTTTCAGGGTTTAAAATGGAAATGGAAATCTTGAAATAATTTGGCTAAAAACTACTAAAGCATACAAGCTGCTGTCAAAATTTTAGGAGAAACCATATTAAGCAAAACCAAACTGTAGCTGTTTAAATGATAGCTATGCTGACCGTATTTAGATACCTGGGTAGGTGGCACTTTGGCTTGCTTAACTGAATGGCTACAGATATGAACATATGAATTATTAACAAAATACAATTTGGTGACAGCTTACACACTGTGGGCCAGAGACTCTTCTCAGTCCACATGTGCAGCTTGTATTATAGCCAAATTAGATCCATTTATATTTAATTCTCTCCCTCTCCCCTTTCTCTCTCTCTCTCACACACACATACACACTCTCACTTGCTATTCTCCACAATCTGTATTTGTGAATTAGATGGACTAACACCAGGGCTTTATTAATTACATGTTTGGGAGAGCATTGCCGACTTTCACCTTATGGACTCCTTATGAACGTAAGTGGCTGATTGAATACTGACGGCAGAAATAGCAGCAGCAGTACTGTTACCTAAAACATAACTGTAGTTTGTTTAAATGGTGGGTTTTACCTTTGGAAGAAATATTCCTCTTTTGATCTGGATGGCTAAGTGTGAATTCCCAGTTGGTCAGGGCAATGGATACGTGCCAGAATGTGCCCCATACCCTTCCTGCGTCCTAAAGGTCATTCATTTTTAAGGCAGAAGTAGTCTGTAGTATTGGTAAGTTTTTTTTTGTTTGTTTTGTTTTATTTTTTTTTAATTTGCATTTATTTTCCCTTGTAAGTTGTAATAGTTGAGTGGCTGTTGCTGTCTTTAAATCTGTCAAAAACTCTGAATGCTCTGAATCTTGCTTTGAAAATGCTTGCAGCCTCAGTGAGTTGCATATTACAGAATTATCGTTCTCGGTTTCTGCTGGCTGCAGAATATGCATCTTATCTAAATATTTACAGTATACATAAGAGCAAGTTTTTTTTGTGAAGTTGAACAAAAGGGTGAAGTGGCACTAGAGCTCTTAAATGTTAGTTGTGTATATCCGAGGAAACAGTCTCACTCTGTTATTGGGTATTACCTGAGTTTAAAAACCTTCACCTGCTCTGTGTCAGGCAGAGTACCCAAGCAGAAGGAAGCAACTCTAAAGCTTTGTGTTGTATTCTTTTTTTTTCTTTCTTTCTTTCTTACTTTTTTTTTTTTTTTTTTAATTATTAATTTATTTTAACTTTTCAACCCATACATGCTTGGTATTGAGCTTAGTAACTAGCAATATGAATGCTGGTCCATTTTCCTTTGCATGTTTGAAATTGTCCTTCTAAAATACTGAGCACATACGGAGTGCTATAAACACATGGTAACTTATTTAGAAATGCATACAGTGTTCTGTTGTTTGGAAACACCATCTGGATCTGCAGTGTTTCATAAACATCTTGATCTTTTTTTTTTCCAGATGATCTATAACGTTCTGTTAGTAAAATGCTTTGTGGTGGAAAGTAATTCTGAACGGGATGGAAAGACTAGATTACCTGACAGGTATTTTTCTATCTAGTGTTTCTTGTAGCAATAAAGCATAAACATCCTTTTTCAGTTGTGCAACAATACTTTTTGAAGCTGCTGTTGTAATGCGTCTTCGAAATCTTGATGGGCTTCAGAGGGCACAAATGAACTGAGAAAATGAAGGTAGGGAAAAAGGGAAAGAAATGGAGATTAGCTATCAGTAGCTTAGCAGTCTAGGGAACTTTTTTTCTCACTGCTGGTGTCTGTTTGTGAAACCAGCTAAGATGGCTTTAACCCCTACAAGCAGTGCAATTGGAGGTGGTTTCAAACTGTGAATCTGAATTCAGATGTTAACAGTGAAATTACAGTCCTAGAACTTGAGGTGATACCTACCATGCTTTCACTTCGTTCCATCATTAATACATGATACTCATGTCTGAATGAGTAACTGAGCCTTGTCTCCTTCCTGCCTCCCCCCTTCCCTCCCCCCTTCCTTATAAAAGTACTTGGAATATTCAGACCTAGACTTAGTTTCAGCTTAGTCCAGACTGAATTATGCTCCAGGCTGTTTTGTTTAGAGAGTTTCAAATAGGCCTTAATTCCACAATGCGATGCGGAGTTGTTGGTGGCTGTGCTCATGCAGAGCTCTCCAAGGAACTCTAGAGTTGTATGTTGCACAGCCAGGTCCATATTTTGTGTATTTCTTAACCACTCTATGATCCGTTTTCTGACAGAATTTCTTGCATACTTCTGCTTCTGACCTCAGTATTTCAAATTATCCTGCATCCAAGAGAGATTTGCCTATATAAGCATTTATATATTGTGTGTATACATTTAAAACAAACGGCTTTTACTTCAAGGTGACTTCTGAATATCAGGATTTGCTACATCCTTAAAAGGATATTTAACGACAACAAATCATGTAATCCCGTCCCTTTAGCTTAATTTAGAACTGTTTTAGTCATTTGTGATTTTACTGACTTTTTTCATATTGTATGTGGCTGGACGTAAAAGAATCCTATGTTTTCATTGCTTCCAGATCTTCCACTGAAGATCAGTGAAAGTGGAATCCGTGAGTGATCAGTGAGTTGATGCCAAAAGTTTCAATTATCGTTCAAGGTGTGTAGTATTATTAGTGATTGTGTCTGGCTGTTGTTGAGGCTGAAGATGAGCCATTTTGCTTGGCTTGGCCTCTGTTGTAATCTTGGCTTGGTGATTTTTAGCTTCATTTATTTCATTTTCTTTTTTTTCATCCTCTTACTCCAGAGAGGGTCTGAATTTATTGAGCTTTTTGCTCAGCATTTGACAACCTTGACTCAAGTTTTGAGATTGAAGGTCACAGTTTTTACTCAAGTCCTGACACTTGGGAGTCACTGTGGTCAGTTTTCTGGTGATTCTCCTGGACAACACAGGAGTTTTATTGCCCTGTCAGGAAGTCAGCAGGGGCTTTCATTGCGCTTTCAGTTTTATTATGGAAGTCCTTCTTGGAGGATGTTTCTGGCATTTTTTATTTTTATTTTTTTTTAAGAAGACTAAACTTATTTTCTCAGGAAGGTGGTATTTGTGCCACTGAACCACCTGCTGCCCCCTCAGAGAAAGCAGACAGAAGACCAGTACTGCCTTTCTCATCTGCCACGTTCCTTCTTCCAGCCACCTTTGAGTCTCCTTCGTGGCAGCGGATTTAGCTTGGTTTGTAACAAGCTAGTCCTAACAAAGATGTTGCCTGCAATTTTACCAGCAGTGACAGAAGTATTATAAGTGCTGACTTTAGTTTTACTAATTGTTTTGCTGCAAACAGTTGCTTACTGAGATAACGTCTTGCTGGGTTTGACTGGTGTACTATCAGTTGCTGAGGTGTTATGTAATTAGCAATAACTAAGCTAAGTATATTGGGCTTATGCCAGGCTGGCAACTACTCTCTGAAATGAATTCAAATAAGCAGGGGAAAAGCACTCCAGAATGGTGTGGAAAATCAAGATGGGAAGTGGTCCAAATGTCCCCCCAAGTAAACATCTTGCATGTCTAAGAAGGCAACTTTGGAAGATACTTAGCCCTTTTAACAGCAGACTTGCTTAATTCTTCTCTTTCTCAGAGTTGCTGGATTTAGTCTTCTCTCTGCGGGCTGAAATGCCCACAGCTGAGTCAGCAGTCCCGTCGCTGTTCGCTCTCCCAAGGCTAAGTGCTCTGGCTTTTACCACTGAGGTGATTTGCCACTGCCCTTCTGAAAGATGGTTGCCTTTCCACAGCAGAGCTGGTGTAAGAGAACACAACCTCTCTGTTTCACAGAGGATATCCTCTTTTAGATCGAGCTAATTCATGTCAGAGCGTTTCGGGCAGGGATGTACATGTTGGTCTGTGGCCTGTGCTGTCAGGACAGGGGGTTGGAACAGTCAGATCCACCTTAGAGCACCCACAACAAATCAGATGGTGCCTGGAGGCTGTATGGTTGTAGAGAAGCAGGATCGCTGCTGCAGAAAGGCACCTGGGAGGCACTGGTAGCATGCTGTGCTGCTTCTGGTACTTGCAAGGTCATCTAGTCTTTTGGGTACCCAAAGAAAACGTGACTTTGCATTGCAGCCCAGTTCTAGTCCTTTCTGCATGTTATTCAAAGGATGCTTCCAGAAATGAGCGCTGAAATGTGTGACTGACAAAATCCTGGCTCTATGGCAGCCTGTTGAGTTAGCAGTAATCTCAGTCCCATCTAGTGTGCACTGTGTGGTCCCTTGGCTTCTCTTACCCAGCAGGATTTGAGATTCATGAGAATCTTGCATTTCTGGACCTTATGAAAGCAGGATTCCTGCTGGTTTCAATACCTTGCTCATTCATAAGAAGTGGATGTGGCAGGGAGATTTGAAAGATGGTGGGAAATGTGTACATGTGTCTGTGATTAAAGCAGACTCCGTGTTCTGGAATTCATCCAGCTAGCAGGCTAGGATCTAGTTAGTTTTGTAATTCTCCTCCTACCTCCCCTTCCAACAGCAATCTGCTAACATGGTGCAATAGACTCAGTCCTAAACTAGTACAAGCCTAAACATAGCAGCTGACCGAAGGTAGGGTTGTGCAGCATTATATCTCCAAGGCTGGCATCTTTGACAATGCTTTCAAGGGAGAGTTTCACAAAGCAAGTTGGTTCTTCAAGGCAAAGGCTGCTTACCCGTGGGCTGTGTGTGGTCCACCAGTGTAATTAGCTGGCCAGCTTCCCAGGATAACTTGGAATAGATCTGTAGGCAAAAGGGGTACTTTAGCTGGGATAGCTTGCTCCTTTCTGCTGTCCCTCCCCTTTATGATGTTAGTGTATGTGAACTGTATGTTTGTTTGTGAGTGGGGGTAGGAAGGCCAAAGCATGTGGCCCTGCTTTTAATTAGCGGTCTGTGATAGCTGGGCAAAACTGGACTGAGTTAGCCAGGCGATTTCTGTTGTTCTTGTGACTGCTTGCGAGCAATGTGTTTTAAACAGGATGTGAATGAAATCTTTACTGCTCTTCCAAAATCACTGGAATAAAACGTAAATGGAACTGGGGTAAGAGCATTTTGTCTGCCGATGAGGAAGTTTATTGGGATGAGTGCTATTTATTGCATAGCTTGTATGTTTTTTCTAACAGCTGCACAAATCTGCTCCTTAGATGTGTGCAAACACCTTTCAGGTGTGGGCAAAATCCAAGCCTGACCCAGCAGTGTCTTCCCACAGTATCTCTGTGGCTGCTCGTAGATTCCCTCAGGTGTGGCAGTTCTCAAACCAAAGAAGAGTTTTACTTTACTTCCTTATTTTTTTCTTAGACTCTAGGCAACAAATACCATTACCTTTCTGCCTGGGAAAGGTGCTCGGCTTTCAGGAGCCAGAAAGGTGAGCTGGGACAGAAGCAGTATGGACGATGCATTCCTGTTACAGCAGTAGGAGTCCTTGGAAATTCTATTCTCTCTTTTCTAGCCAGTTCTTGATATCCTTAAATATTCAGAGCAGTTTCTTCCAGTGCGCAGGAGACAGCATAGGCTATTTCCCTTGATACTGCTGAGACTTCACACTTCCTCACATATGTGTAATGCTGTTTCTGCAAATTTCCTGAAATATTCTGGAAAATAAAGACCTTGAGTGTGACAGAACAAACTCCACCAAAGGAATTACACCTACTGTATCAATAGAGAGAAAATTGTCCAGCTAAGGAACAGGTCATGCTTAATCAGAGGTCTGGGCTTAAATTATTAATTCCTAACTGTTAAGAAGTTCTGCAAACTCCTTCTCTCTTTCTAAAATGCCCAAAGCAGAGGGTGCAGCCAGTTTGTGTACCCTGAAGACTGGGTCACAAATCTGTAATTCTGTCTGTCTTAATCCACTGGCTTTTTGTTGTTGTATTTTTCTCTTTTTTTATCCCCACACCTGGGTGAAATGGTGCCTATTCTCACTTTCAGCCTGTGTCACTGGCTACTGGAGTGTTAGGGGACAGTTAGCAGTCAGCACCCACTCTGTTCTCTCTAGATGCTTATGGCTGTGATCCTAGAGCTCTCAAGTTCCTGTCAGGTTCTGCATAGTACAGACCCCTTGCATGTGGATCCATACCGTGTCCCAAGAAAGCTGCCTTCCCTGTGTGCAGACAAGCTTCCCTCACTTCTTCTGGATGTCTTTTCACCAGCTTGCCTGTTGCTAGTTGTGAGTTGTTCAGCTCATGCAAATCTAGTTAATCACTTACTTAGAATTAAAGTGACTGTAATGTGAACGAGTTCCCTTCACAAATAAATTAATACCTTACTTTTGCGAGTGTTTGCAGGGAATCTGTTTAATGATTCTATTTCAAAAGCTAATTCAGGTTAATGATCTTTAGCATATACCATGCCTCCCTTCCTGTCCTGTGTACTTGCTCGGTATTTTAATTTTTGCAGTATGGGAAAAGCCTGAAATGATGAACCCTAGCCTGGGATAGCAAAAGGAAAAAAGGCTTAAGAGACTACTGAGAAAATGGTTTTGCTAACCCCATATTCACCTCCTGATATTGGATAAATTGCATGTCTCTGGACCCATCTGGCACTGCAGGGGAATAATATCCTTTATGACAAAGACATTTTACTTAAGGTTTTATTCCAGTTTGATCCAGAAGGGGGAAATTGATTTAGCCTGTGATGTTAGAAAGCAAAATCAAGGACTGCTGAGATGGAGGGCAAGCAGCACTGTGACACCTTCTGTGCATTCAAGCTAGAAACAGGATCCTTCCCCTGTTGCAGTGGTCTCCACATCTGTTGCTCCCTTCTTACTCAAACACATGCGAAGTCACATGTGCTGTACTGACAGCAATGTAACTGTTCTCCTGTAATCAAAGAACTCACATGAGCTCCTCTGATCCTGCTGTAAATGCCAACTTACAGGGGACAAAGCACTAGACTTGTTTCATCCCAAGAAGAAGCCCTTAGAAGAAAAAGGTGGGAGCATTTGGGAGCAGTGTCCTAAGGGTGTGTTTTCTTCTGTTGATGCCAATCTGACTTGCTTTTGTAGTTGCCAGGAGCTTATAGAAAGCTGGTATTTCTGACCCAAATGACAGGAACCTTTGAGAAGGCCAAGTCTGATGGACTCTATGCCTCACGTGGTGAAGTGGGAAACAGTAACTAGATTGTGCATACTCTACGTCTGAAGCATAAAACAGTAATAGCTTCTTCCTGAAGCATCAGAGGCTGTAGTCAATCCCTAAGTAGAAGGTCACAAATGAAAGCCGCTAAGTTTGGGGATTGCAATCAGTGGTTATTCCTCTGAGAAGCAACCTAGCACATTAGGCTGTTGATGAGTACAGCATAGCTCCTTGGCCAGCTTGCTCTCTATTCCTCTGATCCAGTGGCTGGAAGCTCCCTGCAGGGCAATGATTGTGACTGCACCAAACTTCTGGACGAGGGGTCTTGTTTTATTTTCTTTTTGCTTGTTTGGGTTTATGTGGCTCACGTGGCTTCTTCTGTCTAGTAACTAACAGCCATGCTTTTTGTGGTAGCAGTGTTTCACCCCTATATTCTGAATAATAGGCCTGACAGAGCTAGTTCAGACCGTTGACAGAAACGTGTTTTCCTGGAGTAAGTTCTCCATGTGAACCTAGATGTCTTGTCAAATTAAGTTGATTAGGAACTTTTTCTTCTTCTTTTTGGAAGAAAACTAGAAAGAAATCTGGTGAAATCTCATTTAACCTCTTGGAGATTATAAATTCTTTTCTTTGTGGTGTGTGTGGTTTTATTTTATTTTATTTTTTCTTAAGCAGCTTTTCATTTAAACTTTTATTTTTGTGTATGTTTCTCCTACAACATATGACTGAAGTGAAAAAAGTAAGTTTTAGATAATTTATGGGAAACAGTTTCATAAATATCCATCCAGATTTAGCAGAAAGCTGAAGGTTTCAAAGCTCAGAACTTTTCATGAAACGAAACCTCTGTTCTTTACACAGCTTTCATGCTTGTCCCCGCAGTGACTCCCACCTAGATCATTGCAGTATATTGCAGTGAGGAATAAATGGGAGGATCAGCAAAGGGTTTCAACCTAGTGTGAAGTGTCTTGTCTTCTCCCTGTGACCACCTGTGTTTTCACTTGTGTGATGCTAACGTTTGGCAGTGCTGATTAGCTGATAACATTGTTGCTTGCTGATGACACTGCCAAAGCTATTGACTGTCATGCCTGGGGTGTAACTGAAGTATTTAGTGATTATTTTGAGGAACTGTATGAAATGAACTTTGAGAAATCCGTGCAATGCAGACTCATTCAAATCATCTGTCAGTGCGGTGCTATAAATGCACCAAAGGAGAGCTGTTTAACAGAAATTAACTTTCTGTACTACTCGGGTCTGTGAAATTTCTTAAACTTAGGTTTAGCTTGCAGAAGTTTTTTTCACATGGTATGCAGGCAGAACGTCTTCCTTTTTCTTATATGAAGAAGAAACCACCTTTTTTTTTTTCTTTTCTTTTTTTTTTTTTTCTTTTCTTTTTTTTCCCTTCATATGTTGTAGCTTCTCCCAGAACTTGGGGAGAGCAAAATGCAGGCAAAATCAGATGGGTTTCTTTATGCCAACTGTCACAAATACTCCCATGAAAAATCAGAATGGGAAGGATGAAGATTGGTGCATTCATCATGAGAAGAAGCTTACTAGCAGCAAAATATAATGTGGAATCTCAGAATCACAGGATCTCCTTCCTGAGGATGATAGTTCACATGCAATTGCAAATATATGCTCTCTGAGGGATTAAAAAAAGACTCTCGAAAGGCCAAGATACTCGTTATAAAGCTATCAGGCTGGAAAGCTCCCATTGACTAGATTAATACGAGCCTGGTCAATTTTTGAAAACATACATTATTAAAAAACCCAATGCTTAGTGCTTTGTTTTCAAGGTGCTTTCAGTTGTTCATGAAATCATCCTCCTAGATACAAAAGATGTGCTTATGCAGAATTTGGAAAGCATTTAATTCAGGATTTATTTAGTCCTTATAGAAACCAGTAAGACTCTGGGTCTCAAACATTTTTAATCTTCTTCCTTCCTCCTTGCCCCCACTGTTATTTCTACTTGAGACTTGTACATGCAGTGGAGGTGCTCAGCTGATCCACTGTAGCAGAGCTGCTGGGAGAATGTGGTCATGCAATGGGTTCTGGGGTTGTTGGGACAGGAGAGAGGGTGCTGGCAGAAGAGGGGTGGTACACATTTGTCCCAAGTGTTGCTTCTCATCCATCTTGATCTGATCCCCCCATCTCTGTGTGGCAGTGTCTGGAGTCACCTCCCAGGCTTGTGTGATCCAGAAGCACTCTGCTCTCACTCTTGTTTTAAACTTACCTGCTCTTTTCATTTCCAGTTTTATTTTCACCTAGGACTAAGGAGCTGGGAGAGGTGGTGGAACAGGCAGCCACTCAGCGCATGGAGTGGAAAAAGCTGTAGAGGGGCTTGAGGTGGTGCCTTCCCCTCCAGTTCTGCGCTGCACTTCCTGTTGCCCTTTGCCTTCGCAGCTACTTCATCTCCTGACTTGGCTCCACTGCCTCCTTCCAGATACAGCCTAGCTCTCTGCTTCTCTCTCTATTTTTTTTCCAGCATAAAGATGCTTGTGAGCACTCTTCTGTCTATAGCTGTGTGAGTGTAGGAGGGTCCAGCAAGGAGCAGAGCTGTAGAAAGGGGCTGCCCAAGCAGCATTTTCCACCA
Organism: Nettapus auritus; assembly: GCA_011076525.1. Taxonomy (NCBI): domain Eukaryota; kingdom Metazoa; phylum Chordata; class Aves; order Anseriformes; family Anatidae; genus Nettapus; species Nettapus auritus. Next base: position 800,598 of record CM021774.1, read on the forward strand.
GCCCAGAGGGGAATGAAAAAAACTGAACTATGTCAGATGACATCTGGAACAAAGTGCCCTTTGCTTTAACAATTGTCCTTATTATAACATTATTGAGTTATGAGAAAAATAGCCAGGGTATTGGAATAAAGAGTTAAAGACCTAATACTTGGGAAATGGTGCTTTAAGTGACACTGAGTAAGGGCATTCAGAGCCTTAGCAAAACGTATAGACGGGCTGGTGAGTTGCTTCATTCATTGTATTTTTTTAAGTTTATAAAATGGTAGAGGGATTAAAGATTATCACACTCCTTTCTTGCAGCTTTAGCTGTTTATATTAAACACTGTACAGATGAATCAGGAGTGTTGCTTTGCCTAAGAAAGTTGGCAATATAAGAAGTTTTCATGAAATTTTCCTTACCTGCTTAGAATAGCAATATGCATGCAGTATTTCATCCTGTTTTAATGGTCTGGATGTGGCTGCCTGGAAATACAACCCCCTGGGAAAATCCCACACTGCTAAATGTGTTTTCTTTCTATATCAGACCCTTCCTCTCTTCAACCCTCTTCCACCCCAGTTCTAAGATTTTTATTTTTATTTTTTTCATTGAATGGGAAGTAATTTTTGAGACATTCAGTATTTTCATTTTACTAATGTAAAATTGTAAATATAATCTTACGGTCTCGGTACAACTGAGAATCAAATCGCTGGAACAAAATTACATAAGCGTTTCTTGCTTCAATACTTGTCAAGAGAGTTTAGTCATTAAATATTTTGCAGGAATAATTCAGTCTTTTGATAAAACAGCATTTCCCACAGAGAATGCGGTTCTGGCTCATTTTGGCTTTCCAAGACTAGTGCTAGCCAGCAGCAATTCTGTTGACTAAGATCTGGGACAGAGTTTAAAGCACAACCTTCAGTGTGTTTGCATGTTTGTGTATTTCTAAGAATGATGGTTTATATAACTTCAGGGACCTTATCAGCAAAAGGAACAGGGAACTGAAACAAATTTGTGCTGCTGAGTGGAGTGATATATAGAACGATGACAACAACAAAATTACACATAGATAGCATTGACAAGTATGCTTTTTAAAATTGTAGTAGTAGCCAAAATTAATGTTTTTATGCATCATGGTGGTTGAAACCAGTTATTAATTTGGCACTCTGAGTGATAAGAAGAAAGAAAATTGATCTGTAATAGCAAAAATGAGTGGTCTTGGATCTTAGCTGGTGGTAGTAGTTTTTATCCCTGGTGTAGGTTACAGATTCCAATCCATTGATTCTGTACGCTTATTTTTATTGCGAGCATAACTTCATGCCTTCTTTTTCTTTTAATTTAAAGACTTAGAGCAATATTTTTACTATCTATAAATGAGTGTTTCTTTCAAATGTGCCCTGATGTAAAATGCTGAGAGGGTTAGCTTTGGCTTTTTTCTTTACCTACTGTATACTTTTTCTGACATGTTAGATTAACTTTCAGCCTCAGGCCAATCTGTCAAAGAAACAGGGAATGTCTCCTGCTATGACAGATTTGCCAGAGGCTGAGGTTTGAAACAAGCTGGGTATTGCTTCTTACACAAAAGTAATTTCTCCCTGCTGAAGAGAGCTATCACTGAATCAGCTGAACAGAAGCCTCTGACTTGCATTACTAGGTTCTGATCAGAAAATCTGCAACAGACATTTTTTTAATAAACTTATATGCTACAAAGGAGCTTTGGCAGTATAACTTGGGGAGAACTTTCAGCAATATAAGGTCAAAATAATTTCCTCAAGGACATCAGGAATCCAATATATATTTAAAAAACTTTCCCTGGTTGACTTCAGTGTTGTTATCATGTTGGATGAATATACTGCTACAAAGATATACCCATAGGTCAGACTTTGACATACAGGCAGGGCCTACAGTATCATCCTGGAATCTGTTACAAAAATAGCCACCCTTGCTCCAAAAACCTGACTCAGTTTATGGCATGAGCTGTATGAAATTGTGCCCTCTGCACCCCAATTTTCCTGCCTTCCCTGTAGTGCTGAGTGCTAAGATGCTGTATATCCTGAACTTTCCTTTGCCGTGTGGCTTCTTCCAAGGGGATATCAACAGCCGGCTCTCAAAGCAAATCCAGCTGTGTAGCAAAGCCTGGGATTTTTGCACAAATGGCTAAACAAGAAAATCCATCACAGGCGTCCCCTAAGACACATTCTAGACAATTGCACAATAGTTACAGTGCTGCTGGGCACCTCGTGGGGTGAAATGAAGTCATGGTTCGTTCAGTCAGGGCTCCTTTTGTGGAGGGCATTTTCCCTCTTCAGGACTGGCTGGCAGAATGTGTGCAGTATTACAGGAAAGCTTCTGAGAGAAATGAGAGGATTACATTGGGAGCCCTCGCTCCCTCTTCTGCCTTCCATGATATGAGTGTTTAACTCTGTAGCAGTGCTTCATGCAAATTGGGAAATTATATCAGCAGTTTGTTCTACCAGATTTTTGTACCCCATATGTGTGAGCCAGACTCTAGGATATTTTAAGAAGTACATTTTATTGGCCTTGATGGAGGAATTAATAGGTATCCTCCTCAGGCGTGTGCCATAAAAAAGAACTTAGACACACATAATGGGCTCCTTCTGGCATTGGAATAGCTAAAGCTGTGCCCATTTCAACAGGCTAATTTGAGTCAATGCAGTTGTATTAGTTTATGCCAACTGAGGATCTAGCCCAATTAAGCTGGAATGATACACCACGCTAATTTTAACTCTTTCTCCAGAAATGCATGTCTTTGCTGTTTTACCTGCTGATCACAAAGTTCATAAGCTTCTGCTTGTAACTGAGCTTCTACTTTGTGAAGTGTAATACCTATTTGTATTCTCTTAAAAAAAAAAAAAGAAAGAAAGAAAAGAAAAAAACACTTTGTAAATGTGAAGAGTAAATAGATTATAAGTATTAACTTATATTTTCAGAGTTCCCAGCTGTTCCATTTCCCCTACAGCTGCACAAAATCACAACAGTGGTTCAGAGGGCCGTAGTAAGGTAGGAAGCATAGCTCGATGCAGTTTCTTTATAGCTGTCCTTGCTACCAGGTAGCGTCTCTGCATGTACTTTAAGAAGAAAGCACTGTCCATCTGTTGGACACGTGGTGGGCTTCTGAGGAACAAGGAAGTATGGAAGTATGCATGTTTAAATGTTCAAGGAGCACCGATAACAAGTCCCACGTCTGCCTGAAGCTGAAGAAAATGGAAGTGTCGTGTGGCTTAGGGATGTTTGGCTCCCTGTTTGGGCCCTGGTAGTGTGCCTTAGTGTCATAGAAGAGGTACAGGAAAAGAAGGTCTCTTTTCTTTTTGAGATGACCAAATATAACCAAAGGAAATATGCAAAATATAACCAAATAGGAAAATAATAGAAATAGAAATAAGAAAGAGAAATAAGCAAAAATATAACCAAAGGAAATAAACAAGAATATGTATTCACTCTGAAAGCTGTTTTCTGCTTTGTGGTAGTGCTAGTGTAGTAGTAGTAGTAGTAGTAGTAAAAAGTAGTAGTAGTAGTAGTAATAGTAGTAGCTAGTGTAGTAGTAAAAATACAGTGAGTTGCAGGGGGGAAAACAACAGCAACAAAACCACCACCACCAAAAACTAAAACCCAAAAAACAGAAGAGGAGAGATGTTTTCAGCTTACAGGAAATAACTGCTGGAAAATCATAGCAAGAGACTTTTCTTTGACAGAATCCTGTAGGGCTGCTTTGTTTTGGAAGTGTGCAGGGTGATGGTGGTGACAACTATATTGGAATATGTTTGCAGAAACAGATAGGAAATGTGTGGCAGCTTGTTTTAAGTGTATGTCAACAGACTGGGGGGGGGTGGACACTTCACACTGGAATGGTTCTGAAGGTAGATGACTTTGAGCTCAGAAGGCCCCCCCAAAAGCATAAAGTTAGGGAATTTGTCCTCTGCATTTTTCAGCTATTTTACAATTTCTGAGGGGAAAAAAAAAAAAAAAAAAAAAAGATTGAATTTTAAAGCATAATCGGGTCTACTTTATTTTAGTCTCAAACAAGAAGAAAAATCTATAAGCACATCAACGGTGGGGATCTGCTCCAGAGTCTCTCAGGAAGGATTCTGGGTTTGACAGAACTAGAGTTTTCTCCAAAGCATCACTAATATTTTACACTGGGCATTTGTCCAGTTCTGTTTTGGTGTAAGTTATTTAAGAGCAGGCAAAAAGTGATCAATCTTCATGGATAATGAGGTTATTATTGCTAATGAGAAGAGCTTTTCAAGCTACAAATGGCGAACACTGACCCAGCAGAAAAGTTTCTTTAGGGTAGGACCCAAAGGAGAAAATAAATCCTTCCTGGGTTGCCATTTTACTTTGGAATTCTGGTGCTTTATCAGTCAGTTGCACCCTAGCCATACGATCTCTTTGGAGAAGAGGGAGTTTTAGGCTTAGTTCGTTGATTAGATCAATGGAGGGATAAGCAAACCTCTCCCCCCACACCATTTCATTCTTGAGGCAATGCCTAGTGCTGTTTTGTGGACCTCAGTCCAGGTCCTACTTTTTTGCTTTGTGGACATGGAGTGGCTAGCTACAGATACTGTTATTTTTTATTTTACTTTATTTTTTGTTGGAGGTTATGTAAATCAGTGTTAAAATGAATCTTAATCCTATGTGCTCTAGATGCAGTGGAGTATCTATTGAGGAGGAAAAGAGAGATGTAAAGGAAACATGTATCATTTGAATTTGTTTTCTAAAAATAGGTTGTAAATAATATTTAACATCTCATGCAGTAGACTAGTAGAGGACTGCAGCATGATTCAAGTAGGATCAGGAGATCTGAGGCTCACAAGTCTTTCTGGCAGCTGCCTTGAGCTTAAAAAGTTGAGCCAAGCAGGCAGAAGTTGACTGAGAAAAAGGAGAGAGTTGGCTGTTCTGATAGGGACTGCAGAGGGCATGCAAGGCTGAGTTGCATGGGTGCTGCAAAGACTCTTAACGTGGGAGAATAAATATTTTTTACAGACTGAACATCAAGGGAGGGGACTATATTGGGGAAAAACGCGTTTTGAAAATACAGTAAGGCAAAACAAAACAACTTTTCCCTCTCTTTCAAAAAAATAAAAAAAAAAAAAAAAGGAAAGGAGAAAAAAGAGGAAGACAGAAGAATGGAAAAAAATTTAGCTTTGGTTATTTTTGCTCCCTTTCCTTAAACTGGAATACAGTTGAGAGAGCTCCTTGCCTGCCCAGGAGTGACTCAGAAAGCACAAACCAGCCAGAGTCATGGTCTGGATTCCTGAACAGAGAAGTACAAAGGAAAGGTGTGCACTGTGCAATTCTTCAAGCTTCATGCTGAAAGCGGAGAAAAGCGGAAAGGTTAATGTGGTCCTTTCACAAAGATGCATGCAGAATAGTAATTAGCCGTGGAACGAATTGGCTGAAGATGGCAGGGCAGGGGGAAGGCTGAGCCCTGGGTGCTAACACAGAAGCGGAGGGAAGTGCCTCTGCAGAGCCAGGTCTCAACATGAAGTTCGCAAGTCCTCAACGCAAAGCAGCTCTTGCTGCCTGCTGGGCTGTCTGCACCAGCCCAGTCTCCAGGGCCCAGGTGTGTAGAACAGATATCTAAAAGGGCTGTTGTAGCTTTTAGGTTTACCAAAAGAGAGGAAAACCCATTTCTGTCTATATAGGAGAGCTGGTGAAAATCTTCCCATTTGTATATGCTGGCATGCTGGTGCCTTAATGCAGCTAAAATTTGAGTCTGCTGCCCGCTTGTATGTGCCTGCAGTTGGAGCTGAGCAGCACAAGCTACTTTGCTAACAACCAGGAAACTGCACCATATGTCATAGGCTCTTACTATTAAAAAATCCAGCAGAGAGCTGGGAGGAGAAATAAGAACAAAGCAACCTGAATTAAATGTACAGATTAAATATTTCAGGCAAAATGTGTACTGTGAAAATGCCTCCAGCCTTGCAAACTTGAGAGCTCTCATAACTCCTTGTTTGTATTGCCCCAGTTCTCTGCCATTTTATCCACTGCAGGCAGTAGATCTTTGGTACTTACCTTTATGGTTATACCACAGTTGGAACAGGAGACAGCTAGCTATTGATACTGTGAACATACACTGCTCATCCTGCTGCAGATAATTTGCAAAGTGGCCTCAATCTTTTTATAGGTTCAGTCATGACAAGAATTAATCAACAAGTAGGTTTTGCTGACATGCTTCAGACTAAATTCTTTGTGTTGACTTCTGCATTACAAACGACAAGCTGCTGGTGGCAGATATTGACCTGTTTGTTAAATGTGGCACCTGACATCTGCTTGTGGATTGGAAGGCTCCTTATACGTTCACGGACATTCGGTATGGCTGCACCACTTATGTGCAGATTCCAGCACACAGCAGCAGCGCCATCACAATTTTCTTCTGAATCTCCCTGGGACTGCAGCCCTCGTTCTTCAGACTAAGTGGGAACGGATGTGAAAGCCAATCAATGGATGTTGATGTTAGGGGCTTTTGCACTTCTTCTGCCCACCTCTACCACTCCATAGTTACGAACAACAGAAGGCTTAAATTACTTTTGAAAAACAGAGTAAATGATGTGCTGTCATATCCTTGACTGGGCTTTTTAATAGTGTTTGTTTGCTCATCTTGCTGATTTGCAAGGTCTGGTAATTTGCAATTGGCCTCCCAGTCGTTAGTGTGGATTGGCATGGCTGTATTATATCAGAGGAACAAGCTAGTCAGTGAGAAAAAGAGAAGCATCCCATGTTAGGGAAGCTATAGCTATATGGCTTGATTTTATTTATTTATTTATTTATTTATTTATTTTGCATTGCTTAGTGTTGTAATTATCTCAAAACTTTATTTCATATTGGTTTAGTTCTTAGTTAATTTCCTTGCATGTAAATAACTGTCCAAAAAAGAAGAGCCTCTCCCAGTCTTCAGTGAAGGTGACCTCTCGTCGTTTTTATTTGAGTACCTCCACTGTGGGCCTTTTATCACTTTTATGATAGATGACATATTTCTTATACAATGTAGCATCTGCACAGTGTTTGCTGAAAATTAAGCTGGTTTAAAGCACTATATTTCAAATCTGTCATAGCAGTTTCAGTAGCCATGTTCTTTCATTTTAACCAAATTATTAAGATTTATTTATTTTGAGAAAGGACATGCTATTTCATGTCAAAGTCCTTAAAACATCCCTATTAAACTCAGCAATGTTATTCTCTTACCAGACTTGTCTGGGTATTTAAAATATGAATGGATATCACTTCCTGCGGCCCATCACCAAGCCGTTCCTACCTGACACTTGGCATGAAAAGATGATCTTTTGGTCACAGCATAGTGCTGCAAGCTCTCAGGGAAACTTCTTTTCCAGACCTTCCCCATTTTCCTTGGAGATCCTAGAAAGGTCATTTATGTTACCTTACCCTGTTGTCAGAACCTTAAAAGGAAAGTGTTAATGATTGCTTAATGTCCTGCTTTTTCTGCATGAGAATTAAATTGTTTATTTTATAAAGATCTGTAAAACTTCCGTCCATGAAGGCACACTGAATTAGCTGATTTCTTACATGCTTAGTATGTCCAGTCCTCTGCTGCTAGGAATCAAGAGAATGCTTGCTTTTTTTTTTTTTTTTTCTCTTTTAAGAACAAGAGTTATTTATTGGGTAAAATTGGATGGATTATCTTTATTTTGTGAGAAAAGGGAAAGAAATGGAATAATGCGTCCTCCAAGGAACAGAATCAATAAAACTAGGTGTTGTCCTTGTTTTGAAGGTATTGATGCCAATAAGACTGTATTTGTTGGTGCATTTTTTTTATTTTTTATTTTTTGCCATTCAGAACTCTCTAATTTTTCTCCCTCTGTGAATGAGGTGGGTAGTTTCACTTCTGCCATGTGTCTTAGCCTCTTCTTTTCTTAGCTTTATTATAAAGCTTGCAGTATCTCAGAGTCTAAATGATGCACGCTTACTAATGGACTGTTTTTACCATCATGAAGACAGAAAACAGGACCACTTGACTGGTTAAAGGCCTTATTTAGTTCATTTACTATCTGTGTGTAGTTTAAGTATGCCAATTAATGCTGACTTCAAATCCAGAAAAGCAGATTGTGATTGAAACTGCCAGCCCTGGACTGTCTGTGGGTACAAACTAGGGAGCCAAGGACTCGAGGTTCTAGGTGGAAGGTTGCTTTAACAGCTAAAAACAAACAAACAAACAGAAAAAAACAAAAAACACCCTTTCTGTAGTGACACTTGAGTGAGAGGCCTCCAGTGTATGGTCTGAGCTGTGCCTTGACCTTGCCCTCAAGATCTGTTGGTTGAGCAGAGGCTTGAACCTGAGAATGTGGTTGTTCTGATGTACGCAGACATCTTGTGTGGTAAGGACCCTTCACCTCTACCTTAATGTTGTAATATCAGATGTGAAAGTGGACTGGTCTGGTTATGTTGTCCTAGCAAGGTGCAGGGCGTTTCCTACTGCAGTAACATGCTTGTATCGTATTTTGGTTTTGTGCATCATTATGGAAATTTTGTGCTGAGGTCTTTCTCTGGCTGTCCCTGAGACTGCAGATTGATCTATTAGGGTGGGGAAGAATAATCAGTTTTATTAGGAAAAAATTCAATGTGGCCCATGCTAGTCAGAGGAGACTTTTCACAGGAGCCTGCCTGAAAAGACCAGGCTTTCCCTACGATTAAGGGGAAATTGGACTGGATTACAGTGGATGTCAGAGAGTTTTTGATTCCTCAGTGCAAAAGGCAATCAAGGCAGCCGAGGGCTCCGGGGAGCGGACATAGTCAGTACAGGTTTCTGAATTCAACTGTTTTATATGTGCCTTCAGGAAGAGGATGGGTGAAAATTCACCTTCCAAATGGTAGTTTGATGTGCAGAATGAGACATGCTGAATTGCTAGACTGCTCGTTATTTTTGCAGCCTGTCTTTGGGGAATCATTTTTTTTCTCCCCTTTTTGGGGGGGAAGGTGGGGATGGGGGAAGGGAAGCATTGTCAGATTCAATCAGCCCTTAATGTAACTGCACAACTGCACGGGAAGTGGGTGAGCACGTGTGTGTATATAGGGGTGTGTGTGTATGTATAAAATTATTATTCTACTCTTGTTTGTAAGCATTATACTGATTCCTGCTGTGCCACTTCAATTACCATGGTGTTTACCCAAGCACGTTTTCTCTTTTATTCTTCTTGTGTGACTTCTATGAATGTTTCTAGTCTGCATGTCTGTTTTTCCGTTGTCCAACTTGGCAATTTCTTGCTCTTAAAAAAATAAATAAAAATTGGAAACCATTTTGCTAAAATGTAATCTTCTCCAGTCTGTAAATGTCCTGTCTGTTCTTCTACCACCCCGGTATCTTGCAGGTCAGAGACCTGCCTGATGTGCTTTGTAAGCAGCCTGTTTATAAACTGCTGCTGTTCAGTGGGCTCTGAATGTAGCGCTGCTTTGACAGAAACACAGCTGGGCTTGGAGTCATGTTCTCTATTCAGAACAAAAATACTAACATCTGAAATGCTATTGTTCTGTATGACTGACATAAAAAGATCAGAGGAAAAATCATTATTGGTGGAACTGTGAAACTCCTGCTCAAGATATATGCCAAGTTTTGGTTTCTTCTTAGTTTAATTCTGCTTTGCCAACAGTTGCAGGTGTGTTGTTTGGCTAAAGCCTGAGTTTGGTGGTGTGGGTTGAGTAGGGACATATGTGCTTCCTTGTTCTCTGTCTTGAGAAGAAATCTTCGATTCTGCAGAGTTCTTCAGGGAACATCTGTGCAAGTACAGCTACTTTTTATTTATATATTTGTAATGACTTAATTTAATTCAGAGGTGAACTGCAGTTGTGGCCTTGGTAAGGAAATAGTCTCTTGTTTTTCAAATATATGCATATATACATATATTTTAAACTCTACACTCTGTGTCACCTGTAGTCACTGAATATAGTGCGCTTCTCAAATCTGTCTGATGGTGCTCTCACTCCCAAAGGTGTTGCAAGTCCTAGTTAACATTTGCTGAGTAATTCCAGGTTCTGAATTCTGGGGTGGAAATGTAAATGCCTCCTGTCCAGGATATCTGGGATCCCTAAACCACTGGACTGTACTAGAAAGGTGTGATAAGACTTTGTTCAGAGGTTGTGAATCCAAGTAGGTACTAAACTCTGAAGGCTGAGGAAGCTGCTATGAAAGAACCAAGCTAAAACTTTGTTTCCCTTCCAAGGACAGTTTAACAGTGATGTTAACGTGTTTTAGACAATGGATAGCTTGATGTCTGAGGTCATAAATTTTTTAAAGTAGCCATAGTGTGCTGCATTTTTTCTTGATTTGCACTTAAATTTTCATTTACTTTTATATGTTGCTGGCTGAGGGCTGCTAGTTTTCTATCATGAGATATGGCTGCTGAATTAGATTTTTTTTTTCTTTTTTCTTTTTTTTTTCTTTTTCCAGCTCTGAATAAATGTGCATTTTCAAAGCAGGTGTTGGGCTCAGAGTAAGAGAGGAGATGGTTTTATTGGGAATACTCTTAGCAAAGCAATGTCATAAATAGGTCTTGTGTCAGTGTTTGGTGTAATGTCTTGATATGTGTCATCATGAATTATATATTATTTTGGATTTATCACTTCTTCCACTGATAAGGGACATTGCTTTTTTGAGTGAGTTTTCTTCTTGGCTTGAAAGATTTACTGATACATTGAAATTCCATGTATTGGAGATTCAGATGAACTTTGGAAACTTGAGATAAGAACTATAAATGTGCTATAAACTAGGAAGCCATTTCTCAAAGTGTGTATTTATTGACAGAGTTTGTACTAGCTTATTCTTCTGCTTCTCATTTGTGTGCATCAGAAGAGCTTCTCTTTTCAACAGCATGAGCAAACATTGAAAAACTTAATGTGGGATATACAATATACAGGTAATTTATCCTCATTAAAACATCGCCAGGTATTGCCTCAGAGGGATGAGTGGGGAATGGGTGTCTTCCTGTAAATGTCTCAAGTACTGCTCTCAGGTTTTGTTATTTTAAAATACTCTACATTTGGTGGTGTTTTTAAAAACACCTCTAGGCTGAAATCCTTATTTTGGATCTCTAAAGTAGTGTTATTAAAAATTTAAGTTCTTTATGCAAAGCTGGCTTCAGTTAGTTGTCTTAAAAATATGATTGCTTAGTGGATGGTATAAGAGCGGGAGGCAGGGAAGCCACTGTTGAAGCTTCATCAAGAAAAAAACCCACAACTCTGCCTCTTCGATGAAGGGAGACATAGCGTATCATTGGTCTAACCTGCTAAGACAACGGCATGAGAGAATAGTTGGCACAGTTAGGGCATGTAGCTTGCCACTGCAGCTCCAATGGGAAAATTGTGCCTGAGCATATACACACAGAAACAAGATTCTGAACTACAGATCCTAGGCAGAGGGCTGCTCGTTTTGGGCAAAGGCTGTTACATAAGTTGTGTACAATGATTTTTCTTTCCAAACATTAGTAGATTTATTTTAAATAATGTAAATCTACTGATAATAAAATACTTGAATTTGATTTTTGAAATCTTCAACTTTTCAAAAATCTTTAATGAAGACCAGGGAATAGAAATTAATGAGTGAAGATCACATTTCTAGCATTTGTTTTTCTCTGTTGAACACAATTAAGATACATTTTTCCCCTCTGTTTTTCAATTGTAAAATATTGACACAAATTCAGGTTGAAATTGTGTAACAGTTTCAGAGCAAGCAGCTTAGATACAGAATTCATTTTCTGTTCGGGTCCGCTTTCATCCCATTTTTATGGTTCAACTGAGTTAACGATAAGGCTCAGATGACTTCCCCTGGGGATCTATTAGATCCAACTGGAAACTTCGCAGAATCACTCTCCTGCCTTTTACCCAAAGGCAGATTAGTAGCTGGTTTACCCCTTTTTGCTGATATAACCATGAAGTGAATAATACGGTTTCACTTCTAGCACTGCAGAAATGCTCTGTATTGTGGTGGCTTCATCTGTGGTGTTAGTTCTGGTCACTGAAATATGTGGCAGTGGTAGCATTTTAACTTTGTTCATGTTGCCACAGTGAAGGATCTTTTAGATGACATAAACCTCAAGACACAAACCCAATATTAAAGCAGTAAGTCTACCTCTTCGTGCCACTTCCGCTACTCCAGACACTCAATTATTTATCAGCTGGAATGGGCATTATGGACAAATCTATTGAAACTTAGAGTCACATTGTAACATGCACATGGAGATTCCCCCACTGCAACTGTGAGATGATTCAGAAAAATCATATTTGATCAAATTGTGCAGTGGAGAGGGATGAGTAGAAACATGTTTGTCTGGCAAGGACCACTCAAATTTAATGGCTGCTTAACATGAAGAAAGAGAAATTAGGAATATTTCTTATTTTATTATGTTTTTAACGTACTCTGGGCCACATCCAGAGATTTAACTCAAGAGCTTGCTTTGATTTCTTGGTATTTATCTATGGCACTTTTAAGGACAGTCATTAACTGATGAAACACTGAAACAGTCTAAGTCAAGATAGCACCGCTTCCTGTGCTTTCTAGTTACTAAGGACCTGCCTCTTCAGCAGCTGCAGATTTCTTGGCATCTGTGCAGACTGTCCAAGGAAAGCACCCAGTAGCTAAGCTGCTGCTGTTTTGGTTGGGTCTGCTTGAATCATGATAGTTTTCAGAGCACATCTAAGTCCTGCCTAGCCAAATCAGCATGAAGGCAGGGGAGCTTGGTTGAACTTTATTTTGAGGGGGCTTTGTTTTAAGCACGTTGTAATCCCTTGCACTTCAGAAGATGCCAAACTATAAAGGGGAAACGGAATCTTTGCCGGTCATGATCAAGTATCCAGCTTGCTACTCAGCTGGATATGATATTGAGCTTATAGTGATGGGACATCACTGCATGGAAAAATGCCAAAGCTATCTTTCAGTATAAGAATAATACTTAGATGGTCCCATAGTATTAAATGTTACTAAATGATGGACAGAATAAAGAAGTCTTGATATTTTAGTGTCTCTTACTGAACTTATGAAGGAAGCGTACTTATGGTTAAGTACTTTGGAGCTTTATATCACATGCTGACTGGCTGCTGGGATCAAGAGGAATTGATTTTTGGCTACAGTGGGTGTCATAATAAGCAAACAAGTATGCTTTCTTTCTGCAATTGGATATAAATGATGAAAGCACCCAGTGATGTACAGCAATGAATCGGGTCCGCGATGAATTCTTATGTCTGTCAGAACGTCTGGTGTGTGGAGAAATGGAAGCAAGACAAAATCTCTTTCTCTGGGGAAGTGAGGAGGAACATTTTGTTGTTGTTGTTTTGTTTTGTTTTTGCGAGGGGGTGTTGGGGGCAGTGGGGTATTCTTTTGGTGTATTGTTTTGTGTAGGTGAATTTACAAGGATGTCTTTGAAGATGGTCTTCTTTCAGGAATCCCAACTCAGACTGAGAACAAGATGAAGCAATTTTTATTATTTTTCTTAGATTTTTGTCCATGATTCTGCCAGGAGACTCATGCAGACACAGTGGTCTGTCTGCATAAAGCTGCTTGCAATATGGGGAACTGTATGTTTTCATTTTGTCTTCAATAATTGGAAATAAATCATCTAGAATGAAAATAGAATGTATTGCTTGTTGCATTTGGGGGGGAAGTGTGACCAATGTAATAGTGTTGTATTTTTACATTCTCTGAGATGAATTGATTCTCTTTCTTGCATTTCATTTGCAGAAATGCTTTCCAGCTCTGCTCAGCTAGACATATGAGGAGAATGGGAACCAAGCAGGAATTTTCTCACCCAAATCTGTAAGTTGTTTTCAGCATTGCTGATGTGCAAGCTGCTCTAGTTTTTTTCCAACACGGTATAGGTGAGTTTAAATTAAGAAACTTATACTTGAATTTTTAAAGGTAGAATTTAATATGATGAAGTTTAGTATAACAATTTCTATTCATAAAGCCTGATTCTTCTTTGACTTTGTGCCAGCATAACTGACAGGCTCACTCAACCTAGGGTTCATCCTTCAGTAATAAGTGTGAAGAGAACCAACAAAGCCTCTGGTTTTTTTCCTACTACAATGCATATATTCAGTTTGCTATTGTATTACTAGTACTGATGAATTTGTCTGGATCTTGATTAATGCAGTGAGATACAGAATATATATAAGTACTTAAAACAACAACAAAAACACAAGCAAAAAAGAAGACCTGAAACTGCTATATATCTCATGCCTTTGCCCAGCAAGGTGTAATTTTCATGAGTAGCCCCCTGGCCTGAGTGAATCTTAGGTAGTCTTCTGTGTCTGGTACAGACAGTGTGAATTACTATAGCCACTAGAAACAAGTCTTAGTGCTTTGTTCAAGCATGACATAATTTTAGTGGTGGCATCCTTAGTGTGTTGCATGTGGGTGGCAGTTTTCTCTTGGTGTCAGATATTTTTTACAAGCTTTGAAAAGGCTGATGTGTAAACGTAACAGAGGAGTAGATTGAAGTGTGGGACAAAAAATGTATTTCATTCAATGTTACTTCAACTTTTGCAGTACTGAACTGAAACAGGGTGAGTATACTGAAAACTGTTGCCCAACTGGCATTTGTGTAGGCCATCCCAGGAACACACTCAAGGGAGCATCTACAGGATGCTCTAAGCATTTGCAGGATTCAGAATAGAGCTGGCTGCTGCTTGTCCTGCTCAGCATGCAGGCAGACAAGCTGTTCCACATGTCCATCTACCTGCAGGAGTGCTGTTAATGCTGTTGGTCTCTGGAGTGCTGGTGAATTTCAGGTAGATGTCATTCTACATTAGTAACCTTTTTGCCCCCATAAAAATTAGGGTTAGGGCTGTGTTTGTTTACTTAGAAGGGGATCTTGGAACATTAGTTGTGGATGTTGTAGCAGACCAAGAGCCAGTGGCTGTTCTAGCTCAATCACAATTTACACAGATGGAGTTATTAGGCTGCATTAGTTTGAAACGGGCAATGTGGGAAGGAGGTGCCCTCTGCATTTGTAGATTTCTTGTTTTATTTTCTTTCACTGTGATGGTGGTCACTAGAGCTATGTAAAATAGCAATTAACCAAATGGGAACCCACAGGAGTCAGGGAAGTTCAAAGCACAGCTACTTTCAAAAGACCTCCCAATGCCTTGAGGGAGTAAAGTTTGGCAGTCATTCAGACAGTGTAGGTTTGCTGTGTCCCCAGTCAAAAGTTGTGCTGGTTGGCATGCTGATGGAAATACTGAAAAAAACATAATGCGGTATTTGCACTCTGATTTTTTTTAATAATTACTATTATTATTTTCCTTCAGCAATCAAACAGTGCTCAGGAGAAAAGCTTCTTATAATGAGCTGTTTTTTCGCCTAAATCTTTCTTTAAAAAATATTCTTATTTTTATTTTCTGCTGGTATCACTTGCCATAGGAATATAAACTTATAAACTATCTGGATGCAAGAGGTGAGACTTTCCCCCTTTCATTGATAGCTCTGTAAAAGAGTCCTTCCAAATGTGTTCCCTGAGTACTGTGTGGCAAACCCCTGATGTCATGTGAACAATAATGGACTACTTTTCTCCTTCACTGTGCCAAGCTTTTTTGTACCATTTCAAGCCTCTTCTAAAATCTTCTCTCAGCTTAGCCTTTCTTGAGCTCTTGTTGCAAAAACTATACTTATAAACCTGTCATGGAACTATGAATAAGCATTGTAAAGCTAAAAATTCAGACTTCCACAAATTGCAAGCCAAATTTTTTTGAGTTCTCTGGATGTTGACCTGACAGTCTTGGATCGGGCTCATAGATTTATTTGCAAGGATGACTTCTGCTTCCATAATACAAAGATTAAATCTCATGTTGTGAGGAGTGAAAGAGGTCTTGTATTTCTTGGAGTGGATCCTTCGACCAAAAAAATCTAAAAAAGAAAGCTTTTTTTTTTTTTTTTTTTTTTTTTTTTTTTTTTTTTTTTTTT
>CM021774.1:816599-948169 GCA_011076525.1 Nettapus auritus
TCTGGAAACAGGAATACTGAAAGAGCGTTAAAAAATAGGATGAAATTTCACGTTCACGAATGCCACGTAACTGGGTTTCTGGCTTCTCTTACTGTGTTATTTTTCACGTCCAGTGGGGACAGCAGCTGTGATTTAGTGCCTTCCTGGCATTCACACCTGTAGGTGGCAGCATCTTCCTGTTCTATGGGCAGTGAGGGCTGGTTCCTGGGTTTCCACTGTGATTAGGAAACTGAAAATTTGAAGCAAGACCTTCCCACCCCTTTTATAAGGTTAACATTCTCCTTTGCTACGATGTAAATAGGCGGCAGTACTTGTTCGACATGTCGAACTAGCTTCCTCTTCCTTCATTCACTTTAAACATGGCTTCTCGCTTTGGTTCTGTGTCTGTTTTTCTCCTATGTTAATTAGTTGCATTTTGTTTTTGGACTTCCAAGGTTTAAGATCTGCTTGAAGGTAGAATCAAGGATTAGGAGAAGGGCTCTGGAATGCTGTACCGGCAATGTTTTAAAAAAGAGCAGTCAATGGGAACTGGGAAACTGTTCATCTTTTCTACTTCTGTTGAAATACGTGTGTCGTTGTTGAACCCTGAAAAGGTCCAAAGTAGCTGTAAACAAATCAAGTAATGTTTTGACTTAATGTTGTTTTGATTTCTTTGGGTTCTTCATTCTCTGAATTAAGGCTGTCAGAAAAAGAGACATTGTTATCAGCTTGAAATATAAATTTTTGTTGCAGTAACATATGAATATTAATAAGTAAGAGAAATTAAAGTCTTAAATTTATTCTAGCAAGATAAACCAACAGAGCAATAGCAAAACAGTGGGAGAAGTCAGAATAATGAGAGGAATGATTCTAGAAAATACTGAGAAGAGTACTTTTTAAAAAACTATATTAGCTTCTATTAAACTTTTATTTATTTATTTATTTTCCATTATAATACTGAATTGGATCTCTAGTTTGTGTTGAACTTGTACCATTTGAATATTCTCTATAAGGATTCTCTTACAACAGAGACACAGGGCAACAGCTGCTGTGCCTTATTGCTGGGTGTTCAAACTGGAGTCTGCAAGAGGACCAAGCGTAGGCAGTGGCCAGAGGCAGAAGGGGTGGAGGGAAGCTTGCATGACTGCTCACAATAAGCCCAATCAGCCAAGAAAGAGATGGAAGCAGGTGCCCAGTGTGTCTCGTATTGGTTTTCTCTACCTAGGGATTCCCTTTTCATGGAGGATTCACAGCTACACAATTAGAGCAGCTTTCCAGCGCATGAAGCAGCTAGAGAGGTATTCAATCCACTCTGTTTCTCTACTGGTGGTATTAACGTCAGTGTTCCAGAAGGACACTACCAATATTGCTTCGGATAATACTGTAGCTTTATCTGCCTGGCTGCTGTCCAGTAACCACTGCTTATCTCAGCAATGATACCAGGCCGCGTCTTTAGATTTGCCCTTTGCATTGGAAAAAGAGGCCCGTGTGTGTTTTCTATGCCTGTATCAGGGATTGTATCATATACATACTACATCTTTTCTCAAAAGGAATGTGAACAGAACGTTTTCTTGTGCAAATCACCCATAATGCTACTCTATAGTTTATAATCGGTTAGATGAAACTGAGAAATGCCTCAGTTTTGGATGTCTAATTCATCTTCCTTCATAATGTTGTAGAAGATCAAAATTCAAAATACATTGTTTATGCTATCAGAAAAAGGCACTATGTTTATGACAGTGACATAGGTTCAGCCTGAAAAATTCAAATACTATGCTTTCCTAAGATAGAAGTATTCCAAACAGAGGCTTCTTAGTGCTATTTTAGAATTACATTTACTTTAAGAAGCTCATAGTCATTTTCTGTCTCCAAGGAGCAGAAACTGGATGTGGTAAAGGCACAGACAATTACTGTTGGTCACCAGTCATCACTTTCTAACTGCTGGCTGGCTAGTCAAATATCAATTTAGGACATGTCTATTACTTTCCTCTGGATGTAGGGTTTTAGGTATCTTAAATATTTTACAGCAACTTTGCTTCCCTTCAACACCGTGGACAGCCATTACAGTGGTGCTTAAGAATCAGCTCTTGGGATGCATTTTTTTGCTGCTATGGTATGAGCATTTGGGAAATTTCAGTGTTGTGTCTTCTGGGAGTTCTTTTGTATTTCGGTGGGATTTGGGGGTTAGGGCCCTCTGAAACCTAACTTCAGGGTTTTAGCTGCCAGTCTTCTCTTTATCTGAACACCAGAATATTTCTCTTAGAGCCATCAGGATACATGATAGAAAAATTTGTATGGTGGATTTTACACTGTACAAGTTGTCTGCGGGTATAATGCTTAAAAATCTGTACTAGATCTGGGATCAGGGAAATGAGGAAGCTGTAGATGTGGTACGTGCTTTGATACATGTGCGTGCATGCACATTCTCTGTACCTGATTCATTTGATGGATACTGCTTCTAGGCTGCTTAATAGTAATGAGAGGATCATGCTTGAGAACTGGTGTGGCCAGAACTGGCTGTAGTATTTCAGGGTACCTAAAGCTGCTTACAGTTCTGTGCAGACCTTCATAAAGTGCTGAGCTGCTTCCTTAAAAAAGAAGCCTTGCCCGTTACTGTTTGGAAGAATTTGCTCTTGTCAGTTACTAACAAATCTGGTGATAGATTTTCTACTGAGGTGTTTGTAGAAAGTGGTGATACTCCAGATCTACATAGTATCTGATGGCTTTTCATGATTGTTTTCATTTTGTCCTTTTCAAAATTGTTTTTCATTGCCACTTCAATGGCAATGCTTTTTTTTTTTTTTTTTTTTTCTCGTAACAGCTCTAAATTTCATCAGCCAAAGGTAACTTATAAATGTATAAAGTCTAGGATGTTAAGGTACTTATAGAATTTTGAATGCTTTTCTGAAACAAATTGTGACTGTAGACCCAACCGAAGACACTTTTTCTTTCTTTTCAGAGATCATGTAGAAAGATGAAGTTAACCACATACCTTGTCTTCCTTTTTCATGTGCTTGGTGTCTAGTTTGTATTGCAGTTGTTTTCTTATGTCACTGAAACTAATTATGCTATTGTGCTTGCTATTGTGATGCAGTCCTGATGTTTTTCAAAGAAATTATTTCTCTTGTGAATTCAAATAAATGCCTTGTCTAGGTCCCTGGCCGTCAGGGTGGCATGCGGCAGCGAGGTGGCTTGGCTGCAGAATGGGAGTGCATCTGCTTGTATTAGAGTGGGTAGAACCATCTGATATCTCATTGGACTAACTTCTAAAGTGGACCAAGTAAATACTGCTAGGAACCTTACTGGTACACAACAAAAAACTAATTATGCACAGAAGGTGTTTTTGTCCAAGGCAACTCAATTTGTCCAAAGCATCTCAATCTGGACTGTAACAGATTTGAAATTTGGCTTCAGGCACGGACTGTATAATTCCTGAGAGTGTGGTGGAAGTAGGAGCTCCCTCACAATCCATGTAGTTAAAGCCTCTTATTCTAATGTCATAAAACAATGCCCAATCCTGTACCTCTTGTACATGTAACTTTGATCAGAATTACCAGAATTATCATTCACGTTTAAATATCCTTGTTAAAAACGTGTGGGTCACTGCTGCTGTCTCTTCTGCTAACGGCACTGACTCTCATCTATATCAACTCCCCTCTGTAGAAATTGAAATAATACCCCTGGCCAGTTTTAGTGTTGTGCCTAGAAAGTAGGCTACATGCAGGGATGTGTTCTGCCACAAATAATTGTCATCAAAGTTAACACAATACCATATGCAGCTTTTGGGGGTTTGCTTTGCTCTGTTTGCAAGTCTCTCTCTCCCCCTCCCCGCCTCCCCCCCTTTTTTTTTTTTGTTCTTTCTGGTGCATAGATTGATTGTTGGTATCCTTTCCAGAAGAGGAAAGAAATGGAGAGGCACTCATTTTCCTGTTCGGTGGTGAGGAGAGTGTAAAGGAGGTGCCTGTGGGGATGAGAGTTGGTCATGTTAGTACATTTGTCAAAAGCTAATCTCTTCAGGCACCTTAATGACTCCCTAACAAAAATGGAGCTGGAGAGCCTTTTCTCCACCTTGGTCTTACAGTAATATTGCAATGATGCGTCTGTTCATTGTGTATGTAAATGATGGCCTGATTCAGGCAGGAGCAAGCAAAGCTATGGATTAATTCTTAGTTTATCTTCAACAGAGAAAATCCTTTGTTATTTTTCTGCTAGAACTGAAGAATCTGCAAGGCTTATCTTTACCATCACTATCTTGATTATTCAGAGCTCCCAGCACCCTCCTGGAACAGCAGTCTGTGTGCATGCAGATGATAAGTCTTGAGGAATGAATATAGTTATTAGCTGTGGTTATTTGAACATCACAGTTCATGTCTAGTTCCCTTGTGTCATGCATGCCGAGTACAGAGCAGAAGATGCAACTGTTTGGTGATGAAAAGAATAAAGGTTTGGGGACAAGAGTACTGAAAATTTTCATGTATTCCTCCCCTTCCTGCCCTTTTCAGTCCCCTTCTGTAGCTTGTTCTAGCACCAGTGCTATCAGCATCAGTGCTTTTTTGCAGGGATGTAAAGTAGGAATGACTAGACCAGGCTACTTGATGGAGTCAGTCCTTTGCTGCTCTAAGGCACTGTATTGTGGAATTCCGTCAGTGAAGTCACCAAGTGACCCATCTTGTCACCTTTGACTTTTCTGCTTCTCGTTTGACACCTAGAATTCACCTAGGCTTCCTCTGATGATTAGGTGTAGCAAAATTTGCATACACACGAACAGAAGACACAGTTGTGTTTTCCACAGGTTTTGTGTGGGAATGTCTAATTTTGGTAAGGCCTGTCATCCACAAATTCAACTTAAAGGGGAAAGAAGTGGCTCTTGCTGTGATTACAGAGATGTGAGGGTGTACCAGGCCCTCTGATGAAGCTGACGCTACCCTTTTTTTTGCTGTGCTTTGGTCTTGAAGTTCATACTACAAAAGTAGTGAAAATATTTGGAATAGAGGCATCTTGTGGAAAATCTTATATTACTTGCTTCCTTCCTAATTATACTTAATTTCTTTGAATGTGGTGTGATGCAATACTTTATTCAGTGATTTATTTATTGATCAACTGTCATGAGAATTAATTCTGGATTATGATTTCTTGTTAAAATCCATATGAACATGCAGTTCCTTTTGACTTACATACAGCATGTGACACTATTTTCTCTGTCCAGCTACAGAACAAGCAAAAGTCCCTTTTGGTGCCTCTCTGCTTTGCTGCAGAGGACAGAATTGTGATGACGAGGCCCATTCCTTGTAAGCTGGTTTCTTCCAGAAGATAAAATCTCAAAATGGTCTTGACTGAAGAGTTTTCCACCAGAAAATCCCAAATCCTCAATGAAAATCATGGAATCATGATGATTCCGTCAGTATTTGACAGGAAATCATGCTTTTTCAATAGGGAGATATTTGGAATCTTTCACGATGTAAGGTGTAATTAATGTAAAACCAATGTTGACATAAGGATTTGGACTTGATTCTTATGGGTCCCTTCCAATTTGGGATATTCTATGATTCTGTATTTTGGGATAACTCCCAGGTCTTGAGTCAACTCTTAGGCACTAGAAGTAGAAATGTGGCATGATTTTCCGAGATGACTGATGAATGTGAAGTAAGACCAAGCATGCCCTTAATTAATTCTGCAGAGCCTGTTTTACTTTAGAAATGATTTTTTGGGTTGTATACAGTTAGGTTTAAATGACCCCATGTTCACTTGGAAGTGAGGTCAAGATTGTATTGAACACTTGTTGTTTTATTTCCTGGCTTCTAAAGTTAATGAAGTTACCACAGCATCTCTTGGATCTAGGTCTTTAAGATTTCTGATAGAGATACAAAAATATTTTTCATGCAGTGCTTTCCCTAGGGTTCTTTGGCACCTATGGCATTAGTCATGAAGGCTGGGGTTTTTTCAGTGAACTCAAAAAGCTACAAAATAATCCACCAAAATGGTGTGTGTGTGGGAGAGAGAAAAAATCACAAAAACAAATGACACAAAAAATAAACCAAAAAACACCAACAAAAAACAAAACAAACAACCAAGCCCCCCAGTTTTCCAACACCACTGAGCTTTCACATCGACCAGAAACTAGGAAGTGTTTCCATAGCTTAAATAACGAATTATATTACAACCTGTGATACAGACACAATGAACATCGTTATTTTTCTTTAGGAAATTGTTTTGATTTCAAGGAGTTGATGCCCTATCTAAATGATAGGATCGCACATTCAAAGCCGCATGAAAAAATAGTGAACAATGATGTATGTCTTTGTTTTTGCATTCAGCTGACTTTTCTCTTGTGATTCAAATTGCAATAAAGTGAAATATTGTTGCTAAATTGCAGCTCAAAACAGCATGTCACTTTGATTATTCAGTGGCCTGCTTTTTTAACAATGTGCTATGATGATAAAAGAATTTGTGGGATGTAAATATTTAAACAGCATTTAGCCAAACAAAAGCTGGGAAAGTTACAGTAACAGTTTCTGCATCTTTCATTGCTATTCTTTTTGCATTGAAGAAACAGGTCACTTAATGGTATAAGTGACAGAATCAGACACCCTATTTCCTCAGTAATAAAATGGGGATAATACTGCAAATGACTGTGTTGTGGTGATTCATCTTTATAAAGTTCTACAGAAATGGTAGGTGCTATTAGCATCCCATGTGATTACAGTGACAGGATGATATGGTAGTTTGTCTGAATTGGTATTTATTAGTATTGAAAGTCTCTCTCAAAAAACCTGTTCCTTCTGGATTTCCAGACACCAGAGATTTAGAACAGTTTGGATAAACATCTGGACTTAACTGAATTCTATTGCTTTTAAAGGTTACCTTAAAAGACAGATGAAGGAATCCTGTATTGTGATAACCTTCTGTCTGAAGGATCTCAAAGTACTGCAGGAATCAATATGCAAACCGTATATAGATTACAGCAGCTCTGACAAGTTACAGTACTTTTTGGCAGAATGCAGTGAAACAAAACAATGTGATAGAAATGAAAATGGAAAAACACAATGCTAAAATACTGGGAGAATGTAGTGAGAAAAGATGTGATCCTTGTGAGCTGGCAGGAAATGGGAGGTGTAGCTTCTTTTCCCACACAATGTACCATGCAAACTGGGGTCTGGACTTAAAGGTTCAGAAATGTCTTTATGACTTATGGGAAAAATTGCAGCTCCCGGGACAAGCAATTTGCTAGGATGCAGGTTAAATAATGTTTTCTATAGAAGATTCACAACTGCCTGTTTGTCAGCATAACAACACAAAACCTATGCATTTTAAACTGTTACATCATTGTCAGAGAGGTGCTGCTTACCATACTGTGCAGAGCACTTGCAGTAGCAGCGTCTTTGAATGGTGCTCCCTTTTCTAGCCCTGCTCAGCTTGACTTAAGTTGAAATTGCAGTATAAAGCTTATATCGCTTGCATTTAAAATGTAAAAATAGATGTGTATATTTTTTATAACTATATTTCATCTTAAGAAAAAATAAAATCAAGCATGGAGAAATGTTGACAAGTTCTTCAGAAGTTGCCTCTTATACTTTTGACCTTGTACAACTGCCTGGTTTTGAATCTTTCTGCTCTCTGTAACATGGAATTGATGCAGCTGAATTGAACCAGCAAAAGCTGCTTCTCATCCTGCATTGTTGCTTTGATAAAGACACTGGTAAGAGCAATCTTAACCAGGCTACTGCTTTTAGTTTTCTCATCTTCCAGAAAAACAACGAACCTTGAGAAATTATGCATTCAGCTCTTCAACAATACTCAACAATATGTCAGAGGATTTGCTGTGAATCTAAACTATCTAAAATAAATGTCCAGGGTTTAACATTTTAGAAACAGTAAAACTACTCATAGAGATGGAAATGATAGTTCTGTGTTCGTTTGCATGATTTTTCTCTAACTATCATATCCAGGCTGTCACCAGGCTGTTTGTATCTTAACCATCTATCTGGTACACTAGGCACATGACTGACTAGTGATTTACACTGTGCCATGCTAAAATTCCTGCAAGTGACAATTTAGAAATTGCAATTTAGAAGCTGATCAGTGAAAGCTGTCTGTGCTGAATCAGTCAAAATATTACACTGGTTCCCATTAATGGATCCGCTGAAATTAATTATTTAAATATCCAATGATTCTCTTTCTGTCTCTGGAATGATCTGTTTTCAAGTGGTCCTAAACGAACATAAACATGTTTTGCTCCCTCCTGCTTTTAAATATTTCGACAAGTTTTCCTGTCACTATGATAATAAAGAAATTGATAATATGTCTTTAGAGGAAGGGCATGGGCCCTTTGGGGCAGTATCTGTTCCTTTCAATCACTTCTAAGCATTTGCCAATAAATAAAGAAAAGCTTCTTGAAGTCAGGAAAAGGATTAATCTACAACTACTCGTCATTGTGGAATGCTTGTCATGGGGGAGCTTGGCCCTTCTTAAGGCCATGGCCTGCTTTCTAAAATTTGAAGTCCTGTGGATTTATCTGGAACTTGGTTACTAAATGACTACGTGGATTCAAGGTTTTGTTAGTGTGCTAGAAAGGTGTCATCACAGAAAGGATTAATGAATTTGTGATTAAAGAATGCTCAGTAATCCAAGTATGTAAATGACAAGTGCACAAGGAAGTAAACATGAGATGATATCCCTGTAGGTAATAACCCAAATTTGCATTTCTGACCCTCATTTTTATCTACGCCTCCTCCAGAGCAGAGGTAGGTGATGCTTTCTGATGGCATTCAGCTCTGGTGAGACTGTGTGCGACTTGTCTGATGGCTTGAGAACAAACTTCAGCTGTGAACCGAAGGGTTTCTTACATCATCGGTGTCAGGGTCAAGCATGAGCCTCAAAGGAGGCTGACTACTTTTCTTTTTCAGGCAATAACAAGTAGAAATAGATTGACTTCATGAGACTTCATAAGAGAACTTTAAGTCTGCCAATGATATGGCTGCTTCTCCAAAAGCTTGAAAACCACTGGGAAGCTTTGATATGAGAACCATAACTGGTTATGAATCATTTCACACTAGATAAATAAAAACAATTTGCAGAGTCGCAAGCCAGTGTGTCCTGTTGTTGCAACATAAACTCAAAACTCTGTTCTGTATGCCAATTTATTTTTTTTTCTAGGGGTGCTATAAAAACAGCAAAGATTAGAGAACAGTGACTGAAGGGTGCAACACTGAACTAAAGTATTTGTATTCAACCAATACAAAAAGGAGATGAGCATGGCCTCATAATCCTGTCTTCATAGTAGTAAAGCAGTAAATGCAGTCTTAAAGATATCCAGCAATATGGAATATGTTTTGTAAAAACAAACAAAAATACCCACTTATGTTAATAGAGGCTGTTGTGATTGTATTTTTTTTTTTTACCCCATATACTGCTTGAACTCAACACATGTAATATTATTTTTTCTTTCAAAGAATCAGCGCTGTGAGGTGGATTTTTTTCCATTCCTTACTTGCAGAAAATAGATTCTTTAAGATGTAGAGACTATCTGACAAATTTGTTGCACTTCTTTGAAAAGCATCAGTGGAGTTTTGAAATTTTGACTTTAAAAAATATGCTCAGTGTGTTTACTAGCTGGGACATGCTACATACAGACTAGACCTGCTCTGAGCAGTTTTTGCATGAGTTACAGTATTAATGGGTGTGCTTTTGTTTTGTTTTGTTTTGTTTTTGGTACCTAGATACAAGTTTGCTGCCCTGCTGTGTCCCTTCCTTGTTTGTTGTGTTTGGGTCTTCCCCATGTGCCCTGTCTAACTTCATTTAAATGTTCACAGGCCTCCTTCCAGATTCTGTTTGGATCAGGGTCCTGTGGTGTATCATGTAATTTGGCCAAATGAAACCAGGACTCCTTAAAATCAGATGAGGGGAAGTGAATTTAATTGTAAGCCTATTCATACGAAAAATCCCAGTTGTTGGCCCATAGGAGTTTTAATTAATTAAATCAATCGAAACTGTCAGTATCTTTAGTTGATCTTTAGAATTACTTACCAAAGAGATTTTGAAGGAATACAGGCAATAAAATATATATATATATATTTTGTGAATGCAAGTATCTCTTTCAAGCAACCATGAATACCTCTTGCTATGACCATCTTTAACTGTGGATTTTCTTAAGAAGCAGAGGGCCATTACTGAACTGGAATGTGCCAGCCCATCACTTCAGTGTTTAGTTTGCAAGGTCCAGATGGTGGCAAGTTGCAAATGGATATTTCTCCAGCTGAAATATCTGTCCCCTTGGCAGACTCGAGAGACCCTGGTTCTGGCAGATTTAGAGTTGTCTCTGGCTATTTAGCACAGTTTTACAGCTAATGGGCTGTTGGACAATTTTGTTATACTTCCTATTTTCTGGTGACTCGTTTGTAATTCTGTGAAAGGAGCACACAGCCATTTGTGAATAATTGGAAATCCTCTTGAGATCTCAAGAAAAACACTTTTATTGTTAAATAGGGTTGATTTGCCTGTTTGTTTAGATATCCCAGATAGAATCTCAATACTAACCTGTGAATGCTCCATACATTTCTCCAAATTGGATTTTGCATGTGTGTGTCTGATGTGTTCTAAGAGGCCACGGTCTTAATTACTGTTATTATGCCTAGTTTACCATATGACTATAGCTGATGTTAATTAAAATGGGGACTTTGCAAACGCAAAAGGCAGAGCTGGAGATTTTATGTGCTGGCATGTACGATTTCACATGCATTCACAGGTATACAAACATGAAACATTGGTCACCAGCTGCATTTTTGTCCTACTTTTCATCAGTTCACTGATAATCTGCTCGCTGATCTCCTAGACACCAAAATTCTTGACCAACCTCAAACCAAAGTAAAACTTAAATTATCTTCCAATTAGAAGTATATAAATCCTATGTGAGAAATGTTTTCCTGGTATCTGTCAGGCTTATAGATGAGAGCTATGTGCCATTGAAAACAAACATTATCTAGCTAACCAGCAGGGCAGTCCTAACTTTATTTTGCACCGCAATACCCTGGTACAATCACAGCCATTCTGTATTGACTTTTTGACGTTATTTTTGGACAGTTCTGCCATGAACTAGAAAGTTAAAACCTTCATCTTCCTCTAAGACTTGCATTATGATTGCCTAGCCTTACAAACAGAAATGCGTACAAATAGAACTGAAGAGTTTTAAGATACGTGGCCAATGCTGAATGCAAAATGATATAGTGTTAAAGACACTTATTATCTCTGGATGAGAGTAATATAAATGACTTCTTTGTGTCTTCCTAAGCCTGTATAAATGGGGTCTGACATACAGATAACATTGTATAATGAGATAGAAGTGATACATACCTATGCAGAAGAATATGTGCTTGAGACAGATTTTCCCATTGTTTGGGAAAACACAATTTATATTTTCAAACTGAATTGTTTTACAATTCTAGATGATCCTGGAATTGGTATTCTGTGTAGCAAAATGCCAGGGTGTTGTATTTTCCTCTCTCTATATCACTTAATCTGTATTAAAGCTCTGTGCTATCACAACTTTCATAAATTATTACGCAGCCAGCCAATAGAAATTAGAAAAATACTGCAAATATAATGGTCTGTTCTTAGCAGAAACTCATAAAGGACTTTTAAACTAGTTACAACAGAAAGTGGTAATCCTTCTATTAAAACTTTCTTACCATGTTATAAGTTTGCCGTTATGCAACATTTTTCACTTTGTCAGCTGAAAACTGTTTTTCTAAAAGTAATCTAGAGCTTGCTTTGCTGAGATGGAAATAAAGGGAAGTTTGTCTTGACTAAGTGCTCTGTTTTCCTGTGACTCTGAGCAAGTAGTAGTTAGAATGAAACATTGGAAACAACAGTAATTTACTAATCAGGAGAAAAATGGTTGTTACTGAAACATACCCCATGTTTACTGCAAAATGGATTTAAAGCACATTTTAAAATAACAGCTGAAGAAAAATAGGCTCACAGTGAGCTCCAGATTCTAAATGCAATATTTGCATATATATGATTAAGTGCCACCGAATGGACTTTGCTCATTGAGGTCTCTTAAGGGCAGTGAAGAGAGCAAGGAATGTGTTGTTGAATTAAGCAGCCTGGGGAAGCATGAGGAGCACTGAGCTCCTGATCAGGCTTTTCATGGTTCTTGTGGAAGACACTGAAAATAAACCTAGGTTCTATGATACATTCACTGAAGCCCTAGACCATCTTTTAACTGTATTTTTAATGACCATAGTAGTAATAAGTAATTAGCTTAAATTCCCATTTGCACCCTCATAAAATAAAGACAAGAAGAAAAGAATTATCCCAGTGCTTGTGATTTTCTTGGAACAAAGAGGATTAAAGACAGCCTTTAATCTAGAGGTGCGCTGAGATATATGGTCTGCTATCCAGGAGCAAGCATCGCTGAAGAAATAAGATCAAGCAAAAGGAAGTAGTTTGGTATGCATTTCCTCTGCAGAGCTTGTGAAGGGAGTAGGGGCAGCTTGAAACAGCAGCGGGGCAGAGCTGAGCCAAGCAGGGTGCCCTGCTGTGCACGCAGCTGTGCTGCAGCAGGGGCTTTGCAGGGGAGACAAGGACAGAGCTTGATTAATCCATGAAGTGAATTATCCACCCCTACATCAACAACAGCACAAGAGTAAAGGAAAGGGGAGATATCTTTATTTTATATTGTCACGTCTGAAATAAGTCATATACACCCATGTACAGGGGGGTGAATTTCTCTCTGACAGACCTGATGTTGGAGAAAAAAGAAATGAAAGTTGTTGCCAGGAGCGTTTCCAAAGAAAATGAATTTCAAAAGCTAATGGAGCAAACAGCAGAAGTTATCTTCAGTGGTCTTTTCCCATTTTGCATTTGTGTACCTCCTGCTTTTATACCTGTATGTACTTCATGTGGCGATAAAAAGATTGCAGCCAAGTTGTTGCTAGTTGTTGCAGATGGAAAGATCATTGCCTCTCAAGGTACTGTAACAAAAAACTTGGCAGTTCATAAGTAGTGTACCTGCTGGGAGCAGGTGTCTTCGGTTTGACAAGATTGCACTTTTTCCATAGGTTCTTGAAATGTACCATGGCTGGTAGCAGGTCAAACAGGTCTGAATTTTAAAGAGAGTGTTGTAAGACTTCAGTAATTAGCTTGAGGTGGTGAACAATGACATGCAAAACTAATTACCTGTTTACTAACGTCACAATAATTCAGCTGTTTGTCTTGACTGGAGCCACGCTGAGCCTCGGCTCCTTCTGCCAAGCCTAGTTTCCAGCCATTGAATGATTGTATGTGAACTGTTTTGCTAGAAAGTGCCAAAAAAGAAAGGAGAGAAAAAAGAGGGGGAAGGGAATTCATTTAACTGCTATAACCTAGATTTTAATTTGGTGACCACATAAGAGGTTTAGGAATTAGACGTGCTTCTATACGAGGCACGTCTCTGTGGGTGCAGTGTGTTTTCACTGAACAGCATAATCTGGACACCCAGCAGAAGAGTTAATTATCTGAGCGCTAATGTTCTCAGACAAATACGTAATGCATCATAAGTATTAGCAATGAAGTTCTGGCTGGCAGTGTAAAATCTAATTATCTCTAGAGGTTTTATTGTTGAAATGTGATTACTACACTTCGCAAAGATCTAGGTTACAGACAGACACCTAAGAGCAGGGGGCCTGGGTGCTGTGATGAATTTCTCACCGGGAATCACACACAAACTGCTTTCAGTTGCTGAAACAACGTATTTGTGACTATGGGCTATAGGAATTAGGGTTAGATCAGCAGCTTCGTGTGGTTCTCTGACCTGGTGAACTCAGTAGTTATCTCAGTATAAAACAACAAAAAGCCATTTTAAAAAGTCAAAAGAGCATAAAAGGCTGGCATTTGTGTCTTTTCTCAGAAAAGTCTTTGGCCACACTAGCTACAAATCAGAACTTCTGTGTGATTTGGTTGATCTGGATATGCTGCCTTTCTTTGGTTGTGTGAAGAGTATTATCTTCTATAATTTGATATAAAATTAACCCTCAAAGTAAACTTCATGTGTTTTAAATTGTTAGGATTTAGTTGGCAAATAGCAGCACAGCTCTTATCTATCTGCTTGGTTCCCCACTCTGCTGAAATTGGAGAATCCCTTTCTTCTGGCTTCAGTGGACAACAGATCAGTCCTTAATTTGATTATGACTGGGGATGCAGTGTTATGAGCACAAGAAGTAAAATGACAGATTCTGCAATTGTGCAAAAATTGGCAATTACAGGCAAGGAAAATGTTTCGTAAATATAAGGAAAAAAAAAAAAAAACAGTTTATATGCTTAATGTTATACTGAGGTATATGTGTCCTGTGTGTCCAAGGGATGCATTCTAGAAATCCCTTTCTTACTTGAATAATAATAATACCAAAAAAAAAAAAAAAAGGTACTTGAGGCTCAACAATGGAAGAATTAGGGGACTCTGGAGTGTTTTCCACGAATTCTGTTTTAAGTCTTTCTTATTTGTAAAGACTTTGCCTTGTACCTGTCAGTCTCCTGAATTATTTAGCATGTATTTTATGCAAACAGCTTAAGAATATTGAATAAGGAAGCATTCCCCTCACCTTATCCAAACAAAAAAGATAATGTGTGTGACTTGGAAATAGATTTGATAACAGGTGTGGGTGCCTAAAGTTGGTTTTAAGCTAAAAGTGAAATAAAACTAAAAGAAAAAAACACCCTTCTGATCCAGCTTGGTTGTGACCTGGCTCTAGAACTGCCTCAGTTCCGTTGATACTATGTTTTCAGTACTGACATTTCTGATCTGCTTGAAATTCACTGTAAACATCTAGAAAACCCCCAATCAGAGCAGTCCACTATCCAGGATTTATCTGAACGTGATTGGGAGCAGATAGTGGAATTCCTCCGTCTCCCCAAGCAGCCTACTTTGGCTGATGTTCATAGCACATGCAGTGTGCGGTGGGAGTGCTTGGTTCTTTGCTGAGCACGAGGTCTTTTAGAGGGTCCGTGCACTAAGGAAGTCAGCAAAGTCCTCAGTCAGGTTGAGAGAGCTTTTTGTAGGTATCATCCGCAACATTAGCTGAACCAAGGTAGTGATATCAGTGAGGTCAGTTTTGTCAGCTGTTAGCAGTAACCTCAGCCCTGACCCGACAGGATCCAGAAAAGGATGCCTCTCTGTATGGTCTAATTTGTTAGTCAAAGTAACAGAGCATAATGGGATGGATACTATCTTGGTATCAGGACTAGGGAAACTTGAGTTGCGATTTCTACCTGGGGATTTTACGTAATGAGTGTTTGAATGTTCATGTTGGTTTTATTTGTTTGTTTTAGGCGTGTCATGTTGAGACGCAATATGACCTGCTGCTATTGCCAGAGCATTCTGGACTGTGGATCATGAGCAGACAGAGCTATTTAACTTCAGTTTCACTCCTGAAGAAAGCTTTCCTGGATTTCAGGTGTCCTCCTGTCCTCTCCATTTCCTTTTGGTTAGTGTACAGAAGTGCTCTCTGTATACTGTGGTGGTCCTTCTGAGGCCCTTGTTTCTCCTCATGCAAAGTCTCAGGAGACATACCTTCTGCCTAGTGCAAGAGCTAATTAGGTTAATGGTGTTGTCTAAAGGAACCACAGACTTGGGTCAAAGCAAAATAATGAGTTTCTGCTAGACCCACAAACACTTGGATCTGATGTCCAAAGAAAGATGGAAAAGAAGAACAGGGAAGGCTTTTCTTCCTCTAATTTTTAAAATTTTCATGTAAAGTCTCTGTAGCCCTTTGCAGAATTCAAAACAAATTCCTTGTTTTAGATTAAGTTTTCATTATTTCTATGCTGCTTAGACTGGCAATGACATTTTCGCATCTAACTAGAATCTGAAAAGTGAGACTATTAAGAACAACTTTCAGGAAGTGATCACTGTGGCTGTTGGAGATATCACAGGTATTGTCTCCCAGCTTTGGAGAAATGTGCTTATGTGTCTTGAGTCTGCAGAATTTTCCTGGAAATCAACCAACAACAGAATTTCTCATGAAATTTCTCTTATATCCTGGCAAGCTTCTTTCCTGGAGTGTGTTTGCAGGCCCCACAGGAAGAAGCCGATGAGAACAGTAACAAAATCTCAGGAAAAACAGACATGTAAACTCTGAGATTAATTCTGGGGGAAGAGGTGGGTTGAGTTTAGTTTATTAACCCAGTTCAGTCATTCATACACTTACAATTCTATCTAGAAAAGGGCCAAGCATGAGTCAGTTACCTTAAACTGCAGAGGGTAGTCTGTCTCTGTCCAATGGACTTCAGTTCTGTTTCAGTCTACAGAATTGCTGCTTAGCTGATAAGCTTCTTTTTTTTTTTTTTTTGCAAAATCTAAATGGCTTTCCTGCACCAGCTGCACTCCTCATCTTGGGATTTGCAAAAATATTTGGAATTTTCTGTGCTGCAAATCTGGTCAAAAATAGTTACTGATGTTTCTGACTTGAGTAGGAGACAGGAACTGAATGATACACTAAAACACAATGAGTAATTTTCATCAGTGAAAAGTAGAATTGTAAGCAGTAAGTCCTTCAGTTCTAGTGGATAGCTAATAAGAGGCCTGAGGAAGTAAAAGATGTATAGATTGCTAGAATAGATGACTAAATAAATATTCATGGCAGTCTAATGTAAAACACATGCATTCTTATTTATTCTGTGCTTACAGACATGCAAAGCACAGATTTCCTTCTGTTCTGAATGAAAATGTTTCAAAGTAAACAAAACAGTATAGGAAGTGGAGTGTAATATTCAGGAAGGACAAAACAGGCAGGTAAATGAGAGGGATAAAGGTGCTCTTAAGGAAATTTAGTAGCCATTTTGAAAAACATAGAATTGAGGAGACAGAAATAAAACACCAGTGATGTTATTTGTGCTGTTGTGCCTGTGGTAGATAACCCCAGTACAGAGTTAAGATTCAAATGAGCCAAAAGGTAAATAGCATTCAGCCCATTGGTAAGGAGGTGAGCACTGACTATGGGATCAGCCCAGTGGAGGCAATGGTATACTGGTGACTTGGCAGAGAGAAAGAACCAGGGTTGAAATCACTAGCAGCTCACTAGAAGAGAATGGCATAAATCAGTGCCTGCTACGTGGGACAGTCACAGTAACAGTGCTCCATCCTGTTAATTGGAATTTATGGGGCGCTCAGCCATGTGATGAAAACACTGATAGACTTCAGAGTGAATGTAAGGGTACTGGGAATCCTGTGACCATGTACAGGGCAGGAAAAAAGGAAAGCTGGCATGGAGACCAAATGATGGATGTGGGTTAGGAGCATTTGGGAGCTGCAGAATGTCATGCTGAGAGGCAGCGATGTGACAGTAATCTTACCTGTGAAAACAACTACTGTAGAGCCATCAGCAAAGAAATAAGGGCTTACCTGAAATGATTGAATATTGGTAGGTGGATTCTTATAAGCAGAATGTAGAGTTAGGAGGGTGAAATACTCATAAACGGGACCATATGGAGTGTGTTGTCATGAATCAGAAAAATTTGCAGTACTTCTGCAACATGGTTCAGAGGTGAGATGTGTAGTGGATTGTACCATAGGCATGGCTGTTCTAGCAGTGAAACAAAAAACCTATCTAAAAAAAATGTTCCACTCTAAGGTATGTGCTGCAGTTAAGATCCATGTTTTCTCAGCGGTATGACAGGCAGTAATACTGTGTCTACTTCACAGCTGATGAACACCAGGCTCACAGTTTGTGTGGAGAATTATCTCCTGAAACTTTCTCTTCGGTCATCTGCACCAAGTCTCAGGTATGATACAGAAGAAAATACTAGTTCTTGACGCTGATCTGGAGCCAGTTCAAGACACAATTGCATGTTTTTCCATTGCTATACCTCTGGGTTTGGATCAGACCCAATCATAGGAAAGTTGAGGGAATGAAACAAAACCAGCATGGTGATACGGATCCCGTTTTGCAGATAACTACAAGCTAAAGAATGTTCAGTTTAAGAATAGATCTAGCGTGTGTACAAACAAGTCTGAATTCCTACTCAAGAGAATTACTTTGGCAGATGTGTTTTGTTTGAGAGGAAAAGGCACTGGTTTAGCTGCATTTTAAGTGGGTCCAGATAAACCAATACTGAAGGCGTCTTTGATAGCTGAAGATGTTTTAACTTGACCCTCAGTGATAGTTATGAAAATTATCCTAATTTTTGTTCCAGTGCTTGAAGACTAAAAACAACCCCTTAACTTTTGGATGTTCAAAACATAAAACAGGCTCAAATTGAGTGTAGCTTCATCAACATTTTGTGACTGGAATGAAGAGTTTCTGACTGATTTGCATAGTCTGTGTTAAATAATGCATAAATATGCCTAGTGTTTACAGGGTGGGTGCTTGGTGGGCTACAGTCACAAGGCTGATCTAGATTTTGTGGGAGCTTCACCACCATCTCTCTTGTGTATTGAAGGGAGTGCTTTAAGGCAATAGACAAATCACTTTCAGCTGCTCCAGTTTCTTTTTTCTAGATTTTATTCCTAATGTATATTAAAATTATATCGGATCTGAGAAATGGAAACAGTAGTGAGAGTACAATTTGCATGTTAATAGGATTTTAGTTTTCTCTGTACTTTTCTTGTGCAAGTGTTCTTTGCAAGGATTGCGAATGAGGGAAGTGCAACCATGCCATTTGTTGTGAGTGTATCTAACATAACAAAACAACAAAAAAGTAGCTTTACTTTAGGTGTGAACGTGAATTGTATTTACTAAATATTCTGAAGAGACAAGTTCAAACAGGAGGAAAAGGCGTAAGGACACCAGAGACATTCTGATCAAGTAGATAGACTTAAGCAGAGATCTATCCTTGTACTCAGAGAACAGTGAGAAAGCAGTCTTGATTTTTCTTACCATCACAATGTGTCAAGGGCAGTGAGCACGCTTTGTCTCTTGATTTTTACAGGCAGTGCTGACATGAGCAGAATATTATTAGAGAGGACTGGAATACTATTAGCATATATATATATATATATGTTTCCCCTCCAAATCTTGTGTGTGATTTCTGTTTGGGAATCCAGTGCAGAACACTACATGTTTATTAGTGTATCAGCTTATTATGAGCCACAAGGTAACGGACAGATCCTGCTTCTCTTCAGAGGCTTTGTACACTAAAGGCATAGACAGTCCTTCACAAAAGAGGAAAGATGATGCAAAGCTGTCAGCTGTACATAAAAATTACCCCCAAATTGCAGAGAGCAGGTGGCTGTTAATGGCAAGTGTTTTTAACATAGCTTTATTGTCCCATATTGGAACATTAACTTGTCTCTTTGTTTTTTTTTTTTTTTTTTAAAAAAGTCACTTTATAAAAATGACACCTTGGCATGACTTGTATTTTTCCTGTTTGGTTTCCATGTCATGTTTTGCTCAGATATGCTTGCCCAATTTTCTACAGTTGATGTGCTCAGCAAGCCATTAGTGCATATTCTTTCAGTTTCATACCTTCTAAGTGATTAGTAACAAAAAACCAACAAATTTTGAAGGACTGCAATGAGTAATTGCGGTGCTTTGTTGGACCGATTCTGACTGCAAAGTAAGAGTACATGCTGCATGTTTCCACATGCTGAGCTGATATTTACAGGACTAAATACACAGTACCAAACTCGCTCAGACAAGCAAATGTGATAACAGAAGAAATGGAGAGAAAAATGCATATGGAACACCCTTAGCTTTTCTGTTTTATTAACTGCAGGTTGAAAGCTAGCTTTTGGGTGATTAAACTTTTCATTTGGTTATTAAGTGATAGACATCTTGCTGAACTCAAGCATGCTGCTACAAGCACAGGAAGAGTGCTTATTTAAAGCAGACACAAAGGATTGCACAAAGAGACCCTTAAACAAAACACAAGTGTCAGCAAAACTAAACAAAGTAATCACACACAGTTTAAGACAGATAGAGGCAGGCAGTAAATTGATGACAGATCCTGAGTAATCCTTTAGAAAAGTCACCCTGGTGAGTTGGGAAATCTGTTTATTTGTTACAGTTTCTTATCTTTTCTCAGCGGGGAATCTAGGAAACCTCCATATTGCAGCCACTGTGTTTGCCAGGATGGACTTGAAAGTTGTTAGATGAAGTATGGGCAGCAGCGTCCCTGCAGCAGTTGTAGTGCTTTAGGTGTGTGCTCCCTGGAGATTTCAGACAAAAGAGATACAGCCCAGCAGAGGTGCTGGGTTCAGTGCAGTGTGGGGTTTGGCTAGTTTAGTCTGCTTTGCTGTTTGATCTGTGCTGTCTGAACTACCTCATGCATTTCAGTGCTGTGTTACATGCTGCCCATTAGGAAGTGCTGCCAGGCCCACCACAAAGTGGGGTGATGGCTGAGACAGCACATGTTGGAGCTTTGTGCTACCATGCTTATGCTACAGAGGTTTTGCTCTGAGCTGTCATGAGCAGAAGAGCCTTGCAGGCACCTTGTGGGGTCACTGTGACACTGGGAGCCAGAGGATCTTAGCCAGGACTCTGCCCTTCCCTTACCGTGTAAGAAAATCATCCAACTTTTCTGTGACTGAATTTTCCTCCTAAGTGGAGGGGTGATGGTATTTGCTATGAGGCCTGTGGATAAGAAACACTATCCAAATATCCTGTTCTATTTCTTTTGTTTGGGATTTTGGACCTGGGAAAAGTCACATAGCTAGTGATTACTCTGTAACCAATTATTCTCTGTCATGAATAGAATAGTAGTCAGCTTCTTGAAAATCATCCAGCTTCCCTCTTCCTGCCAGTCTCAGCTTCTATTCTTCTCTCCAGAGCTCTTGGCTCAGCCATTAACCACGCCAGGGTTTCACCAGTTGCAACATGCAGCTCCTCTTGAGTCGGAGTGGGAGGAAGGCTCCAAGAAGGTGGCAGGGAGGGAGGGAGAGAGCAGTCACTGCAGAGGACAGAGAACTAATAACAAATACCGTCCCCCAGTCTTCGTCTTTCTCCCTCCCCCTGGCAAATTAAGAAAATGAGGAAAATGTAGGAGGATGGTTGGAGGTAGTAGGTGAAAGAGTGTGGGACTGAGAGACGGATTGGCCGTTGCTCCAAGAATTGATGCGGAGTAGGAAAGAAGTATTTCTTTGTCAACAGTCTCTGAGGGATGTTACCAGTAAAAAGCTGGAAATCAGAAAATTGATTGGAACTGTAAGACCACTGAGAAATTTACTGAACTGACGTCACAGTACCCTCCTTTCCAGGAAAGCAGTTGTTCATCTTGAGCTCATTCTGCCTGGATGGAAAAAACAAGTCTTTGAAATAATTAACAAGTTTCTACTTTTTTTTTTTTTTTTTTTTTTTTTTTTTTTTTTTTTTTTGTCTTAACTTAAGGCCCATCTACTTTTGTGTTTGCCAAATTTCAGTTCCAGTGAGTAGCTGACATGGAAGGTAGTGTCTATGTTGTATCATATTGTGACTGAATTTCGTAAAGCAAGATGAAGGCAATAATCAGTGCATTTCCTTGTTCTGCACTAGAAATAATTGTACAGCTGTCAAATTCTCACTCAGGAAAACAGATTCAGGACACTGCAGCAGTGAATATGTATTTGCCAGAGTAACAGCTGTCAAATTCTCAGAAAACAAACCCATACAGTGCAGGAATAGATCTCAGTTGCCTAAGATAACTCAATTTGTATGTGGAACTTTGTATTTTCTTCTGCTTTGAAAACATCTGCTCCTATTTCATTGATCAGTAGAAGGTGATTTCATGCCCATATGCTGAAAAAAAAGGTTGTTCATGCAGCCTACATAACAACAGGAGAGTATCTGTAGTGGCACCAATGACCCAAATAACGTAACTTTAATGGAGTGTTCCTGGACTATTTTAATATTGGCATTTTTAATTAAATGTCTCCTTTTTTACAAGTCAGTGACTGAATTGCAATAGCAATGAAGTTACTGTTGAAACAAGTGCTGAAAACCAATCAAAAGAAAAGGTTGGAAACAGTTGCACATACAAATGCTTTGGTTCCAGAGCTTTAAATCAAATCAAATGGGGGATCAAATTTTCCAGTCACTAAATTCAGTGGAA
Organism: Nettapus auritus; assembly: GCA_011076525.1. Classification (NCBI taxonomy): domain Eukaryota; kingdom Metazoa; phylum Chordata; class Aves; order Anseriformes; family Anatidae; genus Nettapus; species Nettapus auritus. The sequence goes on from CM021774.1 coordinate 838,575, forward strand.
AGCTCTGTGTGACCTATGCTGCTATATAGATTTTAGAATCATTAGGAAACCTAATTCTTCTAACAAAGTATAATCTTTTCCTTTCATTATACTGTACCATAGCTAGCAGGGTTTTTTACTGGCTCTACCTAAAATAATTAGTTTTATTTATTTATTTATTTTCCAGTAGCATTATAGCTGCATGTTTTGTTTTAGTCTTTGGAATACTTGGTCAGTTTAAAATTTTGAAAAGTATGTTTTTGATGTTTATTTACACTATGACTCTAATCCTTTTGTACTTTATAAATACTGTTTCAATACAGCCTGGGATATGGATTTTTTTTTTTTTTTTCCTATAGCTAAAGATTTGAAGGATCCCTCTATTTGTATCCACAGAAGTATTCTTTTCACACCAAATGGGATTCTATAGTTTTTAATGAGTAATCAACTCAGCATTTAATTGAGCTGATGCTTCCTAAGAAGATTTTACAGTTTACAAAAATTTTACAAATTTTACCATTATAAAATTAAAATAGCAGTAAACTGTAATCTTTCTATAAAAGGATTTCTATAAAGAAGCTTGTGCATCCATCTTTTGTTATGCATTTAATTTTTCTGTAGTCTAGCAGAAACAAAGAGCCCTGGTTCTTCCCCATAACCCCCCAGAGCCAGGTGGTGTACAAGCTCGGGTGGGGATGCAACGAGAAGCAGCCACGAAGTACAGAGGAGTGGTAGAGCAGGTGGAAAGACTCAAGAAAACTTTGTCAGGCTGTACAATATGCAATTATGGTGGTTCATCTGTGGTTAAAATCATGAATCTTTCAATATTATGGCAATAAGAACAGGAGGTAGTTGGTGCTTAAAAATATCCATAATGCAATATCATTCTGCATAATGTATGTATACTGCTTACCTTTTAAATATATTTAAATAGGGGTTTGAAAAGTAAAGTAGAAACAAATTCATTGCCAGGTCAGGTCAGAAAAACAAAACAAACAAACAAAAAAAAACAAAAAACAAACAAACAACAACAACAACAAAAAACAAAACAAACAAAAACAAAACAAAACAAAACAAAAAAACAAAGATGGTATCATTTTGCAGATGCTGATTGCCAGTCATATGATGAAATCTGAAACAGTTCTTGCTGCCTGTGGTAAAGCATGCTGTGCGTGCAGTTTAAAGTTTCTGGTTAGTATGGTGTCAGTTCTTTACAGGAACTAATATAGGGCTGATTCCAAACTGTAAAACAAGGAACAGCGCTGGTAGGTGTATGCCAAGCTAGAAGTTTCTGTCAGATGGCAGCAAGAATGTGGCTGTTCAGGTCCTGCTGGAGACTTCAGCTGGTCAGCCACAGAGTATCCGAAACTGTTGGGATCCTGTTCTGCCAGAGCCCATCAGGTACCTTAAAGGAGGCTGTAGTGAGGTGGGGTTGGTCTGTTCTCCCACGTGCCTGGTGACAGGACGAGGGGTAATGGGCTAAAGTTGCGCCAGGGGAGGTTTAGGTTGGATATTAGGAAGAACTTATTTACTGAAAGGGTTGTTAGGCATTGGAATAGGCTGCCCAGGGAAGTGGTTGAGTCCCCATCCCTGGAGGTCTTTAAAGGCATTTAGATGTAGAGCTTAGGGATATGGTTTAGTGGGGACTTGTTAGTGTTAGGTCAGAGGTTGGAGTAGATGATCTCGGAGGTCTCTTCCAACCTAGATGATTCTGTGATTCTGTGAAAAAGATTTCATCAAGATAAACGTCAGGCAACTGTATCCAGCTGCTAACATGTAATTTAAAAAGAATAGGAAGTTATGATTATGCATCAATATCTTCATTAGGTCATTTACTGAAACCAGACCTGAAACTGTGGGTGTCAAAGGAATTCATTCTTCATCTGGTTTCAGTGGATTTTAGCTCAGACTTTGCAGTATGTTTCAAGCTCTCTGCTTTTATTACATCAGTCTTCCTGCCTACGAAGTAGCTGTCTGAAGGAGGTGTCTGAGGCTACAAAATACTAACTAATTTCATTTTTATTGAGTTATGAAGACATTACCATAAAAATGATACTATTTTAGTTTAATTCAGAAGGAATGTGAAAACAAAAATCAAATTTCAAGTAATGTGTGTCGGTAGGTTGCATTGCAAAAAAAATAAATCAGTAATTATGTAAGCGGATTTGAGTTCATGGCAAACATTTGTTGTGTGAAATAGGGGAAGTAGGTTCTAAAGGTGGGACAAATTATTCTAAAATTCTGAAAGTTGAATAATAAAATTACAAAGCCATTGTTTTTCTATAACCTAAAAATTCTAAAAATATGGGCCAACTTAATTAGCACTGCAGTAGGTATTGCATGTTGGATCACTTGAGACGAAAGCAATACTAGTTAGTACAATTCCCCTTCTCTCAAAGGAATAATTGCCAAACTCCTTTGTTGAGTTGTAACACCTGAGTATGCTTGATCCAGCTTAAGCATCTCTCCTTAGACAAATCAAAAGCATTGCAGCTAGTTTGTTTAGCTTGGACTCGCTAGGGAAGCTTTGCAATAATACTCTGTGAAGTTACAAAAAGAATTAGATGTTTTTTGTCTGGAAAAATCACGGCTTAGACAATATTACTTAGACCTTTTATGAGGTTTTAATTGGAACAAAAGGATGTCCTATCCTGCTCTTACTTAAACATTTTAGGGATATGTTTTTCTACCTGCTGTTGTTCGAACACCTGGGCTGTTTACAGAAGCAAAGCAAAATATAGCCAATGATAGTGAAGTGGTGATGGCAGGGAGGGCATCCGTCTAGTGTTTAAAAAGCAATGCAAAATACTTTTAAATGTATAGGCAGTGTTAGTTTCTTGCAACTACTTGTTACTTAAGGACAAAGTCAGTGTAGAAATACATTGCTGAGGTCACTGCTCTGAACCAGAAAACGCCAGAGTTGCTACTGATAGGAACTTGTTTCGTACATGGTTGCACAAGCTGCTTGTCAGGAACAAAGCAGGAAGGGGGCTCTGCCTCAAAGAAGTTGTAGTCAGAACACACAAGGAAAATGTTGGACCACTGCAGTGCTGCATATAGCATGCAAATGTGATCATGGAGAATTAAATGCAGCACCAGTCCAGCACCTCATTTACTGGGCAGTCGTGTCTGCAGAAGTGGAGAACAGAAGTCTGATTTTATATTATTTATTTATTTATTTATTTATTTTTGGCATAAAATTTGAAATTCTCTTTACTAAAATTCTTATAAAATAATATTTAGAAGTGTAGAAGCTCTGCTGGTGATTAACCTGCCTGAGGGAGCTACAGACTGGGGCTAGCTGGGAGCTTTCTGACAAAATATTTTTCCATCAGAAAAGGCAGATTCATTGATACTAAATTATTTTGCAAAAACATCAGTTTTAGTGACTTTAATGTGATGGGTTCTGACAGGCTTCATGCCTGATTTCATGGCTCCCGGTGAGCTGTGAGGTCTGTGGCTCTAGGATAGCCTTGACATGCTGGATGCCTCCACGGATCCCTGAAAACCTGGCATGTACCATGGGTGCTTTGAGGGCTTCTGGGCAGAGTGCCACACAAGTGGAAGTACAGGATCTGAGATTCCCAACTTCTGTGGCTTCTTGCTGTCTTATGGCTCCCAGGCCTTCAGGCTCCTTATCGGTTCACTGGGGTGATGTGGCGGGGGATGCCCAGCAGCACTTGCAGCCAGTGCTGAGCAAGGAGTCTTGGAACCACAGAGATGGTGCTTTCAGGCTCAACTGTGTCCTGAAATTATGTAAATGAAACACTGATTATTTAGAAGAGATCGCTTAAAAAGATCCCTTCTTCGGGAAATGTCACTAGCTGTATTGCGCAGGGAAGCACACTGCCTGTCCCCTGCTTGGGGAATTGCCTGAAGACAGGGAGGCAACTGCACTGTGGCTGCCAGACCTTGGGCTGTGTCAGGGCTCTGCTGCAGGTGCCTGGGGCTGTGCCCGCCGCTCATGGCACAGGCATGGGCACAGGTGATGCCTCAGACTAGATTCAATATGTTCAGTATTGTAGGGAAGCAACTGGCTCTGCTGACATTGAAACTAGTTATATTCATAACGTTTTGGTTCCAAAGTGGAAGTACTGACAGGTTGGACAGTGACAGAGTACTGACAAAGTGGAAGTACGTGGGAATACTGTGCATAAATTACTTGTGTGTATACAAACAAGTAAAAATTAAAGACATACGTTTAGCTACCTGAATGTCACTTACAGTGTGATGCAGGATCCACAGATCCTTCAGGCAGATGTCAACATCAGCAGAGTTGTGGTGGTTTATTTCTTATGTATTGCACTCGCATTGTCAGGAAGAATGGCTATGATGTGGATTCTGAAGTGGTCTTTTTAAAACCTCAGTATTGCATTCTAAGTCATTTCTATTTTAAGAAACATAGATAGTGGTGTTGTCTTAGAAGCTGTGGAGCACTGTAATACTTAAGGCTGAGGGTTAATTTCAGCAGTTGAAAGCCCTCAGGACTCCTGGAGGACAGAAATAGTCATTTGATAGATGTTGTGAGTCCGTGTGACCTGTGCCAGTGTTTATATGGCTGTATGCTTTAGAACGGCACTTGGTTTTACAATGCAAAAGTTTAGACACATGTAACTGGCCACAGGGAGAGATTTTTAAAGATAAAAATACCAGTGAAGTTATCCCATGCTTGCTGACTTCTAGATGATGTATCATCAGTGAAAGTTAAACTCCTGGCTGCAATTTGGTGCCTTTGGCAGTCTCCCTATAGACTTTTAGCAGTTCACATTTTGATGTTTGCTGAGAGTGCTCAAGGGTTTGCCTGTTTCTCCTGATGTGAAATTGCTGCAGTCAGAGATGCAGAGGTAAAATAGGAAAAGAGTCAAATGAACGCTGATTGCTTCTGAGAAATAATTCTACACTGCCTTGCTGAAGGTTCAGTGCGTATTAGCTGCAGTGCAGTGGCATGACGGACTAGTAAATATCACTTACTGAGCCCATCATTCATTGCAGAAGAGGACCTGGACCATGCAAATTGGATGATGCTGTGTTTGAAAACCAGGCAGCCCATAATTTTAATCTGTTATAAAGGATTACAAATGACATCGATGAAATACAGTGTCAATTCTTTGCAAGATGTCTTTTCTCTGCAAGAAAAGCTGGAAGCACAGCCCACCAGCAGGCATTGAACACCTACATTGAGGTTCTCACAAACTTTGATCTCTTTTCTGAACTGAGCCTAAAACAATGTCGCATTGGAAACCAAAGAGGCAGCACTACTTTGCCAGGCAGAGACTTAAATCTTCCCACACATGTGTTTATTAATGTGAACAAGCTAATACAGCTGTATTAACATCATAATGTTGAGGAGCCAACAAATTTCTTTGAAGACGGTCCAGGGCTTGCTGGACACACTTGACTCAGTTTCTTTCTGTAGCAAAGTCACTATTATGACATTAGAACAAGATATTCAGTGTTTTCTACTTCAATTGATAGATATTTTTAAATAATTAAAATATAATTTCTTAGAAACCAATAGGGAGAAAATCCAGTTCAAACGGCCACTTTCTCCTTACCAAATTCCACTGTGCATTGTCCACTGCTCAGGACTATGAAAAGGACCACTCACTTTTCCTAATAATCAGTCTTGATAAGATGCGTTGAAGACTGCCTGCAAGCTGTGTAGTGTTAAATTTACTTTGTTTTGGAAAGAGCTGAATCTAAGCTGCGTGTGTGTGACTGGATTAATCAAAATCTGCTTTGTAGAATTGAAGGAAGCACCTGTAATGTAAGTTTTGAGTGCATCTAGCAGTAAAGCCTCTTCCTCAGTTTCTTCTTAAAAATATCAGATACTTGTGTTTGAAGTCAGACCTTTTTTTTAAACAAACAAACAAACAAACAAAAAAAAAAAAAACAGAAAGTGCCTGAATAAGAAGCAAAGAGTCCCAGTTCCCTAGATTTCCCTTACTTAATCTTATATTCCCTAAACTGCATTCTGGGCTTGTAGGCAGACCATCTGAAAGTGGAGCATTTCTAATGCCAGAAGTACCCAAGTCAGTGTCACAGAAATTGATGTGAGCTCTGTATCACTGTGATACTCTCCTGTCCCTTGCAGGGATTTGGGGATAGACAGTTATTAAGTGTGACTGGGAAATGAAATTTAAGGAGCGATCAGTTCAATGGCTACTTTTTGCTAGAGGCATGGCATGTAGTTGGTTGACCTAGGCAAAGAAAAAGCAAAAATCACCCTGACAGGATGCAATATATCAAAGTACAGAATTTCTACTGTGACTAAATCCTACCCAAAAGCTCCTTGATAATTAAAAGATATGCTTCCATTGCCAATCTGCTATATTAACAATAGTCTAATCCTATTCATAAATTTACCTTTCCAAATTAATTTAATTAGGTATGAAAATACTGACTGCTCCATCACCACATTTAAGATCCTTTCTTGCAAACCTTAACTCATATAAATGTCATTCAAATCCAAGTGAGTACTGAGTATGAGTAAGCCTTATCTGCATGAGAAAAAAAAAATTCTGTGTAAGACCTGTAACTGTTTTGACTGGGAGGTATTGCCAAGATTTCTAAGCGTGGAGTAGTAGTAGGACACCAAATACATACAGATAAATTGTTCCCCAAAATAGCTGTTGTGGATGTTTTATTTGAAGTGGGAACACAAGTAAATATGACCTGGGGGAACTTGTATCTATTTTTATGTGGGCTGCTCTAGGAGAAATCAAGTGCTTGTTATATAGCACATAGACACCTACTCAGCCATCAGCTTCTCTGGTGCATAGTTGTCCATTCATGTGAAGATCTGAAGGTTTTTACACTTTTTACAATTGCATCACTCTTGACCTTTTAGTAACTTTCGGGTTATGTAATTTTAACTGTACTCAGGCTGAGAAACACTCATTCAGCCTCTTCTGCTCCTAGTGCTGTTGGGTCCTGTTACTGTTTGGCTTGTCCAGCTGGCAGTGGACCTGAGTCTGGGACCTGGCATGCTTGAACAGTCCAGTGGTCTCTGTCTGAAGGTGCTTCAGACCTAAACCAGCAAGGCAGAATAAGGGATCAAGAAGATATGTCTGTATGACTGGTTCTTGTGGAACAGTGAACAGCTATGTTGCAAAATACTCAGGAAGACTGATTAGCCATGCCCAGGCAGGAGTATCATGCTAACCTGACTCTGTTGCTTTTAGGATATGAACTAGCTGTGAAGGAGGTGGGCAGAGACTGAGTCATGTTTCTGTGCTTGGATCCATCCCATACGGTGATACACACCTGGTATTGCAGGGAAGAGCTGCCTAACCCACGTCACACAGCGCGGCTCTGTCTGCAAGAGCACCTGACCCTCCTGTTCTGTTGGGTGCCGTACCTGCTCGACCTCTTGTCTCCATCAGTGACTCACACTGCACTTTATCATCAGCTTGGCTTGTGGCGAGCACTCCACTGAACTTCTTGCCTTCTCTCAGAGCCCCGAATGGTTTAAATGTTGTGCTAATATTCTTTGTGGTGGAGACAAGTTCTTAAAATAGCTTGAGATTATCCGGTTTTGGTCTCTGTTCTTCTAGTTCACCTTACCATGCTGTTTGGGGTGGCTCAGTTTGTAATATTATTGCATAACTTCCAAGATTAATGAAAAAAAAAAAAAAAAAAAAAAAAAACAACAACAACAATAATATATTTTCAAATACAAGTTACATTTTTCCTGTATTTGGCAAATCCCCTCTGTCCACACAGGATTCCCACAGTCAGTGATAAGACTAACTGGACCTACAGATTTAAGAGCAGAGAACAAAACAGGCATTGTGGTAAATATCTCAGTGAGAGACATAAAAGTTCAAGTATTATCAGCATAGGCTTATCTGCAGTACAGCATGTAAGCACCCAATTGCTAGGTTATTTCTGACTGTGTCACGTATTGCATCATTTTAATTGTTAACACTTTGGCATTTTCACTTGCTTTCCAAGAAGAAAACAGCAGAGCCAGCTCTGGGCTTGGGAAGAACAAGCCACTGCCTACTTCATCAGCCTGCAGCTGCCTCCTGGGTCTGCCTGGGGCTGAGGAGATGGAGATTGGCTTTTTTGGCTTGTGCAGCACTTCTCCCTCCTGGCTGCACAGGGAAGGGATGGAAGGAGTGGCAAGGTGGGGAGCGGTTTTACTGCACCAAGAGCAGCGCCTCTTTGAAGCAGTTGCTATCACCTTCCCCATCAGCATATGCCAGGGAGAGAAAACCCTTCCCTTTACAGTTCTGCTGCCCTTCCTTTCCTCTTCTGTCCTGTACAAGCAGGTACCTCACTGCCTCCTCTCACACCCAGTGACCCAAGAAGGTGGCAGGAGAGAGGGGACTTACAGGTGGGTTGCAGGAGGGAAAAAGGCTTTGGAAGGTGACGGGAGGTAGACCCTCCATCCCATAACAATACTCCTGCCTGCAGGACTTGGAGGCCTCTCGCAGCTTGCCTCACACCTTATTGCATCCTGGTGGTCTCTCTTCCTCTCTTTCAGGTCTTTTTCAAAATATTCTTCCTGTAGATATTCTCTCAACTGGCCTAACAAATCACTGCCCCTTTCATGTTCACTGGGGCTATCCCCCATAACCTGCAATGCCCAGCCACAGCTTTCCCAGAGCCCTGCTGGCTGTCCCAGCAACCCCTACCTTTCAGGCCGGCCAGAAACTGGTCAGCTCCTCTCTGCCTCTTGAGGACCCACCCTGCTGTGGTTAGCCCAAAGTTAGGGAGGTCCTCCATCTGAAGAACTCTTATCCAGACAGCCTGTTTTCTGAATAAAGATATGTTTTTCACAGTTGTGTTAATCCTTTTGAAGGCGTTTTCTACCTCAGTTAAATTTGACTTGTAATTGCAAAGTGAATGAGTTTTGTCCAGGTGGTGGATGTTCAGAGAATAAAATTACTTGCTGGGGGCCGTCTTCCTTCATAAAACCAGGGCTGGGATTATATCTGAAACAACTGGAGATACTGGTGAAAACATACAGTATTAGCAATTGGAAATGTTCTTATTCATGACTATGATAAGTGTTTAGGAAAACAGAGATCTTAAGGGAAGAAAGTAAGATGGAAAAGCTTGTGGGCCAAGACAAAGGCAACCATCGTTGCCAGAACAGCCTCAGTCTGTAAAAATAAAAATTGTCAATTAAGGTAGAGTTGGATGGTGAGAAACAAGGACTAAAACATCTCCCCACACCCTTTTTCCCAGGTTCAACTTTGCTCCTTCACTCCTGCCCCCCCCCCCAAGTGGTTCAGGGGTGGGTAGTGAGGGTTTGCAGTCTACAGCAGTTCTCTTCTCTGCTCCGTCCTCTTCACACTTCACTCCTGCTCCAGCGTAGGTCCTCTCCGTGGGCTGCAGTCCCTCAGGATAAACCTGCTCCAGTGTGGGCTCTGCAGAGGAGCCTCCACCCAGCCCCTGGAGCACCTCCTCCTTCCTGAGGGGGCTGCTGCCCACACTTTCTTCTCGCCCCTCACAGCTGTGCTGCCCTTTCGCACACAGGTTTCCATGGAGGCCCTTTATGGAGCCTGCCCAAACTGGCCATAGGCGGCTGTGCCCAGCATGGGGCAGCCCTGGCCTCTTCTCAAGGAGGCCACCCCGCTGCTGCCAAAACCTGGGCAAGCACACCCAATGCACGTAGATGCTAGAGAAACATGTCTGCAATTGCTGAATGTGCAGATTGGCAAACTCAAGAGGTATTTGTCTGCTAACAGTTTGGTTCAGGGACTGCTTGCTTGCTTCTGAGAAAAGATGGACTTGATAACCATTGCCAAGAATACCTACTTGTAACCAGCTAAATACCGCCCTAGGGAGCTGTGGGGAAGAAACACTGACCGAAGGGTGCCTAGGTCACCTCCAGGGACACCCAGTCCCTGAGGAAAGGTCCTTTTTGCAGAGAAGCCTTCACCACACAGGCTGTGTCTCTTCCTTGTCACCAGTCAGGAGCTGAGAGGGTGGGAGTGAGCAGCAGGTGGTGCGTGTCTGCTGTGTGTGGTTAGTCCCACAATTAGATGTCACTCCTGAAGTGGATGAAACAGGCCTCTTGGCAGCAAGTCCAGCTTGACTTTGTTGAAATGGTGAGGGCTCTAACTGCTGGCAAGGTCAGCACTGGATGTGTCGCTAGGCATGGAGCTTGTTCTGGGTGGATCAACAGTCACTCTCTCACCGAAGAGCCATGGTGACCTGCGCCATTTGCCCAGCGTTGCTGGGGGAAGATGGCTACAAAACACCGTATTTGTGGAGATAGTGTTGCTGCAAGGTGGTTATCAACATCCTGAATGTGATGACAGCAGAAAAGCTGGTATATTGCTTTCTCTTCTGGTTACGTTTCTGAAACATGGTTGGAGCAGCAAGAGGGGTACTGGCTGTGTAATGCCACTGCTTTTCCTCCAGTTGTTGTGCCCAATTCTTTCATTTTTGCCACATCAGATTTACCAAAAGCCATTTTTCATTAAGTGCAGCAAAGAAGTGCAGTCCTTCATGTGCACAGCAGATTTCAGTAGGAAAGCGCATATACCATAGATTAGGGAGTATGCTGTATAGTACCAGAACATACCAAACGCAACTGGACCATACAGGGAGTATTTGAACACTGAGGTAGCTGGGGAAGATTGCTTACTCAAATGGATATTGATTATTTCTCTTGCCTCCCTATCTTATCAGAACTATGTTTTGCTTGCTTAGTCTTACTTTTATTGTGTCATTTTCTCACCACCTCCTACCTCTTTCTTTCCCACCTCTGAATATATCGCGTATTTTGTTTTCTATAAACTATAACATTATTCTTTCCTGAATTTGCATGCCTCCAGTTGATATTTTTGGACCTGGATGGTAAAGACTTTGCTCTGTAGCTTTACATATATCCTGCAGAGAAAACATTCTGGGATGTTACAACCTGTTATTGCTCCTCCCTAGCTTGTATTAGCTGTGAGATGAGTTTAAAGGTGGTCCTTTCACTATTGTGGATGCATGGTCTGTTCTCAGTTCTGGCACAGACATCTATGGGAACAAGTCATTCATGGTCACGCTCTTAAAAGAGCTCTCTGCTTTTCTTTAGCCACTTAAATGTGGTAGCTGGCTGTATCCAGCAACCACAATAGGAGCTTTGAATCCTTTTGAAATTTTTCATTTTAGTACTTCCCCTTTTTTAAGGAGGCATTCTGAGGCATTTGGAAGTGGCAGCTGCAATAATTGTGAACTAATAAAAATGGTGGTATCTTCAAAGTCCTGAAATGAATTTAGAGAGTTTAGAAAGGTTCCCTCTCATAGCCGTTTTTTTGTGAGAGGATTAAAACTTAAATGACTTAAGAGGCTGCTAGGAAGGCAGAGCAAAATGCAGCATTTTTCTAAACAGGAAGTAGAGCAGAACAATTGCTGTTTAATGATACTGGAATTGGAAAATGTATGATGAAGCAGGAGTGTCAAGTTTACTGTGCAGATTGCTGCTAGAACAGGATGCTTTTTGGCAGAGTTTACCCAATTTCTGTTTTTCTGCTTATACATCTATCCTGGCGATACAAAAGGATTCCAGAAAAAGCTAATCCAATTCTTGGAATCCTCCATTTCTCCCTCCCTTTGCCAGTCTAAGTCTTGTTCATGGCGTTGCTTCAGTTTTTCCGCTTCAAGGCCAGCAAGATGGTGCTCTTGACATAACAGAATGCCGCAACCCCTTACAGGCTAGTTGCTGCCATGGGATAGTCCTCATTAGGTGAAATAACGCAGAGGTTGTCACTGCATTGCAGCTTATCCTTTGACAATGCTGCCTTTACTTAAGTAGCATTGGTTAAGACAGATTTTTTCTTGCTTTGAAGATCATTATATCAAATATCAGTCAAACTAGTATCAAAATTTCTTAGCACAATTAGTGGCTGAAAAGACAGCACAGGACCCCAACTTCCACAAGATTAAAATATCATTGTTTTCCAATAACCTCATCCAAATGGACATCAAGAGTAGCTTCATCTGAACCACACATAATGTCCTATTTTACTTTTTATTTTCTCTTGCATTTTCTTTCCAAGTAACCTAAAAATCTGATTTTAAATTTTGCCCTCAGTAAGGTATGTTTTCCAGGCATTTTATTTTTAAAAATGATCATTTTCCATGGTAGTTTTGAAAAACAAGTCTATTTTGAAATTTTTCTATGTGTACTAGCTTAAATGTTCTGCATCTGTCTGTATTTACTGTTCATTCACTTGGTGTATTTACGTGGAAAGAAATTTTCTGTCCTTAAAAGCGTATCTATGCCATCTCCAAGTCTCCAACATAAAGTTATAATCCTTTGCATGTAACATTGCAGTTTGGTGCACAGATGATGATGACATCTTCAGCAGAAACCTGGCTTCAACTGGGGAATCAATGCCATGAGCAGACGAGGTCTCAGAAGACAAGTGTTCAGCTTGAGTGGGAATTTTTATAATAAAGATTGACAGATGAGAAAATACAGAGATTTTAGGGTATGTGATGAATGAGCCAAAAAATTGTATGTGCAGGCAAAGTGTGCCATGATTATTCATCCCTTCTTGAAACCTTCTGTAGGTTAAAAAATGCTCTTAATTCAAAGTGAAATGGATTTTGAATATTTGAAGTATGCTAAATTGTTTGGGCAGGCACTTAACAGTGATGTTCCTATTCACTTCTGCACTGACACTGCCCTACCCAATTAACAGTGCAGGCAGGATGACCACAGGGTTTTTTCCTTCTAGGATGGTGGGTGCTTTTGGCCATTTTTGCCTTTTGTTGCAGCTTTTCTATACTGGCTCTTTTTCCATTTTAATCTGACTTCTTGTTGTAGCTCTGTGGTTTTCCTGAACAGTATTTGGTAGTCCAGATTTTTACAAAGTGATTCTAGAGGTTCAGTGTGCTCTTTCAAAATCATAGCCAGCTTAGATCTGGCGGAAGCCTTAAAAAAAAAAAAAAAAAAAAAAAAAAAGTGTCTTTTTGTCAGGTTTATTTTCAAGAGCAAAGACTTGCAGTGAATATTATTGTGGAATTGAAATGTAAATGTCCGTTTCCTTTCTATAATCCCTTGGAAGAAATTGAACTGTACTTTACATTAGCTTTTGCCCAGGCATATTGTGCTTGGGAATTTACCAGCTCTCTGGAGAGAATTGCCTTTAGTTTAAATCAAAACACCATGCTGTTACTGGGTCTCCCATAATTCTGACAGTGAAATACACCCACGTCCACAAAGAAGCAGCTTTTTCTTCATTGTCACCAAGCTCGGTTAGTGTCTCTTGTTTACTGAAGAGAGAAGCCAGACTTGCTGAAAAAGTTGTGATGTTTAGCAGCATTAGTTATAGTCACTACATCACCCTGTTGCTTTGCTTTCTTCCTTTGCTCGCTGACAAATGACAGAGTCATACAAGCAACGTGTAACTTTGCTCTGTTTTGATAAGGGCAGGATCTAAGTGAGAAAACATTTTTCAAGTCAATGCAAGCAAGTCATTGACTAAGAAAAGGAGTCAGTGCATTCAGGTAACCCAGTGCAAGCTCACCCTCTTATTTCTAAACTAAGGTTTGAACATATTTGAACAGTTTCATATTTTGAACTAGGTGATGCAGCTTTGATTTAAAGATAAAGAGATGGGGAACTGCCACTTCTGCAGTGACACCTGCCATCCTGTGTGTCTTTTCTGTGTGTTGTGCACAAAGATAGCTTTGGTCTAGCAGCCATTTCAGAGAACCCAGTGTAGTGCTGTATCCTGCAAACACACAAAGTTGAAAGTGATCTGATGCTGATACAAGGCAATGCCCTCTTCTTTTTTACTTTACAGGCCAATCCCCAAGGTATCGCTTATACACTGATAACTTTTTGTTTCTCTGCATGTGTTTGCTACAGCGAAGGTTGGGTTTAACATGGGACTCAGGGTGAGAGAGTAAAAAGGTTTAAAGAGTACTTCTGAATTGAAACTTTGGGGATTTTTTTTAGGGACTAGTTATTGAAGGGGTCAGAAATCCAGCCTATTACTTGCAGAGTTAGAAGAGGCTGCTGTGAACCGAAGTCTATACCTATGTTCTGTTTTCTCTAGAGGTAGGTTGTCTTAGGGATATTATAGGGTTAGATTTAGGATTTAAGTTTGGGACTCTGGTGCTGAAAGTGTCTTAGGAAAATGAAGCCCCTTATGTTTTACTTCAAGGATTGCTTTTCTGCCTAAATTAATGTTTGCTTTGGTTTTGGATTTTGGAAAATTAACACAGTTTTGGAAAATCAGGGTTTAAGATTCCAGTCTATTGTTGGGTTCTGGAGAGTACACAGAGGTGGCTGGTGCAGTAAGTGCTAATGTCAGCATTTCCTGAGTTTGGGGAACAGTTCTGTGGGTATATCTGAGGATATAACTAAGTGCTAAGGAGATCACTTGTTTATTTATTTATTTATTTATTTATTTTAAGCCATGCTAGCTGACTAGGTAAAAATATTGGCTTCTCTGCATCCAATCTAAGGAATGTACCATGCTTATTCCTATCTCATCAGATGATCTTTAGCCTGTGGAAAAAGCAAGGAACCAAATGACAGCGTGGCTTTTCAAAGTCATAAAAGAGGAAAATATGTGTGTGTGTACTTATTTATTTATTTCTCCCTCCGTGTTCTGTATTTTATGCTGAGGCTATGAAGCTTATTGAACTTTTTTTTTGAGCCCTTAAGGTATATCCAATGTCACTCAGACATCAAAGCACCAGAGCTGAAATGGAAAGAGAACGACCAAATTGCATTTAAAGGTTAATAAAATAATGCTTGTGTCTTCTGTTGTCACAGAATACTAAAAAGCAAAACATTACCTTCATGTTTACAAAGGCGAACAGAAAATAGAGAAACGTGAAGTCAGCTGTGATTAGCTTAGCCTTTGTTCTAAAAATGATACATCCTTATGTTATATCAGGGACAGGATGGGTTCTTGAAGCTGTACATTTTTGTTTTGCCAGATATTAAATGATCTCAGTGGCCACTGATAACTCTATTTAGTTTATGAGAGTTTATTGCTTCTAATTTAAAACTAAATGTTTAATACAATAATTTCCTACCTTTTTTTCTTTTGCAATCTGGCTTGCTTTTGTGTGAGTAAAGCTGCTTGAGTATCATCCTTATACTTCACATATGGGCTATGCTTATAGTAGGCTCAAAGAGTAAATTAAGGTTATAGCCACAGAACAGAATTGCATGAGTACAATCAGCCACCTTGACTCATATGTTTGAGTTTAACTTTGGTCTCGCTCTATCCTCAAAGTACAGATGCAGTTCTGTGGGAGTAGCTGAGGAGTGAACAGAGCTTGCAACTTGGAAGCTATACAGTGTGTGAAAACAAGTTAAACCCCCTGAAGACTTACTGGTCCTTTTAAAGTTTTATACTCCTCTGATACTTTTTGAGTCCAGTACAGCAGCTAAACATTTATTTCCTATGGCTTGTTACACTGCAGGCCAAAACCCCCACATCACTCAGTGTGATCAGCCTCCTCCGGGGCTTTCAGTAGCATCACTCACATTATTAATGAAACAGATGTCACTGAAGTTTAGGAGAGCAGAAGGTATTAGTGGAGTGATCACAGCTAGTGAAGTCCGCTGACTTAGTTGAAATTCCTCCTGTGGTGAGGTCCTAGTACCAGTATGACTGACTCAGTAGCCCTTGGGTCTTGCTTAAAAAACAGAAAGGAAAAAACATATCATGGTAGCTTGGAGGCCCAGCTGAGTCCAGTAAGGAGAATACTGACAAAATTTGCAATGCATTTAATAATGATTCTTTTTTCCCAGGAGTATTTTAAAGTGATCTGTTATGTGCATCTGCTTGTTCTATTTCTGTTTCTTAGCCTGAGATTCCTCACACAGGAGGCAATAACCCTGCATTGTGTTAGATCATATCATGTCACATTGAATGTTGACCTTGGCTGACATAACGTGACATGCTACAGTTGAAGTAATGTAATGCGAGCCAATGTATCATGTGCTTAATGTTAATCTGAAGTTATTATCTGTGAACACAACAAAAGGTTTGGATAGCGTGTTGTATGGATCTGCACCCTTTTCCTAAGGCAGCCTGAACTGCATGTGTTTGAGCTAACGACCAAAAACAACAGAGAGGAGGAAGCAGGGCAAACGCTAGACAAGCGTTTCCATTAGAGTTAGTAATAAAGATAGTAATGAGTTTAGTATGGGTCTGCTGCTAATCTTCTAAGAGACTCTATTCCCCTTGACACCTCCATAACCAGGACAGTAGTGTGAGCACTCCGTGAGAGCACTGGACATCAATTCATTGCATTCTTTGGAGTTTTCGATAGATAAAGCTGTCCGAGTAGGTTTGTTGCTGTAGGAATTGCTGAATATATTTATTGATGTTACTCTAGGTAAAAGTTAATATAAATATTCCTGCTTGATCTCTTGACCGAAGGCCAAATTGTGCCCAATACTATGTACGTGGATCTGTGTTTTTTTTTGTTTTTTTTTTTTAGAGAGATTTAGAGAAAATACTGTGTGTTGCCTTGGAAGGTATTTTGTAAATTATATGTCAGATTAAAGCACGCCTGCAAAGTAATTGTTTGACTTTAAATCTTTCAAAAATAATGTTGAGTGCTAGAATTGTCTATTGTTGTTTCTTCAATGGGTTAGCAGTGCTCAGAGCCTGTTTCTGTTTCTCCCATCATGTGTCCCTGTAACAGGATGATGTTCTTTAATGCGATCATTGGCTGGCTGACTTCTTTTTGCTGCCTTCGTTCTTACTCAGCTAGTTCTAACTGACAGGGAATAATGTTCTTGACTTGTTGTTAGGCCAATATTTTCAGTCCTTTGTGCTTGTAAATTAGCCTTCTAAAGATGTGATTGTACGTCTGCTTTGGTGAAAGTACTAGGCAACCCAAGCCGGAAACATTTTGGAAATGAGCTGAGTGTATCTAGTGACCTAATTTGATGAATGTTGGCATACAAATGTGCTACAGATGATAATCAAACATTGGTTTTATATCAAATAGGGGGAAAGGGGACTCAAAAAAGGCACCTGAGCACACAGGATTTTTGAGTGTCATAAAACTTGAATGCCATAAATCAGGCTTTGGAGTACTTTAGTGTTCCTAATAAGAAAAATGGATGGAAGCTTTATCTTCTTCCCTTGGAGGAAATGACTTTCTTTACTCTGAATTGCCCTTTGATCATAGGTCAGTGCTGCGTTCTTGGCTATACTGAGCCCCATCGTGCTCACGCTGAAGATAACTAAAACTTCCCATTACCTCTAGGAGCACATGTCTAGACCATAGCTTATAGAGTAGCAGTGTTAGTGGGTGAAACTTTCTCCTATATAATATAAAAATCCTCAAGACTTTCCTAATTAAAATTATTTAATGGAAAATGTGTCTTATGTCCTCTTAGTTTTCTCTATTTCATTTAATCTTTAAAACTGCAGGCTGGTGATAGAAATGTTTGCAAAAGTTCATAGTAGAAAGAGCAGCACAGCCGTTGCCTAATAAGATGAAGCAAAGGATGATAATTTGTCCTTGTCACTGCCAATGTCCTAAACAAGTAATTAAAAAGAAAAAATTATATGTTTTCTCTCAGTCTAACTAGACTCAGATATGTTGCAGACCTCCCCCAGGTTTAACTAGCAAGCAGCCGGAAGAAGGTAGCGGTGCAGTCTGAGCGCAGTGCTGTAAGGTATTGTCAGGCCTCGATCAAAACACACGAGATGAAGCAGCATAGCAACAAATTTGCAAAGAAAGTAAAGGTTTTCTTAGTCACATAGATTTCCTGCCTTCTACTTAAAACAACATCAGGAGATGGACAAATTCATTTATTTTGGCAGAATTAAGGAGACTTTGAGGTTGTCAGTTGCCAGGCTTAAGTGGGTCATCAAAGCACTGAACTCAAAATCCTAATGAAAAAGCTTTGAGGCATTTAATCTAACATGAAATTGGAAAACAATGGAGAAAGCAGGTAATTTTTGAACACTAATTTCCAGACAGGAGCATCATCCCAGACCTGAATGCAGCCAGGAATAGAGAGACATTTTCTTCAAATGTCAAGCTGAGGCATACGCTGACAGTATTGCAAGGGCAGAACTATTGCAGATGAATCTTCAACTCTTTAGAACATAAATCAGCAGTTAAACTAATTAAATATATAGTGAGAAAAGGGTTCTAGCCTTTTCTAGGCAGCATTTCTCAGCAAAAGGGGTATCCGTTGAATAAAATACTGGAAGAAAGGCCATAAAATGGCATGCAGCAGATTGTTGATGACACCTGGAGTTGCCAAAGAAGGATAGAGCGGGTGCGAAGAAGAAATTGCATTTCTATGTACAGTAACCTCTGACCAGCCAGATAAATCATGGCTAGTCAGAAGTTATTCTGGGGCTGCAATCTCTAGGGCAGTGTGTGAGGCAGAGCCACTGGAGCTGTTGTGATTTGTTTTCTACTTGGTGAAGCTGTACAAAAAGATGAAAAGAAGCTTCCTGAGAGAAATAGGATACTGGAATTAAGGGAGCTAAAATAAAAATTCAAGGGGGTCAGGGAAATTAAATTTGTGCCTTTTCTCTCACTAGTTTATTTTCTCTGTGAAATTAGTAATACCATGAACAGACTGTAAGAGCAGCAGTAGCAAGTACTGAGAAAGTTCAAGAGCAGTCCCTTTACAAGGGGAGTGCTAAAGGTCTGAGGAAATTAATGTCTCTTCAGTTGCAAATCCTTTGTGGAACAGAATACCTTGCATGATTGGTTTAGAAATTATTATGTACAGTGACAGGAGAGCAAGTAATTCACTAGAGCCTCCATCCCAGAGCAAAGTCTAATAGCGCAAGTCCTCCCACCCTTGCTATGTCTCAGTGAAGTCAGCACGACTTTTTCACAGACATCTGTCATGGGAGTGGGTCTAGAACAGGAATAAAACCAAATGTCTCTGGAAGAATGTTCCAGAAATAACAGGACTGCATTTGGAAGAGCCCGTGATGAGTTTCACTGCTCATTTCTAGTCTGTTGCATGTGTCCTCTGCCCTCCCCAAACAACAAAAATACCAGAAGACCCAGAAAAATCCTTCCCCCCAAATACTTTACTGATGCTATTCTCTTGCGCCCCTTCCTTTGTTTGCCATTTTAATTTCTCATACTTGTAGGTGGTAATTCAACTGCCCATGGGTATGTGCTACTGCAACCTGCAGAATGCTGAGGCACCTTGTATGCAAGGATCCGGGCTTGGTCCTGCCAGGGCATTGCTGCAGTGCTTCCCCAGCCCGCAAAGGTATCAAGCGATGCCTGTTTCTTTCTCTCAGTCACTAACATTAAAAAAAATACTTTCTAGCAGAGAGAGGCTGAAAACAAACCTTTTCCCCCTGGCTCGGGTTAGCTTTGTGCTCTGGTAGGAGGCAGTAGGGTGTAGCAAGGAGCACCTGCTAGAGCCGTGCCTCAGAAGTGGACAGTGCCCTGTCCTGCAGGTAACAGTCCTATCAGTTTTGTGTTCATGTGTGCATTTTGGCAGTGATAAATATTGCCCCTTTGCAAAGCTTCTTCTGTCCTGAAGGATCCTGAAGTCTTCATAGCACAGTTAATGTGCAGGACTGCAAAAATTCAGTCCTCCTTAAGATGGTCTGAAATTGCTCACCTAAAGCCCTCATCAAAACACGTTCTCAGTTTTTCAAGACTGACTGGAATGTGAAGGTGGAATTAAAATATACAAGCACTGCATTGCAAAGATAGGAAAAAGCAGATGGATTTGCTTTTTCTGTGTGCTCAGAAACAATGAAAACTTGTCGATATTTTGCATTTGAATTTTCATGAAGAGCTAAGAAACTCTGCTGTTGCTGGAGGGGGCAGGAAAATGCTGTGTCTTTACTGGCAGAGAAATATTTGAACGGTTATTGACAAAGAGCACAGTGCATGGAATGTGCTTGGGCTAAGCAGAGTGAAGATGTTTGACGTATTGGCAATACAGCACAGGGTCAGGGGGTGACAGATTAATGTTGTGTTTCACAGTCCAAGCGAATACTCACTGCATGCCTTCGTATGCTCTTTGTTATTGCACACATTTGGAAGGACAAACTGGCTCTGGGTTGGTTAAACCTATGCACTGATTTTAGCATGAAAATGGCTTATTTTGGTTTAATCAGTTAGGCACAAGTATAACGTAAATCTAAATAAGCTTTCCTTAGACTAACTTGAGAGCGTCATGCAGGAGTTTGCACTATTTTAATTAAAATAAATTAAATTTCTTAACCGAATTCAGGGCAATGGTGAGTGCAGGAAGGAGGGAGTCATTACCAGTGCAGGGACTTGCAGCAGCCTTTCATCATGACCACTGCAGCCTAACCAGGAGCACATGTCACGGCCAGGCCCAGTGGTTCTGGGTATGCTTGGAAAATCTTAAGGCAGGAGGGAAAGATTTTAAGGGGAAAAAAAAAAAAAAAAAAAAAAAAAAAACAGACCCCTTAAAACCCCACGTCTTGGCTTGATGCTCTCCCTGGCTGCCTGCTTCTGGCCTGCTCCCTGGAACAAGTAAGAGAAACACTCTGCTTCCAGCAGCAGAGACCAAGAAGCCAGTGGATACTTTTCAACCCTACAGATACTTTTAAAGAATGGGAGGTAAAGGAAATAAATGGAAAACAGATGATAGACAGAGGCTGGCAAGAACAGAAGGAATGCAGAGCAGGCAGCCTGTTTGTCTCAGAGTAGGTGACACACATGCTCGTGGAAGTAGCCAAGCCTGTCAGCAGCAGTGTCTTAAAATAATGGAATAGTAAAATGGAGTAGTGATGCCTCTCTTCT
Source organism: Nettapus auritus (assembly GCA_011076525.1). Lineage (NCBI taxonomy): Eukaryota > Metazoa > Chordata > Aves > Anseriformes > Anatidae > Nettapus > Nettapus auritus. The sequence continues at coordinate 859,269 of CM021774.1, forward strand.
GGAAGGTGCTGAGCACTTTGGCTTTGTTGCATTGCTGCAGTGTCGGACTGAGCCCCTGGTAATACGCATTTCACATAGCTGTGCAGCCAAGGACAAGTGCGGTCCAGGGCAGAAGTTTTCATGGAAGAAACCTGCAGAACGCAGTCGCACACCAGTGCCTGCAGTGCTTGGACAGACACGTGTTTGGAACATCCCTGGGAGTTCACAGAAGCAGAACACAATCAGAAAGCTCCAGCTGCTGAGCTTGGATTTCCAAACCCCTCTAATACCTGGTCTAAGGGTAGTTCTATGGATTTTTTCTGTGTTGAACCATGTACAGAGACTTGCACAAGTTTGTAAGTTTTGTAAGCAGAGCTGTTGTTTTCAAGGCAAAGAGCTCTTCCCTGTGTTGTACATCCTTCACAGATGAGGAGCAGACAGTAGCAGATTTATGATGAGAAATTTTCTTCTGCTGTTCCCAGATCATATTCCTTAACAAGCACTCACAATACCCAATCTAAAGCCAGCAAAGGGAGAGCCCACAGTGGGAATGGCCATGGGATTCAGGTACCGGCAAATTCACTGGCAAGTTGGAAGTGATGTGATGCCTTTTACAAAAATAATGTGGGTGGGTACAGACCCTCCTCTTTGAGGTCCAGGCAAGTACAGATGTGAGGAAAACACAGGGAGGAGTTAATCCACGCTCGCTTCAAAACACAAGGCAAAACAAGCAGTGTTTGATTACAACCATCTGACCGCAAGACATGGCTGGCTGGCTGAGCTAGGAAGGCTTTGCTTGGAAAAGACACCACCTGGCTCTTGAGTGAAAATAGCTGGAGCATGCTGCAGTAACTGTAGCTGTAAGTGCCCTAAGGGGCTAGTGCCACCTACATACCACTGCATGTCTTCCTGGTGATCCCACTGTTAAACAGCTCAGGTGAACAGAATGAGATGTGATGGCATTTAAGGCCATTTTTCTATCAACATAGCACTGTTTCTCTTGGGAAACATCTTTATGTTGCTGCTCCAGACAGCCTACCTAACCCAAACAGCTATGTTGGTAGAGGAGCTGTCTGCAGACGTGGCAGACACCCAGCCTGAGCAGTGGGGCTGCACTGCAGCAGTGCTGAGCACCACCTCCTGCAGCGGGTTCTGTTCCAGGGGCTTCAGCCCTCTGCACTCAGACCTTGTGACTGAAACCCGGCTGCCACTGAAGTCACAGAATGATTGACATAAAAGTCAGTAAAGGTCACCCCTAAATCATTTAGATGGCCTCACCTGCTTGTTTCTATCTATCCCCATTCCCTAAAGCCCCTCGGAGAAGGCTGAATGGTGGTTAGCAGTTGCCACCCCTTCCTGTGCTTGCTCTGCTCCATGGTGTCGGAGCGAGTCACCAGTCCATTCTCACATATAAGTATTTTGAATAAAAACTATTCAAAAATTGTTAAAAAACATATTTTTTATTCAAAGAAAAGAAACTGATTTAGGCAAGAAAATTTCCAGTTTACTCTCTAGCCTTTGAGAACTTATTGACAGACTATGCAATTTAAAAAAAAAAAAAAGAAAAAAGAAAATGAGTTTCTTCCCAGGATCTTTCATAAAGAGGCCTTGTCCAGCTCAAAATTTAGGAAATGCAGCCTATTTTCTGAATATTGCAGTTGAGGTCAGCCTGTCTGTGATTGCGAGTATCACTAGACTTTGGCACTGTGCTGCTTTAAGCCCTAGGGCACGCATTTAAACTGTCACATACAGTGTGTCTCGTCCTAACATCTTCTGTAGAAGTGAAGGATAATACGGCACTTGTGCTGCAGAATAAGACAGGGCTCTCTCCTCAAGCATGAAAATTGTCTGCAAATTTCAGACTTGTTTTCTTTTTTTGGGGCCGCAAAAAAGAAAAAAAAAAAAAAAAAAAAAGTTCATTTTACCAGGAGGAGAACAATGCTTGGCAGTGTAGTGAATGTTAATGCGGTTAATTATTCCTAATGCTCTGCCTGTCCTCTTAAGAGTTCAATATCTCTAGACAAGGCTTTAATGATCCAGAGCCACCCTATTATTTCGTGCAGGGAATATTGTCTCTTTGGGCCAGTTTGTAAAAAAACTGTCCCTCTGCTCGCTCTCTACCCCTGCTTTGTGGCATGTTACATTGGTGTGGTAAGGTGGGGTGGGGGTTCTTAAATGCCCTTCATTTTGTTTCAGAACTGACGGTTCTATTGCGCTTTCTGTTATCCTTGGTTTCTTCACAATCTCTCTCAATAATAAAGCTTTTGACTGTGTTGAGTGGGGAACCTAAAAATAGACAAAATCCCCAAACATTTACTTACATGGGGAAATTGATAATAGTGTTCCAGGTCCTCATGGTGCTTAGTATCAGTGAGATACTATGAGATAGCAAAGCAAGCCTTAGATAACTCATATACTGAGTTATCTTGAAGTATCTTTGATATCACCTCTTTGCTGATACACTTCCATTGTAACTTAGTGGTATCTTTCTCCATGTTATGTGTTTTACTACATCAGCTTAGTCTAGAACTTTATGCTGTTGGTTAAGGTGTTTGGAAGTCTTCATTAAAATTGTATCTCTACATATAAGCAACTTCTCTTATACCTAACAATGAATGAAAATGTTATTCTTCAAAAGTTGTCATGGATGTTAGCTACAGAACTATTTTTCATAAAATTGAAAACAGTGATTTTGTTGTCGTTGTTGTTGTTGAAGTTTTTCTGTTTTGGGACAGGTCTTGTAAATTGGTAAGACTTGTGTATTTTACGTTGAATGCACTCTCTTTGGTACAAGATTATTGACAGAATATACTTCTTTTGCTGAGGCTTTACAGGAGCCTGTACTTTGTGTCACTGTTCTTCAGCTGTGAGTTGTTGTTGGTTTTGTCTTGAAACAGCCAGTGATTTGGGTTGCCTTAACTTTGAAAGCTGCCTCTGTGGTGGATGTGTGGTCTGGTGACAGCTGAATGCAGTGCTACAGTGACCAGGAGCTCTGAGCAAGGCACCACAGGGCAGGTAAGTAGAGCCACAGCACTGAGAATAAGCCACTCTGCAGCACAACAGACAGGTGGAGCTTGGGTGACTGGTTCTACATCTGCAAAATCAGCTGTTCAGTTCTCCATTCAAGTCCCTCAATACCAATAGCAAACCGGTGTCATCTTTTGACTATCCTGAACTGAACAGCTTGTTCCTAAGCTCCTACTGATGTAACTGGGAATCCTGGTGTAGTGATGACACGAGAAGTGAACCCCCTGGGGTCAGCTCTTCCATTGGAACATGTTGACATTGTATTTTAAATAATTTTTGGTAATAGTCTTTTAAAAAGTATGCATATTTTAAAGAAAAATACATAAAAGGATCTTTTGCATTCTAAAGGAGATGTTATTAAAAGTTCTCATGCAAAACTTTAAAGTAAAAAATGTGTTTTCTTCAGCAAGTTAAAAATTAGCTTCAAGGAACAGAGAATGATTAATAAAGCTCCTCTTATTTAGTGCACTAAACCTTCTTGAGATTTAAATGTCTGCTATAGAAAATGTCCACAATTTGGCGTGAATTATTTATGAAAGAAATTAAGCAACATACATCGCTTGTGGTTTCTGTTCAGAGCAGAAGATAAAAAGCTTCTAGATTTTAAAATTATTATTATTTTATTTCTATTTTTCTTACTGGATTCTTGACATATGTTCTGTTAATTAGACAATAATGATTTTCTTTCATTTGCACTGCAAATTACACCAATAATTATGCTTTTATTCACAGAATATATTTTGTTAACTGACCTTGGGTTTAGTGTGGAATACAAAATGAGAAAGAATTGTTCCAGAAGAAAGAAAAGTTCCAGCTGATGCTTTGAGATTCCTAGGGAAATCTACTTTTGTTAAGTTTTGAATTTTAATTTTACACACACCAACAAAGATATACAACAGAAAGGTTTTAAGTAAGTATATTACTTTGACAAAAGTCACTGGGTTCTACAATTAATTCTCACCAGTAGATCAATGCATTTCATAAGCTGCAAGTCATTCTGACAAGATGAAACAAATATGATCGTTATTTAAATCCTCAAAATTCAGAACAACAGACTGTAAAACTAGGTCAGTTTACATCTTCTTTGAAATAGTTTTCTCTCCATAGTATTTCATACTTGACTAATCTTGATAATGCACTTGACATCTTTGGTGATTGATCATATGCTAATTTAAACCCACATTGTATGCGTAAATTCAGAACAACCTGGGGAAATGTTTCAGTATGATGGTGAAAAATAATTAAGAGTTGAATTCAAGACCATGATGTATTTCTGTTAAAATACAGTTATTTTTTTCAAGCCTGAAGAATGTAAAGGAAATATGATTGTTATTTAGAAGTAGGTATTTTAATGACTTAGAGCTTTTTTCCTGTGCCAGTGAAATATTATATTTGATTTTTCAGGGCAGGTTGCTTGGAAGAGTAAGGTCTTATTTTTTTAGAGCTTCTTATCCAATCCACTATGGGCAATTGCTGGGAATGTTTCTCTCAGGAGAGTCGATAGTAATTTATTGGCCCCAGTCCTGCTCCTACTGATATCATTGGTAAAACTGTTGTTGACTTCAGGAAGCAAATCACAAGTCTGATTATATTCATATGTTCCTATTTAGAGAAGATAATTACAGAATTTCTTGGAGTGTATATGCAACTTCAGTTATATTTTACGCAGTTTTGTAAAACCCTTGGATAAGGAGAGCTTATAACACTGCCATGCCATTCTTTATATACTGCTTATCTTCTTCTATCCTTACCATTTCTTCACTGTAGATGGCTCACAGATTTTCAGAGGTGAAGAAAGTGTTTATAAAAGCTTATTGTGGAGGAAGGTTGCTGACAATTGCTAGCACGCTGTGAACAGCTTTGGAAACTAAGGGCTCCTTTCCCCCCACGGTGAAAGAATTGATTCAAGATCAGATAGCTGTTTTTGTAATTCACTGATATATTCTGTCTGCCTCTCTCCTCTCTTTTATTTTTTTATTTATTTTAAGGTGTGAATTTGGTGACTATTTGTTATTCTGGCTGCTTGTGAATAATAATAATTTGAGAAAATGCCTGGGATGTATTGCATATTTAATAAGAGACAAATAATATATAAATATAATATTGGGGGGGGGGGGGGGAATTGTACTTTAGTTCCTGTTTTATGTTTACCTCTGTTTTGCATTAATGATGAAATTGCTATTAACTGCTTTGAGGGATAGAAAAAAGTGTTTTAAATTCAGTACTGCCTTTTGAAGAAGAGCTTTATTCACACTTTTTTATTTTTGTAATAAAAAAGTTAAACCTGTAGGACTTGAACTAGGTACTTATGTTAACTTTCAAGAGATGCTGAGCACTAACATCTCTCTTTGCCCCATATCTGAATCTGAAGAACACTTGGCTGCTTATTTAAAACAAACAAAAAAGGAAAACCAAAACCAAAAAAAAACAAGAAACCTACATGGGGAGTAAAGTCAAACGAAGAACCGTGGCTAGGTATTGGACTCTTGTCTTCATTTTGCATCCTTTTTCTTGATGAGTGTTTTTCCATGCGGCATAAAAAGGCACCTAAGAGACATAACGAGGATAAATCTAGTGCAATGTAACAATATTTATTGTCCTTTGTAACACAACAGAAGGGGTTGGCAGTTACTCAGAGACAGGTTTCCAGGTCACACTACTTCTGGTAGGCTTACAGTCCAGAGAGACCAGAAGCAATCCAGCTCAGTAGGTTATGGCCTTTTCAGAATAATTTCCCTATAAAGAGATTGAATGGTGCAGTATTAGCAGTCCTGAATACCCTTGACAGTACTTTATTATGGTCAGGGTACTGTTAATGTATAATCGGAACTGGAAATAGTAAATAACATACTAACTAGTAATTTTCTAGTGGTATGACAATATAGTTGCACCCTGTTCATGTTTTTTTGTTTGTTTGTTTGTTTGTTTGTTTTAGATTTGCCACTGTCACAATTCTGACTTTTCTGGGGCTTTGGATAGGTAGGAACCCTCTCACTTGTCATCTGGATGGAAATCAGATTTTCTAACCAATTACAAGTTCAAAATAGCAACCATCTCTGACTGAGTGTCTGCTTGGGATGCTGGCATGCAAATAACAATGGATTATAACTGAACTTCCAAGAAATCAAGAGAAAAGAACTTGCTTCCATTGCTGGAGGCTGTTTTGTGTGTATGTGTTTTGTTAAGAAAAAAAGAAAAAAAGAATTTTCTAAACAGGTATTTTAGAGCTTACAAATTCTATGGAAATGTTAATACCTCTGCTCACTACTCCAAGGCACTTCAACATTTTCCACTGTAGCATGTTGTCCCACATAGTCAATGAACATTTTTATTTCAGCCAAAGGTGTGTGTGCATGGAGTGGCATGCAGGTGTGTTGTGTGCTATTGTTTTGTGTAAAGAGAAAGGCCCAGGTGCTGTGCTATATTTGCAGATACAGGCCAAGCAACACAAGCTAAGGAGAAAATGGAAGTCTTTGAAATGTGAATGGGTTTCTTTGGATATAATTGTCCTTTCTGCAACTAAACTTCAGTGAGGCACAGATGTGTTTGGGCGGGGGGGCTGCACTGTGATGACTTCTCATGAGGGTTTCTTTTGGCAGGCTTGGAGAAATTACAGTGTGAATAAAGGGAACTTGTTTAGTTCAGATGAAGACTCCATTAATAAGCCCCATTATTCCTATTTTTGGAGAGTGTTAGATTTATTTTTTTTAATATATACAATGGTGTATTATTTTTGATTACAGCAGCGTTCATTGGTCACTTTTGTCTTTGTGTGTGTGAATTTCTAATTATACATGTTAGATGGGGGATCTTTACTGTAAATAGTAACACGATTTTCTTTCACTTGATCTGTCTGTACTGGATTCTGTTTCATTGTTCACTTTCTTCATCACAGTATCTTGCTTATTTTGTCTTTCAACAGATATTTCTTCAAATCCTCTCGCCTGCTCCTCCCCTCCCCTTTGTAACTTTTTGAAAAGGGCTTTATCTGGGCAGGCAGTTTAATTTGTCTTTTGATCTATTTTTTGATGTATATGCATTCACTTTTGGTAGTAAGCCTGGTACTGAAATCCTTATTCAAGGCCAAAGTGTGGGGGCTTGACTGTGACTTCTGGGTGAGGCTTGTACCTAAGATTTCCTAGAGATACTGGGGAACTTGGGGGACCAGAAGTGTTGGTTACGTAATTGTGAGGCTTTCAGAAATTTTGCAGGAGGCATATTGGCAGTTTCCAAACTTTCAGGTAATTTATGTTGAGAGCTGAACAATGGAAATGTTGGTAACTGCCAGCTGCTTCTGAAAACCTAGAATTTTTGACATTTTTTGAAGCACTGGAATGAGGAAGAGCTTGTCTTGCTATGGCACACACCTTGTGGCACCAGCTCTCTCTGTGCCCTTGCAGCAGCATGGTTAGTCTGCACGTGAGAGCCAATGGCACCTGGTATCTTCTGATAGTGCTGCTGGACCTCTTGCAGAGCAGAGAACATGAACAGAGAAAACATAGACTGGCACAGAAACATGAATTGAAAGTTATATTGACACCATCTTTGGGAAGGGGGAAAGAAACTCTGAAAGCAAAAAGAATAAACACTTACCTACCTGGAGGAGATAAACACAGAAAAACAGCAGCACCTCTCTGCATCTCTAAACCAAAATAAAACCAATTTTTAGAGATGACCACAGTGAATGGAAATTCAGGTCTTTTTTTGTTCAGACTTTTTTTCTGTAGGTCTTCAGATGCAAAATCAAAGTCGCATCCAGTTCTCCTGTACAAATATGAGTGACTCAAGCCCAGCATTTGTATGTTAAACAACTTGTTTAATATAATATTAGCATTCAGATAGTCACAATGAGGCTTTGAGGTTAACATCCCATTAAGATGAATGGGAGATGTTCATACCTCAGGCTGTAGATTCAGCAAGACAGCAGAGCACTGATTTACATAGTGAAGGCTAAATCTTGGCAAACCAGAAGGGCTGCAGACATCATTTTTCTAAAGGGAAGCTTCAATTCCAGTGAACACATTAGAGTCTGCAAAAGGCCCCAGATCAGCAGAGCCGCTGGAGATGGATAGCCGCTGGCTGTAACTTCAAACTGAAAGACATCAAATGGGCTTTTTGCTATAAAAGTTGAGATCCCAGCCAGGTGCTGATGTGCTCCCCACTCCTGTCTCAAAACTCTTTTTGCTTCCCCTCACCCACTTTCGTCCCAAACTGATTTTCTGGTAGGAAATATAGGCCAAGGGCTTGGTGACCTTTACTGACCTTAATGTTATGCACATTTTTGTTGCCTTTTTTAACCACTATGTCTCTGTATTTGAGCCTAATCTTCAGATTCCCTGTCTTCCATCTGTTTTGTATTCTGTCTTCTGTTGATGTATTATTACATTAATTCCCTTTCTTCCTTAGCTTCACATTTTTCCCCACAGGACCTCTTCCACTTGTCTGTTTTCTTGCTTGCTGTCCCTGCTGTCTGGCATGCTATCATTTCTTTTTTCTTACTCACTGTCCTCGTAAGGAGTTGTCTTTGGACAGACATATGTATGGATATGGATTTTCTTTATCTCTCCTACAAAAGCTGCCCCAGCAGAACGGGGTCCTCCTGAAAATCCCAAGACACTTCTGCCTTGGCACACAGGGGGACAAGACAGCCTGTATTTTGCAGTAAGCTCTAAATTGCAGGTATTGTGCCGGTATGTTTTGCAGCTGTATTCCCCGGTATTCTTTCTAGCACACACTAGCGTGATTTGGGTACCAGTCTGCAGTGTAAATGGCTGTGGCTGCATTTCAGTTCCAGTTGGTTACATTGCAAAACCAATGCATTACTGTTTGGCCTGGCTGGGAATTCAACAGCCTGGGAATGGAATAGCAGGGGCATTAATGCTGAGGTGTGTTTGTCAGGGATGAGACTTCCCCAGTAGCAACTGCTTGTACTATACTGCAGATATTACTTATGTCTTTTGTTACGGAAGTCACTCAACTCTTCTGAGTAATTAGAATTATCAGCTTGTAGCAAGAGAGCCTAAATTGAGGTTTCTTTCTTTGCCTTTTTTTTTTTTTTCTTTTTTTTTTCCCCCCCAAAGGACTTATAACTGCTTATGAATTTGGCTTTGCAGAATGTGTTCATTTTTACTAGCCCATCTTGTGTAATTAATTAATCAGTCATGGCTGAGACACAGAACTTGAATCTTTTTTTTTTTTTTTTTTCTGACAGATATTACTGCATACCTTGATTTCTTATTTTTTTCTCTTTGTACTACCTCAGTAGAGCTGGACTGAGGGTCACTCGCTTTATTAATGCCTCCCTGTTCCATTACTTTCAACAGCTCAACCATCAATGTCCATCACAGAGCCGTGCATTTGAAACTCGATATAGTTACTTCTAATAAGCTTCATTTTCTGTACCACTAGCTCGTGCTCTACAGTGTTAGCTTCCCAAACATGATACTAAGCAATTTTAGGAAATGCTGATACAACTGTAGCAATTTTCCTCAATTTGTTCCTGACAAAGAACTTGCTTCAAAATTGAGTTGGCTTCCTTTTTGTTCGAAACACTGGTAAACACAATTAGCCTCATTAACCCTGGTTTCTGTTTCATAACAGAAAATTAGCCTGCAATCACTGGTTTGCTGGAAAGCACTGTTGTAATTAGTCTTCAACAGTCTGATATGAAAATCCATCACATTTTTAATTTCTCTGACGTGTCAGTGTGTACAGAAAACAAGTCTGATTTCTCACTTATCTTGGGGATTGAGATAAAGTCAAGGATCAAGAACCTCGTCTGGCTTAGAGCACTGTTGAACAGATTGGACAAACATCTGTCAAGAATGTCGTAGGTGCATTGGTCCTGCCACGAAGGAGGGCAGTAGGTAATTTCTGGAGGTCCTCTCTGCCTCTGCAATTCTATGGGGTCTTGACCCTTCAAAAAGCATAAGACCCAAGCAAGGACCATTGAAATTCTGGCCTCACTGAATGAGTACGTTTCCTTACCACTCCTTCCAAAATGCTGAGTTATTCCAGCTTTGTTTCAAAGAGCTCTGCCTTGCTCCAGCTCTAAGCTGCTGGTGGCACTGAAGCCAGAACCTTTTTACCAGCATAGAAACAGACTGACTGAAAGGTGAGTCAGGCTAATAATGCTTAAAACTCTGTAGATAATATGAAATTAGTTGGTCAGGATAGATTTGTCATCACCTTCAGGACCTGCATCACTCCAGAGAATATATCAAGGACTGTGATTGTGTTCTCATGAAAATAAAAACAAAAACAAAACAAAACAAACAAACAAACAACAACAACAACAACAAAAGTTTGTTTTGTTTTTTTTTTTCTAGACTGTTATTCCAGTCAGAGGGGAAGGCTGTAGTTCACATGGGTTGCTGAGCTGGTAGCTAGCACACAGTACATCACGCTCTCACAGGTTCACAGAATGAGTGCAGGGCAGCATGTACTAAATCAAACTACTGTGGACTGGTTTCCAAACTGTACCTGGCTGTCGCCCAGCCACCGCAGAGCAGAAATAGAGGAGCATGTACCGTGCATACCTGTGTGTGTGGAAGTGTACCCAAGAACTCCTCTGGGAACTTGGGTGCATCATTACTCCAAATTACATTCCCCTGTGAAATCACTGAGATTTAAACAAATGCAGTCCTCTTTGTCTGTGTTAGGAAAGAGAAGACCTTAATTATTTTGAATTCAGCATAAAAATACCAGGGCTAACTTCTAATTTAACTCTGTCCCTTCCCTACCTCTTGTCATCTGTGAAAGAGAGATTACAATTGTTAACCTCTGGAAGTGTCATGAGTGTCTTCGGTGAAGCATGATGTATAAATGCACAGTAGTATTTTAATGAAAGACAAGAGGAATTATATGTATCATTACAACACCTTGGTTCTTGCATGTGGGACAGAGGGCAGGTTTAGAAATGCTCCTAGTCCTGCTTGCACAATAGGGAGCAGAAGACTGAACCGTGCCATTTGTGTGGCCTGTCTGTGCAGGAAAGGGCCTATGCCACAGGTCTCTCTAGCACCTAGCAAAATCTATGCCTAAGGGACATTTTTCTCCTGTATTAAATGTTCCCCTTATTTCTCAGTTGTTCTCTTTAAATGCATATAGCACCCTGGGGGCATCTCCATTTGAATGATCTCAATTGCCTCAGTGTCCATTTGGGCACCAGGTTTAGGGGGCTGTGAAGCGAAGCTGAGCTATTCTATCTTGATATCTAAACTGCAAATGAGGAACTCTGTAATTCAAAGGGAAAGTTGTTCAGGTCACTACATATGTTTGTTCTAAACCTTTTAAATGACAAACAGTAACTAAATAATAATTTAATTTATTAGGTGCCCAGAGTGTTTATAGTCAAAATATGAGTGAAATTAATATTAACTTCCTTATTCCAGAAAGAAACATAAAAGCACTGACAAAAAGCAAAGCCTTCAAACATCATCTCCATTCATGCATGAGGCACCCTGTGTGCAAAATGATAGTGTTAGGGATGTCAGCCTATCAAGCAGTCTAATTGGCCAAACTACTTATGTGCCTTGTCATGTAGAAGCAGGTTTTAACATTTTCTTTGCCACAGTTTAGCTCATCCAAAGTGCACCTGAGGCTCACTGTATTTCCAGCCTGTTGATGAGTTTTCTTAGGCTTCTGCTTGAAGATCTGCATGATGTGCTGGGATGTGACCTAACTTCATCCAGCTGACAGTCCTGGAAGTAGTTCGCAGATGGCGTGTGGTAACGAGTTTAATAGTTTCTCCTTTTCCAGCATGAAGGCAGGTTGGATCCAGCTGGATTTCAGGGTACCTCCAATCTGTTTTCTTCCTGGAAGAATGGATTTAGATCCTCATTTGCCCTGGCACCAGCACAGCTGAGTTGCCAGTTGTGTGAAATACCCCCATCCCAGGTGCAATGCTCAGACACGCAGGTTGGCTGCATGTGCCACGAGTGACTGGCAGCAGGGTGAGCAGGCATAGCTTCCGTCCCTGCTCGCAAAGGTGCATCAATGAACATGTGCTCTGAGCTGGGCTCAGGCAGAGCTCCATTCCCAACCTACTCCTGCTGGAGGGACTGCATCCTCTCCACACCACATGGTCTGTGGGGGAATTCCCAGCACACAGCATTAGCAGTCTGCAGGGGTGAAAACTGCAGAGCAGAGATGATAATTAGCGCCTGATGAGTAGGGATTTGTTGTACTCCTGGCTTTTTCACTGATTTTTTTTGTGATGAACAGAGGTTAATCATCCAGGCCACACAAACCAATTTATCCTTCTGTAAAATGATTATACTGGTAGTTTCTTATTGCCACACTGCTGTGTGTGACTCTATGAGGAACGCCTTGAGATTCTTGCATGAACATGGCTATGTGATGGAAAAGCACTATCATTAACCAGCTGTTTCTGAAGAGTCAAACTCTGTTGGGGAACAGTTTCTTATACATGCATACACAGAAACACTGACTCCATCTCAGTCTGTATTTGTCAACATGTGGTTGTCCTTCCTCCTCTCCCTTGTTGTTTTTCTTTGGTTATTTCACACCACATTCACCATAACCTGAAAAGGAAGAGATTAGGTTAGACTATTTCAAATATCTGCAAATGCAGTAGAATGCACAAGGGGCATTTTTGGCATTAATGTTCTGTGTATTTTGTACGGGTAATTAAGCATGGAAAGGTCACCTTGTGTTTTAATAGCAAGCACGGAGAGATGGCAGAGAGAACAACTAAGCTGAGCAAAAACAATTTAAGGAGAAAGCATCACCATTTGACAATATTTATTATTTCTTCTCTGTTTCCTTAGCTGCTACAGTACTTCAATTCCAACCCGATACCCATACATTTTGTTTTCAAAAGCTAAATAAAGTATTAGACTGAAAACAAGGTGAGGGCTAGGCAGCTCAAAGAAGGCACACTGCGGCTCACTGAGTGCCAGCCATTTGGCAGTGATTGTCTTTTGGAACAAGCATCCAGATGTGGTTTATTAAAATTATTAATTATTTATTAAAACCACATCAGCCATGCCATTTCCTAAGTCCCCCACTGAGAGGATATATGAGGAGGTCCTTTTCTGGTCATGTGCTTATGTGCCTTGTGAAAGTCCTGTCCTTCAATTAAAAATAAATAATGTTTTTTCCTTTCCCATCTCAGTGAGGTTACTCCCTTTCTCACTTTGCTCCTCATAGTTTTGCATTTGTAGCTTTACTCTGCTCATTATTTATCTGGTGAAGCTTCCAGTGCAAGTTGCTGACTGCTCATAGTGAGCTTGGTCCATCTTGTAATAATGAGATATCCCTTCCTGAATTATGGATGCAAGAAGAGATCCTGCTGTTGGTTGTTATTCCCATAGCAGCCCCAAGGTATGAAGCAGTGCCAGTGCCCAGTGCGGGGAGCTGCAGTGTGTGCACACACGATCTGGCTTTCCCTGTAAGACCCTTGCAGCATCAGACAGATTAAAATAGTGAAAGGATGATTTCTTGAGGATGATCCCTGCTCTCACAGTACTTAAGGCTGGGAGGTTATATAGGTTTCTGCCTCATGTAGAACAAATGAGTGGAATGGATAAATGTAGTAGAAACCAATTTTCTTCTGCTTCTGGTTCTCACAGAATAAGTTTAAAATTCACTCTTAGGAGACCTCCACACCTCATCGATGACTCTGTGTGGGGGACTGGCTGTACTATGCAGAGCTGTAATTTCTTTATTCTTTCTACTTGTGACCTGGAGTTCTTTGAGTATTTTTCCCCTCTTGTGGAAAAAGTAATTCTCTCTCCTACCTCAGTCCTACATCCATTCTTATGAACACTTGGTAAAGATTTCATTTCAGTTTTCTGCAATATTTTCCTTCTGTTATGAAATAACCCTGGCACTCTCTTAGATGCCCTGCTGACATTTTGCTTCTTATACACTAAAAAAATTATTTGTTTTTATTCCTTAAAAATCTTTTCCCACTCTTTGTTTCAGCCTTTCCTAGCCAAGTTTTATTCTTTTAGTTTTATTCCTGTACTTCCTTGTCCAGCTCTTGTGTCAAATAATTTTTTCATATCTTTCGGCTATGTAGTTACTCATTTCCCTTTTTCTGTCCTTTCTTCCAGTGATTTACCTTCTAAATCTGCTGAATCACACAACACTGTATTCCATTTGGGGCTTTTTCAAGGCCAAGTAACAAATGTAGCAGAAAGGAAATAGTGAAGGTTTGTATTATGTCTGAAGGGAGCACCTACAGAAGGATGGGCAGCATTTCGGCAAGCAGTAGACCCTTGTTGGTGCTTGTCCTCACTGAGGCTGCTCTCATGTTTAAAGCTAAACTACAGTACTTTGCCCTTAAGGACGTACTTGACCAAGAGCCCAGCAACCCTTGTTCCTAGGGGTCAGCTGCTCTCTGAATGAAATAGGATCAGTGTAATTATCTGAACCATTGCCCCATGTTCTTTCATGGCAAACTCACAATTTGCCTTTAGAGTTTAATTTCTCAGAAGCTGTTTCTCTCTCCTAAGATACTCTGCTCTGAGTTTAAGAGTGTACCTATTAGCTTTGGTAAGATAAAGCTCCCATTTGGAATCATTTCTCCAGTCCATTTCAGTATAAGCCTTATCTCTGTGTTTTCTAGGTCAGCTTCTGGTTGGTGTGCAGTGTCTTGCCTGAAGTGCTGAGCACCCCATTCCTCTGTGCTGGTGGGTACTTAGCTTCTGCCTGGATCAGATACATCTACACTCTATATGAATGTATATGTGCTTGCAGAGGCATCGTTTCCCTGCACCACCTTGCCCAACAGAAAAGCTCAACATTCCTGACTTAAAATGCCCCTAAGGCTTCTGTTTGTGATTTTATTGTTTTGACAGTCGTCACACTGGGTCACGAACACACTTGACAGCCGTGCAGCTAATTAAAGATGTTTTGAGAACTTCAAAAGTGCTCCTGCTTACTAAGTAGGTAAGACTAAAAGAGGCTGATAGGTCTTCCACAAGCCTTATGAAAGCCATTGCCAAGAGATTGCCACCTCTCCTGGTTTTCACTTTAACTTCTGGTGGCAGTGACTATACTCCTGGAAGAGGACAAGTGCAATAAAGGTTGAAACAATGGCCTGAAGTTACAGGGAAGCAGAAGGAGCCTCCAGTAAGACACACTACTGACTGAAAAATCATTTACATCTAAGTCTTTTGCAATGCAGGTTCAGAGTCTGAGAGGAGAGAGAAGACAGGAAGCCATTGGTACAGGCTGTCAGAATTGACTTTTACAGGAAGGGAAAAATCCCATTGTCTGCAACTGCAAAATCTTCTTGCACTGTGTGTAATGTTTATAAAGAACAGGGGTCACATATGGCTGGCTGTCAGCAAGAAACAGCAAGCTTGAATTAGCATTAAAAAAGCTGAGTACTTAAAAAATAATATAACTACATGTAACAAAAGTAAATGTTTCAGCTGTGATAAGAGAACAGGTTTTCCTTCCTTCAGACTTGGCCTTCTATCACCTTCCTTAATTTCTTCTGTCTTGTTAAATTATTTATAAAACACATCCTGGTATTGAAAGAGCAGGACCTAAGACAGCCAGCTTCTTTACTAGCATTGTGCTCAATGTTTAACAAATTAACTTAGATCTGCAAATGAAAAAATTATACAGCTTTTTTTAACTATCACCACATCTGAGGAGGTGTTCAGGTTAGGAGCACAGAGAGCTGTTTTTGCAAACAATTCATTTTGGAACAACTTTAGAGGCCCTGTTAGTCCCTTACTAGCCTAAGCAGCCCCCATACTGTGGTTGTGTGCTATTAGGAATGGGAACAAGAGCTGGCTATAGATAACTAGGGCTGGCTTTAACTGTGTGGGATACTTGTATGTAGAAAAGAAAGAGTTAGTTCTCAAGGAAAGAAAATGAGGCCAGTAAGAACTGCAGGCTTCCCTCTTCATCTTCTGCTGCTTCCTGGGGGTTAAGGGTGTCAATGTACAATGTAGTATTTTAACACTGACTGCTGATTATTCAAGTGACTATCAAAAAAATTACACTGCTGCAAAGAATATACTGAAGATATAGTGCCCAGAAAATGCCATGCACTTCAATGGGGAGCTTTTGCCAGAGAACAAAAGGCCTGGGGCTGCAAGAAAAGACAGAAGGAAGTGTGAAGTCTCTGCTTCCCTGGGGAAAAAAAAATCCATTAATTTATATTGATTATATCCCCAAAGTGTTTTAAAAGACTTTTTTCCCCTCTTGTTCAAATCTTGCTGCTTCTGAGTCATAAAGAAAAGCTGGGAAGGCGACAAAGAGTAAGGCGATGGTAGCTTTACAAGGAACAGAGGAGAGAAAATACAGCTTGCCGCCCCTTCTGTTCTCTATCCTGCCTCACACTTATCTTGTCGCTACTCATGGCCGTCCGATACCAGAGGCTTGTGTGAGCCTAGGATAACAAAAGGAGCTGGAGAGTGGAGGATAGAACATGTGGGACAGCTGGGAGGTTGCTTTCTCATGGCTGGGCTCATGAGCAGTCTGCCAATGACGACCCAAATTCCCTCTTGCCTCGTGAGTCCTCTGTGTGCCTCAGGCACCACCAGAAGGCAATTACAGTGGCTGCGTGGGCTAACGAAGTCTTCCCCTTCCCCATGGTCTGGATAGGGATGGCAAGTGCAGTGCAACGTGGGGTTCCATTGCCCAGATTCCTACACTTCCCTGCAGGCAGGCCACAGCCTCAGGGTGTGCATGGGTCTGCTCGCTTTGTGGCAACCTCTTCACCAAGGTTTACCTTGTGCCCTCCAGCAAGGAGAACACTTTGCCTTTTCTGAGTTGTCTCCCTGCCCCTTGTTTGCTGTATCAGCTGGGATATGCTGGAACTGGACAGCAATGAAGAGAGTTATCGGCTCTGTCCAAGCAGCGTTTTCCTCTCAGGAAATGTCATCCCAGTGTAAGATGGGCCTGGCTTCCTGGGGCTAGGGACTGAATAAAGAGGACTGACAACCTGTTTGCTAGACTCACAGCTCCTCTTCCACACCTTATTTCACCAAAGTCTAGTGAAGAGTAGAAAAGGGCTTTCTCTTCTCTGTGCAATTTTCTTGATCATTCATTTTCAGGTTTATTGGCTAGAATAAACACCCATTATAGTGAAAGTCATGAAAATAATGTTCTGTTGAGATGGCAGCTAGAGAAATAAATGTGAAAAAAAAAAGGAGCTTGCAAGAGCCCCTAGAGCTAGAAAGCCAGTCTGTCAACTGGAGTGAGGAGGTAGCTCCCACAGTTATGTGAGCCAGTAAAAAAAAGCTGTTCCACACTACTCCCACCTTTTTCACGGTTACTCATCCCCCCACCCTGTGTCTATGCCCTTCTCCCTGCTGCTCTTTTCCAGAGTCTCTGAGGCTGCAACAGGAGACCAGCTTGGATTTTTGTTGGATCAACAGGAGTCCTGAGAGAGAGGCCTCTGGCAGCTTGCATTCTTTCTGCTGATTTACCTCATGGCCTTTTCTTCCTAACAGGGCAGAAAGGTGAAGAACAGGGACAGAGAGAGGGAGGCTCCTGCAGACTGCCTGGGGCGGTGAGATTGCAGCTGTCCCCTGCTGTATCAGAATGGGCAAGTAGGTGATAGGCCTGATAGTGCTGCTTGGCAGAGGGGAATTTTGTTATCTTGAACCAGGGAATAACCCTTTGTTTAATTTTAACATTTCAAAAGTGGACTTTATCTATGTTACACATTTGCAGGGAGCTAGTTTCTGCTCATGCAGAGCTCTGCCTGCTCCAAATGGGATGATCAGGACACATTTTTTGAGTGCAGTATGATGGTAGATGTAGCAGTAGCTATATAATTTCTGATAGAAAATAATGAAATGTTGTGTTTTTTTTGGTGGGGGGGAGGGGAAGTAATTTGAAACAGAATTCACTACAATGTGAAATAGGCAACCTTTTGTGTTAACTCTGTGGCTACTTTACGCACATACTTCGTTGGAGAAGTAAAAGTTTTCCGTCTAGTCTGTGTACTGACTGACCAATTTGCCTGGTCCTGGCTCTTCCCCACAGACACAATCTGTAATGGTTCTGTTATGTGTCTCATCCGCCCTCCTCCTCCCCGCTTTTGTCTCTGGTTTCCGGCAGAGCTGTGGAAGTGCCTGCCAAGCCAGCAGTCAGCCTGCCCCGCAGCTCCCCAGCTGCTCTGCCCTGCCACCTCCGCGCTGGGATTGCCCTGTTGAGACTGGGGCCTTGGCATGTGCTTTACCCTGGGGTGTGTACTTTTCTCCCCAGCACTATTTATTGCATACTCTTTCTTTTCTAGTTCATTATTTATTCAAGCATTCAGTTCACATCCTCCCACAGTGAGGATTAGCAAAGGGTCCAGTTTGGTAAAGGTGAGGGCTTTTTTACACATTTACTTTTTTAGCTGCAGTGGTTCTTTCATTGGTGAAGTCACTTTCTGGCAGTGCCGTGACTTCCATGCCATGGTCTCGTTCAAACAAGCTCCCTGACATTCTTGGGCCTCTTCTCCAAATGATAGGCATTGTCTGCAGTTTGATGTCTGTAGTTCTTCAGTCAACTCCAGCTAGGAATTTCTTGCACCTTTCTGCTTCCAGTCTCTCTCTCTCTTTTTTTTTTTTTTTTTTTTTTTTTTTTTTTTTCTTTTTTTTTTTCATGTTTGTTTATACTCTCTCTCCTGCCTGCAACAGAAGATGATTGTCCTTTCCCCATCAGTTCTAGCCTGGACTGACTGACTTCCTCTGCTTGACAGGTTCAAATGGCTTTCTCGGAAGCCTCTCTCACAACTGAGACTGGTGCCTTGCTATGAGATGGTCCCAAATCTCTGTTTCCAGAAGCCTCTTTCATAGACTCTGCTTCAAAAAATGTCTCTGAGATGTTTTAATCTTTTGTGTTTGTGGGTCTGCTCCTGTCTCTGTATTACTTCTCTCCACTCAGCCTTCTTTTCAGTTCTCAGATCAACTGAGAACTGTGAAAAATGTCAGCTATTTCAGGACTGGCCCTGGCCTGCAAAGAGTTCCCTGCTCTGACAGTTGCTCTCCTTTTGGCAGTCATGTTACTGTCTGCAGTACTTTTAAACCTTCTTCAGTTGTATCACACATTCCCAGAGAAATTCCAGCTCTGGTGGCATTTCTAATTGCTTTGCTTTTCCACTTTATGTCTTATCTTGTTTTATTCCCCGTACTTTGTGTTGTCCTGAAATCACCCTGAGCCAAAGAGGGCAGCAGGGATTTGCCTCATTCAGTGTCAAAGCTCCAGCGGCCTGGCATGGTGTAACATGAGAACTGGCACAAATGGAAAATCAGTTTCAAATGGCTCATGCCAGTGCACATAGGAATGTGCTGACTGCGGGCAGTGTGTTGTGTGGATTGCACAGATAAGCATATTCTTTGCTGTACCATCATTCAGTGCATAACCTGCCCTTAATGCATGTATCTGCTCCTTTACAGATGGACTGTTTCTTAATGCAGATGTGTTTCCTGTAATGATCTATAATGTGTTCACTGTCTTTTGATGTCTTTTCCTAGCTAAATCTGTCTCAAATATGCCGTGCACCACAGGTATATATGTAAGTCAGGTGGCTCTGTAAGGTCTCCTCACCAATTAAAAAATATTCCCTGTGGATGAATACAGTCAAGAGCTGTAGTGTGACCTACCAATAGATTCTTTTCCTACAGCACACGCACTTATTAAAGCTGCTAATGTTAAGAGAGGAATGCCTTTCTGTTGAAATTAGAGTACTGTTGAAGAGTCCTTTCACAGGGGACATTCACCACTCACCACAAACAGGTGATTGGGGAGGGCTGGAATTCACCTGTAGAAACAAAGAGCAGTTTCTCTAGAGGTATTGTTTCAATTTGCAGACTAAAGTAGTGGCCTCTGTCCCCTGCCCTACATGGAAGGATAATGTGGGATTTGCATAAGTATGGAGCCAGCATGGACCTGTTTACCACCACACTTAGTGTTTTCTCACTCGGTTATGTTTGCAAGGCATAATGCCAGACTACTTTAGGAATCCCCACGCTGGCTCTGAGAAGGCTTGTTGCTAAATCACGTGCAGATCTGGAGACAGTTCAGTGTTCACTGAACTTGGAGTCTCTGCAGCACCCTGTCTTGCAGGGGAGATGCAAGCCTGCTATGTCCATGCTCACTGTGCATCCCCTGGCTGCTCTTAAGATGTAAGCAAATGTCATTGCATAGCAGCAAGACAGTAGACATTGGTGAACAACTTAAATTTCATGTAACCAGCAACAATTTGCACTATCTTCTACCTGGCCCAGAGTGATTCACAATTGCAGCTACTCTCCATTGACAGCCCTGAAAAGAGGACTAACTCCTACTTGCTGATTGCCGTTGTTTTCAGCGAAGTGAATCACTTTGTAAAGACAATGACTTGTTTGCTTTTCCTTGAAACTTGATTTGAAGATATTTCATAATAGAATTTGAACAAATTTACCAGATGTTTCATTCCACTGTGCTTTTCTGGCAGGTCTACAAGACAGAATGCTGACTAAGTCTAATAAATCAGACTGTGTATGAAATGTCTGGGGAAGGAATACAATAAATATGCCTGAAACCGTAGGAATATCTTACCCCATCAGTCCTTGGTAATTCCTGATGTTTCCTGTGCTTTTCTTAGAGAGTGATCTCAAACACAGGAAGGGAAGGGGGTCCTGTTCTCTTCTTGTAGCCTATGGTGAGACATAGATTTGTCTGAAAGCTCTCCTTGTGCTGACACTGGAGATCATAGGCATGAAAGCGATTAATATAATTCTATAGTCAGGCAATTATCCATCCAGCTGGGAGAAAATGAGAAATAAGAGTTTAAGGTGCATTCAGAGGCTGTCTGTGACCCAAAAAAGTACTGTGTTGCTCTACAGAATAATATTCCCTTTCTCATCCATCTCCTTCTCTTCCACTCCCCTTCCCCGCCCCACTTTGCTTTGCTTAGTCTTTCCTAATCTCTTTGCTTCCATGATGCTCTGTCCAGCAGACCTCTGCCAGTTCCTTAGGAATCAGGAAATAATGGCACCTATAGAAGACACGTTTCCTTTAGGACCTTGTATTGCACATTTTAGCCACACGAAACTGTTTGAAAACACATTGCCACTTCCCTTTCAGTGATTCTTACAGTAGCTGATTAAGTTTGCTGACCGATGTTTTTGCCAGGTTGTGCCATTTAGTCTTCTGTTAGCTGGACAACTGCTTTTTTTCCTTTATTCTTGCTTATCAGCTCTCTCCTTGTCTCTCTCCTCCCCGCACATCAGGAAAGGGCATCTGAAGTTTCCACACCGTCTTCCAAGCAGAGGAAGTGATATAGGAAATACTATTCCAGTTTGTCTGACTGCAGCAGGAAAACATGTATTAAACTCTTCACTGAAGCCAACATGGGATCAAGCAGTGCTTGTGCTACCAATACGGTATCCACTAGAGCACAAGAGGCTTTGGGTGACAGCACAGCACCATGTCTCCCTCCTCTTGCTTGGAGAGATTTTATCAAAGTGTCCCTGAAATCTCTCTGCTGCTAAAGCTTGTGCCTGGCACAGGGCTTGTGGTGCAGGGCTTCTTCCTGTGCCTGTGGCATAGGGCTCCTTCTGCAGGGCCATTTTTGAGGAATCTTGCTCACACCAGGGCAGCTGTGATAACAGCAGCCCCTCTTTCAGTCCAGGAGCTCTGAAATCAGGATACTCAACCTTGGGAAGGTATTTTTAAAATAAAAGCACAGACACACGCAGACACACAAAGACCAGATTGCCTTTGAATACAGTTTGTCCATCTGAATAGCAGTGTCATGTGATAAGAAGGTACATTTTTAATCACAATCATATTATTTAAGGAAGTTGTATTATTTTGTGTGTTGCCTTTATCTGAAGATTGCAGGCATTTGTGATTATCTGTCATTTTACCTTTATACAGATGTTTTCATCCTGATAGGTCACAGAAATTTGCCACTTGGCAGTAACAGCAACTGTCTCATCCAGCATATTACAAAGGAACAGAGAGAAGGGGTGTTTCTAGCCCAGGATGGCTACAGTAAATTGCTGCACTTAGATAAATGCTGCAAAGCCATTCCACTCCATTTTTAATGCTCTGTCTGAACAGTGTATGCTCAATGAATTGCATGGTATTCAAGTTATCTGTCTGTACAAGATGAAGAGCTGAGCTGGCTGTGGTAGGATTAAACCTGTGAGTCTTGTGGCAGTAAGTGTTCCCTGACCCACACTTGGGACCATGAAACAATCCCTAAACCAGTGCTCTGAAAATGAAACAGAATCTTGAGAGTTAAAGAGCTGGAAAAGGAAACACTGACTACCCTCCAACTCTTCAGGTCTTAAAACCATCAATACTCGAAGCTATTGTGATGTTCAGCCTGTGTCTGCTGAGTGAGTCTGAACAGTTGGCACCACTCCAGCAGCAGCTGCTCTATAAAGTTGGAAAAAAATGCTTAGAAAGTATTATTATCATTATTTTTATTATTGTTATTTTCTCAGCTTTGAGAATAGTTAGATCCCCTTCTCTTCCCCCCCTTTCTCCCCCCCCACTTCACTCCCCCCCCCCCCCAACCTTTTAATAGCGGTTTTAGTTTAGCTTGTATTCCACCACTCATACTCTTGCTGCAGCCTTAAAGGAGCACAAACCAAACCTCAGCAATTTTCAGCAAGGCCACAGCGTGGTTGGAAACGTTCCCACTGCCTTCTTCAGTGAGCACTAAAAGGGAGGCTCCAGCACTTCCAGTGCTGCTGTAAATAATGTCTGGAAGGGGACAGATAAAGAATAGGGGGTACACATGGCCTTGCGTCTAGTTGTTTATCATTTCCTTTGTCTCTTTCAAGAGAAACTTTCATATAACTTGGCACATTGATTTCTGGGCCCTTAAGGATCTGTTTGGTGCTGCCTCTCCCACCAATGGGACTTCAAGCTTTCCAGGTTTTACTTGGAGGAGCTAGAGAGGCCTCTTGGGTGCCTGGAGGGGAGCACTCGAAGTGTTAAATGCAGGAAGAGCATTAGAAACAAGGGCAGTTTTCTGGCTTTGATCTTTCACTTGGCTGATTCCTGGAGAGAGGCTTTTCTGGGGCTATCTCTGTAGAAGAGTTTGGAAGCTGCTGAGCAAGGCACTGCTCAGCCTGGGGAATCAAAGTGCACCATGAGCAAAGCGGTTTGAAGCAGGAGCTGCAAAATACAATACAGTGCTGCTCTCAGCTGGGAAGCCAACAGTGAGGATGTTTCCCTTCTTTCTGTCTTTCTGTGGATTTTTCAACAGGATTTGGTTGTTAAGAATTTTAAGTACTGATAGACACAAATGCAGTATGTGCAGATAGAAGAAAGGTGCTATTAGTAGGGTGGGGTAAGTAGCCTGGTAAAGTGACAAATACTAAGTGAAAACTTACTGTATCATTACCTTAATTCCACAAAAGGTGCCAAGGAGAAGAATTAAATATAGAAGCAAGACATGACAGAACTCAAAGAATGTCTGTACTCTTGTTCAACATGGGGGTACTGAATGCACAATTTCATGCAAATCAGACTTCATTTATTTTCTGGTTTGCTTCTTTGATTAAATATGAGACGAATGAGGACAAGAGCTTTTTCCAGCATCCCATACCTAGTAAATTCATTCTGGGAATGGGGGAAATAAAGTGAATATGATTCTGGACGATGACATTGCCAGTGATCCAAAAATATTTGCACTGGGTGACCTGAATAGTCTCTTGAATATAAATGATCCACGGGGGAAGTTTTCTAATAAGAGCAAATGCAATAGCTAAAAGGGTGATATTGCAGAATTGGAAATATGCAAAAGGATTAAATCTTCCTGAATTGTACACAGGATTAAGTGAATTAACACATGTGGAGAAAATCACTTCAATAATGATGTTTTTATTATTATTATTTTTTATTATTATTATTTGGGGGAGTCTTTTTTGGAAATATAGTCATTATTTTCAGAACCTTATGACTGAGTTGTCATACTATACATAATAAGGTACCACTGTAATCTAGAATGTTGGAATGAATTCATGTGTCAAGATGATGATCCATAATATTTGTGTTTTGGTAGACAGCAAAAAAACATTTGAAACAAAATTAAACTTTGTATGTTAAAGTGGGCATGTTACCGTATACTTCCATCTGTGGGACACCTGAAAAATGACTGCTTTCTTACTGGGTTATCCCACGGAGCTTCCTCCTTCTTGCGAGTCCTTGTTTACTAATGGAGAACAAAAACCGCACAAGAGCAGAGGACTTTGCTAAGACTATGCAGAAGGGACCTCAATTTCTTGTTCACCTTTTCTTTACTACTCCTCTGTGCTGTTCTTCTGTGTGGTGACCCTGTTGAAATAGAACCAAGCAAAAGTTTTAGTTGATGATCCTGTTGGGAAATGGGTTTGGGAGATATTACTGCTCTGCTCCTAAAAGTCTGTCTTGAGCACACTTAAAGTCAGCCAGCCCTGGCCTCCTGAAGGCTTACAAGTGCAGGTGCTAAAAGCTGGTAAGCTAGGCCAGGTGGACCATCAAGGGCTCATCTATCTGCTCACAAAGTTTAAGGCTCGTTTTGTCAGTGCTTTATATTTCTTACCAGGTTAAGTGTATCTGGCTATGATTACTGTGTATTGAAGGTTTCGGCAGATATATCATTGCTACATCTGGTTTTCAACTTTCCAAGGCATGCTTTGCCACTGGATTTTTCCATGCATGGTTTCCACCAAATGCCAGTCACTTTTTCATCAGTCCCTTCAAGTTCTCCAGGGAAGCCAGAAGACTGAATGTTTACTCTGTAACTCACTGGGGAAAGGAGTACATGTTCCTATCTCCCTTTGTGTTGTATCACAGTGTTTGCTTTCAGTAAATAATAACAGTAACAACTTGTTCATTAATGGACTGTTAATTGTGTCTTTTAAGACATAGGTTGTCTTACTGCTATTTAGCACATATGTTTGATATCCATCTTTTCATGTGGCACTTGAAATTTGGCAACCAGCCTGCGATCTCAGGTTTTGCAGCACCTGTGAGTGTGATAGTTCCTAGCTGAACATTTTGAACAAGAAGAGTCCTGGTATCAGCTAATTCAGGTAAAGCATTACTTCTCGCTAGCATTAATGTACAAAACATTCCCCTGCAACATGTGACCTGCCTGTTTTCCATGGCTTTGGGGATTAATGAGGTCTTTATTTAAACCAACAGATTTAACAATGTTTCTTGACAACACAACTGTTATTCACGTGATTAGCAAAACCACTAACTGGGGAGTGGTGAACAGTGGCCAAACAAAAACTCTTTGAATCCAGTTAGTGCCAAAATATGGACAGACAATCTATAACTTTTTTTCATTTTGTACTTGACTGTAGCTCAATGATGAAAGGCCCTGAGCAGCACTGCCCAATATCTTCTGTGAGGCCTTTGCAGTGGTGCAAAATAGCAAGAGCAAAGCTGACTGGCTCGCTGGCTGGGGCTGCCCCTTGGGGCTCTCCTTTTGGTGTCCTTGGTTGTAAAGAGCTTCTTCTTCTTGTTGGAAGAAAGCGTGTGTACCTGGAAATGTTCCTGATGGTGAGTGAGGACTTGATTTTGGCTTGATTTCGTGGCCAGTTTGCTTTAGTAAGACCTGAAGAATTGATCCTAAAAAATGCTAAAGGACAGAGGTAGGGCATCATGCTAGTAATGTTGCAGGATATGGCAGCATTCCTCTGCTCTGTCGCTTTCTCACCCATACTCCATTTACCTCCAAGTAGTGCCTGAAAGTGTTACTTGTCACCAACAGCTGATTAATTATCTATTACCTCCCCACACAGTAGTCACTTGAGCTAAGGAGGATTGTGTAGGATTTTCACAGTGGGGAATTGTTTTATTGTTGTTGCTGTTGTCATCTCTGCTGGGATTTCTTTTCAACGTTGGAAATACGCGTGGAAGGGATGGTAGGGACTGGTTCTGGGGAGGTCTTTGCTGTCTTGGCCTGCCTATTATCCCCCAAAGATGAGTTTTAGTGTTGCAGCAGAAGGGAAGTATGACCCTGCTGAAGGAACACAGTGATTGCAGGTCTCAAATTGCAAAGAAGTATGTTCTTGAGCAATTCTGTTGTGATGCTGAGCAGCATCAGGAATGGTCAACAAATGGCTTTGATATATACATCCAATACCTGCTGTATGTCAGCCTTGAATAATGGAACTGAAAATCAAATTACTTGAATTTGAGTTATAAATGACCGTAGTCCTGAGACCAGAGTAAGGACAACTCATCTTTACCTGAAAGGTGAGTCAAATGCTGGTTGGTTGCACAGCTGGAGCAGATGAGTGCTTAGAAGTTCAAGTATAAAAATATTAAAAGTTCAACTATATGATGATGGCTGTGCCATTTGGGGTGCTGAAGCCCTGCTGAAGATGCCTGCAGCCTTTGTCCAGGATTTATGCTCCAACAGGGGATGAAATTTCAAACGGGCTTCCTTGCTGATGTTCACTATGGTAGTTGGTGTGGGGCTTTGGATCTCCTTCTGATATTCTCAATTCTTTTATGAATTTTGAACACTGTGGCTAGACAGGCTTCGTGGGATGACACAGATGCAATTTTTGAATTATTTATGGCATTTCAAAAATTCTGATTTTGCTGTCTGGGGAGATGGGCTAACTACAGTTTGTTCCATTTAAAAGCAGAAAGTTGTTTTTATTGTAAAACCCCAAACTGCATTTGAATACTCCTGTGCTCTGCTACTTCCCATCTCTTTCCCCCCATCAGTAAGCAAGATCATTCAGTGGTTTGCTCACTAAGAAAGTGATTCTACGTTATTTCCTGCAGAGGTTTCTGCTGAAGTGGGCTGGCTGTAAAGAAGCAGCCTTTCCATTCTGTAACCATGCCATTTTCTCTATCAGCATGGAGCATTTGACTCGTGTGCCCTAGAAAATAACTCTTCACTCCCACTATGTGCTCATATACTGAGCTGACATCTAAACCTGACCTGCACTTCTGGGATGCAAACTCACGATCAAAATCACTGGATGCAGGAGGTTGGTGTTGCAATGTCCTGAGTCTCTGGGGTGAGAGTCCACTATTTAAGGAGTAGTGTTGTGAATTCAAAACAGGTTAATGCTTTTTAAGGTCTAGTGAAGTTACAAAAGCACAGTATAAAAGAGCAGATCTGCCTTAAATAAAAGCTGATTACAGAGCTCAGTCCTGTTTCTATTAAAGTCAATAAGGGCATTGTGCTTCTAAATTTCACCCAGTCTGGTATGGGGTCTTTTATAAGGGGTAAAAATTTTCTGTATGAAAAATTGAGACACTTTGTTTCTATAGCAAGCACAGACTCCAGGCAGGCTGGAGGCGGAAGATTGCCACAAGCAGGCTGGGATTTCAGAGGATGCTGCAGAAACCTGCTTCTGCGACTAATTTCTGACAGTGCCTTGCTCTCATGTAGCAGCACCCTTGGCTGTGGTGAACTCCCCTCATCCAGACTGTCCTGGTTTGTGAATAACTGTCTCTTTCTCCTGTACTGAGTCTGCCCACAGATTTGCTAAGTGCTGAGAAACATATATTGAAAGTACTCTAGAGAGTTGTTAGCCATGTGGCTGCTCCATTAATTTTCATGGTGGCCCTGGGTTAGACCTCTGTATGGTGATGTAGATAAAAAAGTGTCCTCTGAGTTTTAAGTCAGGGATCATAAAGACCTAAAGTCACTTTTCCATAAAGAAGAGAGGGACAAATGATTCCTTCTTTTATTTTGCCTTTGTTTTGCAGTGTGCAAAGGCTAGGAAGTTTATGAGTTTATTTGTTATGTAAAGTCACTTGCTTATTTCTGCAAAACATTGCTTATAAATATTCCACAACCTCTCTGGGTACTCTCAGAAACAGAAATTAATCTGATGATGTGACCAAATAAAGAAAGTGCTCATTCTGAAGTTCCTTGCCATAGGAATTAAAGTATTTTTAGGAATTAATTCTGAAGGTGCTAATTTGCTGATCATTGTCACTATTACCAGAGATTGACCGAGAGATGTCAAGTAGAGTAACCCTGAGTCAATGAGGAGAGCTGGAAATCAGCTGAAGATAAACTGGTCCGTCAGCACCATATTTTTCTGCTCTGTTCCCCTTGCTTGTGGAAGGGCTCTCCTCAGGCATCAACATATTACTTGTCTGGTTAGTAGTGCTAATAAATCCAGAGGAACTGTGTACCCATGGCTCAAGTTCCCGCTGTGCACACATGCACCGTAATAGTACTGCCATAGGTGATGATTAAAATATCAAGTGTTACCTTCAGAAGATTGTTTCCCTCCCACATAGAATCCCAGCTTTACTAAGGTTGGATCTCCTTCAAAGAGAGCAGCCTTCGTATTCGTAACAGACTTTCATCCATATGGTTTCTCTTGCCCCCTCCCCTGCTTTAGCATTCTCTTGTTCTCTTTGCAGCTTGCTTGGATGCATTGCTGACTTGGGAGCTCGAGACCAAAGATGCTTTCAAGCCTTCTTTCCTAGCATGTAGCTGAGAATCCTAAATGTGACACTCTGGTTGAGAATGCGTCACATGTGATGGGCTGAGGGCTGTACCTAAGCCACTTTCAACTCTTCCAGTGCTTCCCATCCCCACCAGCCAAGGAAGCCGTACTTCCTTTTCCTGGTAGGTAATGGAAGAGTTCAGAGCCTTGCCTCTGTGGTTTCCTTCCTACCATTAAACAGATCCATCTCTATAGATCAAATACAAATTTCTTCTGTAGCTAGTCAACTCTCTTGATTTGCTCTTTGCTGATCTGATGGTTATTTTCGTTGCTTCAGTGGAGGTCTGTTCTCAGTACACCCTGAGCCAATGCTCCTGACAGGCAGCACAATCCTGGAGTGCCTTGGCAGGCTGCCTGAGTCTGTCCTGCAGGCCCCGGGGGGACTCTCACACGTTC
Organism: Nettapus auritus; assembly: GCA_011076525.1. Classification (NCBI taxonomy): domain Eukaryota; kingdom Metazoa; phylum Chordata; class Aves; order Anseriformes; family Anatidae; genus Nettapus; species Nettapus auritus. Next base: position 888,080 of record CM021774.1, read on the forward strand.
TGCTGCTTACTTTACTCTTTCCTAGAGATCTAACACAATTTTGCAAGTAGTCACTTGGAGCCATTTTTCCCTTTGCCCTGGAATATTTTTTAATTTATTTTTAGTAAACGTTTGTCAGTGTTTCTAACATTGCGCCTCCAGCAACGTGGCCTGGACTGAAGCCATGCAGCAGTCTGACAACCTGTTAGGCGAGTCTCCTATCAATTAGGCTGCAGCTGTCATTGGATCTATTCTCAGCCTCCTTGGTACGTGTTTGCAAATAACAGGGGCTGCTGTTTTGCAGCTTGCGATTTTTTTTCTCCATAGCCAGTCAAGAACATTTTGTCCGTGGAATTCCTCCTGTCTCCTTTGTTTTTGCTTTCTAATCATCTCCGTTTTATTCTCCTAAACATATATGCTTATTGAGGATATTCTTTTGCTTTTCTCATAAGTGTTTGCCCTCTTTCTTATTTATGTATTTATTTACTTATGTGTTTTTAATACACAAACCCAGGAAAACCTCTCCCCACGGAAACAACAACAAAAAAAGGGAAACTCTCACTTAAGTCTATGCTTTGGTCCTTTAAATATTTTCAGGCTTTCTCCAAAGCATCCAGACTGCTTCTTATCTGTAGGGATCTACCATTTTTAAAGACTGTCATGCATGGAAGCTCTCCATGGGGACTGCCTTGTTTTTGCTGATGTTTGAGCTCTGAGGTGATGGTGTGTTTTATTATCAGGTTTGCTACAGCTGGAAAGAGAGTCCCTGACAATGTACAATCTGTTAGAATTCCCTCTTCTATCTTCTACCATTTGCAGTTTTCTCCTCTCCTATAAAAATCATGAAAATTGCTCTATGACTTTTTCCCAGATGTTACACGCTGCATGGTGGTACTTGATGCTAATATTTCATTCCTTAGTCTATACAGCCTAGCCCAGCTTGTATTAGCCAGACTCAGCAACCACTCTTCGGTATATCATTTCCTTGTTCTGCATCTATAAGAAATGAGAAATCAGAGTTGGGAAGTTCAAGTAAAACAGAAGCACACAGGGCACTTGGGCTGATTGAAAGTTACATTTTGGTACTGTGCTGTCGTTTCTTTCACAGGCCAGGCTCAGCCTTTGTACAAAACCAGTGGAAACTATTCCATTTTCCTCTCAATCTGTAGGTCCTAACAGTGGGTCTCCAGCCTGTTTGCAGTTTCAGAGGCAGAACCAGCCCAGCACAGACAGATTGAAACAGTTAACTTTAGATCAGCTCGTGTTGAATTGGCAGAAGTCCCTACATTTGCCTGGTCGGAGAGTAAGGACAGGGCTTTTTCTATTCTCACTAAACAGCACACAGTAGTGCAAGGCAGTTCCTCTGCAGCACTACTTGATATTTGCTCTGCAAGAATATCCGTAAGGAGCACACCTAACACCATAGCTGTGCTGGCATTCAGAGACAACCTGAAGTTTTGCATACAAAATTTCCCCAGACTTAGCTGTACAGCCCCATGGAACAAATAGGCATTCGTATGTTTTATACAGCACTGTCTGTCTGTGCTGTATTTTCTGGAGTAAAACAAACCCATGACAGGAAGGTGCCACCAGGACCCAAGCACTGGGAAGTTTGGTGTTGCAACACCAGGGTATGGGGCACCATATCATTGAAGGAAGAAGTCTGCAGGATTGTGAGCACTCACTCAGCATGTGAGTGTCAGGTGCTTCTGTGGACAAAATTAGGGAAGCTGGAACAACTGGAAGTCCTAAGCAGGACATTGCTGGATTGCCTAGTAGTGTATTAGCACCTCAGGAAGAGCTGGGTGCTTTTCTGATCTTCTTACTAGATGCCTCTCACCATCTTTCTTTTCCAAGGAAAAGGTGGCTCTAAATCCCATAGGAAGTTGCTATTTCAAATAGCATATTGGTTCCCATGACATTTCAGGTGTTTTGGAAGTATATCTTGTTGAGCAGTGCTGCAAATCCTTGGGCAATGTCAGGCTGAGACATTGAAGATTTTCTCAAGTACTTACTTAATGAAAAACATTTCACATGTATATAGCATTCCAAACTGTTCCTGCTCAACCACTGAGCTTTCAACTCTTCAGAAGTATAAACATAGTTAGAACAAACTGCCATCCTGTAGACAAAGCTTAGCTGGCAGGAAGATGTACTTTATGCAGTATTTATGTTCTCCCAGGAAACAAAGACAAGTAAAATGCTTTACTTGTTAACATCAATTCAAAGGAAAAGCAAATGATAGCATTTTCTGTAATCATGTTCAATGTTCTGAAGGTGTCTGCATGTTTCACCTTTATTCTAAGCTCTTGCTTAGCATTTGCTTCGTATATGTAATAGTGTACAACTGTTTCTGAGAACGTGGGATGTGACTTTGTTTCAAGACTGTATTTAGACAGAAAAATTCTCTCTGGATTTTATACTGATAACATGAAGTGCAGCAGGAGGACTGGTTATACAGGCAGGAGGGCCATGAGCTGGCTGGTTTGGTGTTCATTTCTTTGTCAGCTGCCTTGGAATAGCATTCAGATTAATGTGATTACTCTTTGCGATGTCTGCAAGTTCATAGACCAACTGTGCACTTGTATCAAAACTATCAGAAAGATTTTAGTCCAGGGTTCCTACAAGAATTATTTATATGAAATGCATTTGAAATTCTATATTGGTCATTTACACGTGAGGATTTCTATTTCAGGAAGCTTTGGAAACAGCCAGGATCTTCAACTGCACCCTCTCCAAAAGATACAAGATCCTTTTAACATTTAATGATGACTGTGAAGGTGCTTAAAAATAACTTAGAAGCACAAAGCACATTTGTGTGTTCCCTACTAGTAAAAGGACTGGACTAACAGTTAAATTTTGGATTCTATTTGCATTTTTGGTCCTTTCTTGATTCATGACCTGAGATAAATTGCCTAGTTCCCCCTGACAAATGAGCTTAATACTTATCTATTGTCCATATTTACATTATTACATTTAGGAGGTGATAGAATCTGAGTTCATCTCTGAGGAAAAACTGTGAAACTCCATGGTGGTCAGGTAGTATAAAATATATTCTTCTACATGACTGCACATAGTATTATCTACTGTATAATCTCCTGGGTATCAAGTCCATTTCACATGCAAAAGGTCCCTAGTTAATGATGGTACAAGTTCTTTCGGAAGGGATTATGCTTACATATATATTTGTACAATATTCAACATAATAGCAAGCTAATCTTGATAGCATCATTTGTGCTTTGCTGCAATTTATACAATATAGGTAATCAATTAGTCTGATTCTTCTGCACACTGCTAAATGGAACATGGACAGCTCCTAATGGGCAGCGTAAATAGAGATTTGTTTGTACACAGGTACACTGCACAGTGAAAAAAGCATGCAGGAGGTAAGGCACTGAACAGAGAAGCCTTGCATAAAACCAGGCATTCATTTAAAGGAAGAAAAATGTCACTGAAATCTGCACGATTATTAGCATTACTATGCATGAGGGGTAGTCAAGGAAGATGATACAAGAGGAAGAGAGACATTATTCAAGTGTCTAAGAAGACAGACCATCATCAGCAGTGGAGAGAGAAAAGGCTTCCGAAGGAATAGCATAGCATTTCAAACATTAAATTTTAAGGGCACTGAAGCTTTAAAAGGTATGTTGGAGTTTCTGCATTATTTATTATTTGAGATTGCCTTTCCCCCAAATACTTAAGTTTTGTTCCATTCATACAGAACAGAAAATTCCTTACCACACTTCTCAACTTCCTAAGGCATTCTGGGACACTGAGCCACCTCTAAGTTTTGAGATATGATTTACTTTAAGCAGACATTGATTACCTGCAATGCTGCAGTGCATTGGAACAGCTTGTTAGAAAGGCTGGGGAAGTGAGAAGAATTTGTCTGTCATTCCTCTGGGGCTTGGAAAAGTTGGGCTCAGAATTCATTGTTATGTTGTATTTGTATTGCATCTATACCTACAAACTCCAGACACTTATAGCATTTCACAGTGCTAGGTGCTGTCCTTTCTCCAACACAATTTAAGGCCTTGTGGACACTTTTTTTCCAACCTAGTTATTCAGGCATAGCTGCACTAACAGTGCAGTCACTCTGCAGAAGCTTATACTAGGAAAAAGGCTGCAAAAATATAACTTGTATCAGTTGCCTCAGCAAAAGAAGCTGTATTGGCAAAAAGAAACTTTTTTCCCCTTTTGCTCATATTACAGCTGTGTCTACATTAGAGCTTTTGCTAGCATAGCTGAAAAAATATCACACTCCTAGCTGACAGGGATATGCTGTCAATTTTTTTAAACAGATGAGTCTGAAGTATTTCCACATGATGGATCAGTGTGTGTTTGTTTGTGTGGGAAGGGGGGAGGAGAGAATCTGTTTTAAAATAGAAGTTTCTAAAATTGGTTTGCACAGATACTCTTAAAATGGCAATACTGCTCTTGCCAACAGGTTCCTGTTTCCTGGCTCTCCTGCCCTTCTCTTCCAGGCTCCCAGAGTGCAGCTCTGTATGCCTCTTGCCTCCCTCCTTGTCTGCCCCACACCCTGGCATGCCCAGCAGGGGATTCTCACTGCTGTCCTCCCTTCTCCTGCCTGGTTTCTGCCTGGCAGTATCCCCCCTCCCTGCGTGCCTCTGCCTCCTCTCCAAACACCTTCGCTGTAGCTCCAGGCCATCCCCTCTGCCACCAAGGGCTGGCTCCACTTCCTGAGGTGGGTGTTTCTTACCTTCCCCTTCTGCCACTGCTCCCAAGGCAGCTCCTCGCTGGGAGTGAGAGCTCAAGGTCTGCATATAAACAGAAGTCCTCCATAATCTCTGTGCTACAGCAGATTATTTTATTTCCTGCAACCAAACTGCATGTCAAATAGAGGGATTTCCATTTCAAACAGGGAAGCAGAGCCTTTCCAGAACATCTGGAAAATATTTGGAGGAAGAGGTGGAGCCGTGATAAGATAAAAGACCAGACATGAAGGGTCAGTTCTGCTGCTTCTTGTTCCCACCAGACAATTGCTGATGTTTACCTTGTTCCATCAGCTCAGGTTGGTTACAGAGTCCAAACAGCATAGAAAGGTATCTCATGTACTAGCTTCTGGGGAAGGCATTGATCCCAGAGCTACTGTGGACTTTCTGAGTCACCTTTGGGCAAGTCAAGTTACTGCTTTGGTGCCTCAGCTGCTTCATCTATAAAATGAAACTTCCCCGTCATGAACTTTAATTTCATCAAACTGGAAAAGGGGTGAGGTCCTGTGGTGGCTGAGTCTACTTATGTGCAAGGAGTAGGGATTAGCTGGACTTGCACTCCTCTACAAGTACAGTTCACAGAAAAGAGTTGCTAAATAACCGGCATACAGTGAGGGACTGAGGTGTCAGAGGCAAAGAGGCTCCTGAGCAAACAGTCAAACATCTCCTTGAATCACCCACAGGTCTCTGTGTATAGCCAGCACCCCAGAGTCCTTACTGACGGTTATTGCATGTAATCCACAGGTCATACAACTGGTAATGAGGCTTATGTAGTAATTTTAGAAAAGAACAGAGGACTTGCTTTATTTTTTTTTTTTTTCAAATATGACAGGTTAAGCATTTAAATAGCATTTTACCAAGTAACCCACAACACATTGGTATCAGTTATTTGTTCAGAGTTTAAACTGACATTTAGTAAATATGTTAATTGATACTGCACTAACTTACTATAGGTATCTTCCTAAGTGACAATTATCTGCCTCAACATTCCCCACAATTTGTTTGCTAGTAAGAAGCTAATTACACTAGTTTATTGCTGATGGAATTACATGAGGAGTAGATTTCGCTCTTACATACTTATTAGACCTCAATAAGTGATCCTTAGCAGTCTGTTGCTATTCAATTAACAAGTAATAACTTCCTTAATGAATGTAATTGAAATGCTTATTTCAGTCAGATACCTAATATAAAGCGCTTTACTCTGAGCACTTTTCTGAGTGCTAGTCTTGTTTGCTTAACAAGAACAAAATGGGGCCACTGAGGAAAGCTCTGGGACTGTGATGAGAACCCAACCACTGTTGGCAATCACCACTTAACATGACCAGATGTAATTTACCAGGTGATTTCTGTTCTACAGAAATATCATGAGAATAAACCAAGAGTTTTCTCTCTGAGGATTTAAATCCATGGAGGGGATTCTGCAGCATGAAATTCTTCTTGCACTTTAACTCTGCCTCTTGTGATGGATGGGGAAATGCTTGCTCTGTTGGGAGCTACGCATTTAAGCTCCAGTGCACTGCTGTGGGCGCCCTGTCATTAAGTTCTTGTTTGCACGTTTGACTTAAGAGAGTGATGGAAATATGATGATGACTATCTGTAATGATCTCAAGCTATCAGTATAATTACAGGGGAAAAAAAAAAGTGCAACTGGAGGGTTTTATACTGTTCCATGTAATTCTGTAATTCTGTGAGAATAAGTCACCTTGAATTTAGTGTTTGCTCACAAGCACAACCCATACTGAACTGTCCTGAGTGACCACTCCTGGGGCTAGCAAGTGCCCGTTGCTCTGTGGAGACATCTTCCAAGTAAAAGTGGCCAAGAGGTGTGGGCTGCATGTCTGGGGCTGCACACGTTGTAGCTGCTGAGCTGTTAGACTGGGAGTCTCCTTCATGAGGAAGGAGACTCCCAGTCCCAGACTTAACTGGGATTTTAACCCAGGAGTGCTGCCAATAGGACGCGCTAACAGGACCGGCTTGGCAGTTAGCACAGGCAGTTTGTGCGGGGAGTTCAAGCAGGGCAGGGAGGAGAACCTAGAACCACCATGGTGTGCACCCGTCGCAGTGGTCCTAAGTGGCAATCCAAATGGAGGAGATGCTGCCTCTATGGGCTCACGTGGGCACCTAGGTGGATCCTCCGAGAGGGGAAGTGGCAGTCCAGACAGGTGACTGCGGGGAGCTCTGGAATCTGGAGACCCACCTGGGCCATGAGGGAAGAGAGAGCTGTCATGGGTGCAGGTGTGCCCTGCTTAGGCAACTCCTCGAGCAGGTGGCTGGGCTGCAGCGATAAGTCGGCAGCCTGAGGGGCTCCTGGGATTCTCTGAGGGTGACAGACAGGAGGTGTCAACCTGCCCCTGCTGATGCTCAGCAGCCCTCTCCTAAGTCCTGGCAAGGGGTAGAAGGTGGCCCTGCTGATCACATGCAGGACAGAGGGCTTGACTGTCCACCAAAGAAAAGGGGCTGGACCCTCATCTCAGCTCGGAGCAGAAAGAGACGTCTGCCCCTGACACCCAAGGTGCCACCTACCCTGACGGTGTCCCTGGGAAATAGATTTGAGGCTCTCAGGGAGGTTAAGGAAGAGGCTGAGGGTCTGGACAGTAGTCCAAACCCAGGAAGCACCCCCAAGAAGTGTGTCAAGATTGGGGGAAGTACTAAACATAGGGATCAGGGCTGGACGGAGCACTGCATCACAACCAGTGCCACAAAAAAAGAGCGGAGAGTCCTGGTGATCGGAGACTCCTTGTTGAGGGGCACTGAGGCTCCCGTTTGCCACCCAGATAACCCATCCAGAGAGGTGTGCTGTCTTCCTGGTGCACGTGTCAGAGACATTAGGAAGGCTCTGCCACAGCTCGTTGTCCTCTCATTGTCATTCAGGTTGAATCCCGGGAAGCTGCTACTAGAAAAATGAGGAATGTTAAAAAGGACTTGGCATCCCTGGGAAGGTCGTTAAAAGGATCGGAAGTGCAGGTAGTGTTCTCTGTCCTCCTGCTGGGTGACTGGGAGCCAGAAAGAAGGAGCAGCATGGGACAGGTGAATGCCTGGCTGAGGGGGTGGTGTCTGGATCAGGGATTTGGGTATTTTGATCTTGGGCAGTCCTTTGAGAAGCTGGGTATGTGGGCTGCTGACAGACACCAGCTCAGCAAGCGAGGCACAAATGTGTTGGGGAGCAAGCTCTCTGGGCTGATTACCAGGGCTTTAAACTAGGTTTAATGGGGGAAGGGTAGCTAAAAGTGACAGAGAAGGGCTGGGGGAAGTGATCACTACTGTCACTGTTGAAGACAGGGAAAAATCTCTGAGCTTTCTCATAGGATTGTCTGAGGGCTCCTCAGAGAAGGTAAAGTTCCTGATACCCCATCCGGAATCTTCTTCTTGCATCCCTCCAGGGGTAACTGCACCTGCTGCTTCCCTAAAGTGCCTGTATACGAATGCGTGGAACATGGGAAATAAACAGGATGAGCTCAAGATCTGTGTTCAGTTGCAGGGCCACGATCTCCTTGCGATCAGAGATGTGGTGGGACAGCTCACATGACTAGAACGCTGTTGTGGAGGGCTATGTCCTCTTTAGGAAAGACAGGCTGGGGAAGCGAGGGGGTGGGGTTGCCATTTATGTGAGGGAGCAATTAGAGTGTACCCAGCTCCACCTGGGGGAGAGTGAAGAACAAGTGGGGAGCTCGTGGGTGAGAATTAAGGGGTGGGCTGTTATGGGGGACACTGTTGTGGGGGTGTACTACAGGTCACCTGATCAGGAGGAGGAGGTTGATGAGGCCTTCTACAAGCAGCTGCTAGTAGCTTCACAATCACGGGCGCTGTTCCTCATGGGGGACTTCAATTACAGAATCACAGAAAGTCTAGGTTGGAAGAGACCTCCAAGATCACAGAGTCCAACCTCTGACCTAACACTAACAAATCATCCCCTAAACCATATCCCTAAGCTCTACATCTAAACGTCTTTTAAAGACCTCCAGGGTTGGTGACTCAACCACTTCCCAGGGCAGCCTATTCCAGTGACTAACAACCCGTTCAGTAAAGAAGTTCTTCCTAATATCCAACCCAAGCCTCCCCTGGTGCAACTTTAGCCCATTCCCCCTTGTCCTGTCACCAGGCACGTGGGAGAACAGACCAACCCCCACCTCGCTACAGCCTCCTTTAAGGTACCTGTAGAGTGCAATAAGGTCGCCCCTGAGCCTCCTCTTCTCCAGACATTACCCAGACATCTGCTGGGTAAGCAACTCGGCCAGGCACACACAGTCCAAACAGTTCCTACAATGCATTGAGGACAATTTTCTGATGCAGGTGGTATAGGAGCTGATGAGGTGGGGGTGCTCCTGGACCTTGTTCTTACCAACAGGGATGGGCTTGTTAGGGATATGAAGGTTGGGGGAAGCTTGGGATTCATTGACCATGAGATGGTGGAGTTCAAGATGGAACTTGGTGGAAGAAGTAAGGCTAAAAGCAGGATTGCTACCCTGGACTTTTGAAGAGCCAACTTTGACCTCTTCCAGGAACTGCTTGTGAGTATCTCATGGGCTGGGTTGCTTGAAGCCAAGGGTGCTTGTGAGAGTTGGGCTACATTTAAGCAGCACTTCTGCCAAGCTCAGGATTGGTGCATCCCGAAGAGTTGGAAACTGGGGAAGGGGGGCAGGAAACCTGTATGGATGAGCAAGGAGCTCATCAATAAGATCAAAAGGAAGAGGAAGGTCTATGAAATGTGGATAAAGGGCCTGTCCTCTTCGGAGGAGTATAGAAATGTTGCCAGGGTCTGCAGGGATGTGACGAGGAAGGCTAAAGCCCATCTAGAGATGAGGCTTGCAAGAGAGATAAAGGATAATAAGAAGGGTTTTTTTCAAGTATGTAAAAAGCAAAAGGAAGACTATGGATAATGTGGGTCCCTTGCTGAACGAGGGGGGTGTCCTGGTCACGGGAGATGCCGAGAAGGCGGAGATACTGAATGCTTTCTTTGCTTCAGACTTTGCTTCAAGGACTCCCCCCTGGGACTCCTCGCCCCTGGCAAGAGGACAAAATGGAGAGCTCCCCCCTGCTTGACGAGAGAGTGGTTCGGGAGCGTCTGAGTGGGCTCAGCACACATAAATCCATGGGTCCCAATGGGATGCATCCGCATGTGCTAAGGGAGCTGGCAGAGGTGATTGCCAAACCTCTCTCTATCATCTTTCATCATTCAACATGCTTAGTGGATGAGGGAAAGGCTGTGGATGTGGTCTACCTTGACTTCAGTAAGGCATTTGACACCATTCCCCACAGCATTCTCCTCAGGAAACTGGCTGCTCATGGCTTGGACTAGCGCACGCTTCGTTGGGTTAAGAGCTGGCTGGATAGCTGGGCCCAAAGGGTCTTAGTGAATGGAGTCAAATCCAGTTGGAGGCTGGTCACTAGTGGAGTCCCCCAGGGCTCGGTACTGGGGCCAGTCCTCTTTAACATCTTCATTGATGATCTGGATGAGGGGATCGAGTGCACCCTCAGTAAGTTTGCAGACGCTGCCAAGGGGAAGTTGTGCTTAACCAACTTTGTTGCCTTCTATGATGGCATCACCAGCTGGGTAGATGTGGTGAGAGCAGTGGATGTCATCTACCTTGACTTTAGCAAGGCTTTTGATACTGTCTCCCATCACATCCTGCTAGCAAAGCTGAGAAAGTGTGGGGTAGAGGAGTGGACATTAAGGTGGATTGAGAACTGGCTGACTGGCCGATCTCAGAGGGTGGTGATCGGTGGTGCAGAGTCTGGCTGGAGACATGTGACTAGCAGTGTTCCCCAGGGTTCGGTGCTGGGTCCAGTCTTGTTCAACATCTTCATCGACGACCTCGATGAGGGAATAGTGTCTGCCCTCAGCAAGTACACCAATGACACAAAGCTAGGAGGAATGGCTGACACGCCAGAAGGCTGTGCTGCCATTCAGCGAGACCTGGACCGGCTGGAGAGATGGGCAGGAAGAAACCAGATGCGGTTTAATAAGAGCAATTGTAGAGTCCTGCACCTGGGAAGGAACAACCAGACCTATCAGTACAGGCTGGGGGATGACCTGCTGGAGAGGAGCTCTGAGGAGAAGGACCTGGGGGTCCTGGTGGACGACAGGTTGACCATGAGCCAGCAGTGTGCCCTCGCGGCCAAGAGGGCCAATGGGATCCTGGCGTGTATTAAAAGGAGTGTGGCCAGCAGGTCACGGGAGGTGATCCTCCCCCTCTACTCTGCCCTGGTCAGGCCTCACCTGGAGTACTGTGTCCAGTTCTGGGCTCCCCGGTACAAAAAAGACAGGGATCTCCTGGAAAGAGTCCAGCGGAGGGCCACAAAGATGATACAGGGCCTGGAGCATCTTTCTTATGAGGAAAGGTTGAGAGACCTGGGTCTGTTCAGTCTGGAGAAGAGAAGACTGAGAGGGGATCTCATCAGTGTGTACAAATATCTGAGGGGTGGGAGGCAGAACGATGTAGCAAACCTCTTCTCAGTGGTTTGTGGGGATAGGACAAGGGGCAATGGCCACAAGATAGAGCACAGGAAGTTCCGCACCAACATGAGGAAGAACTTCTTCACGGTGAGGGTGACAGAGCACTGGGACAGGCTGCCTAGGGAGGTTGTGGAGTCTCCTTCTCTGGAGATATTCAAGGCCCGTCTGGACGCCTACCTGGGAAGCCTGCTCTGAGGAACCTGCTTTGGCAGGGGGTTTGGACCCAATGATCTTTTGAGGTCGCTTCCAACCCCTACAATTCTGTGATTCTGTGTGATTTTATAGCCTAGGAAATGATAACCTGCTTTGTCCATTTATGGGATGGGAAGACCCAGCAATGTTTGGTTTCTGAAATTATTTTTGGCTTCAGGATTAAAACTCTAGTTTCTTCTATAAGGAGGATTTAACAGACAAGACTTGTGTTTATGGATAAATGCCAGGAAATCTTCTCAAGTAATGCTAACAAATTATTCCTTTTGGCAACATTACTGTATGGGCAGTAACCTTTTCTAAGGAATTTTTAGCAGATAGATTTAGTGGCAAAAATCCCATAATAGGATGTAATATCTTATCCAGTTAATCATGTTTTTTACCAACTTTTTAATGTATGCCTTCTGCTCACTGAATTGAAAGACCTTATTGATCTCTTTGCAGCTGAACTGATTATTGGGCTAAGATAGAGACTTCCTGAAAGAAGCCAAGAGAAATTATTCATTTAACATATTCTGGTTTTAGTAAACTTCCATTTAACCTCCAGGGTTAATTAAAAATATATATATTGCTGGTTGACTTGCATAAATTTATTAAATCAGACAGAAACTGAGTTCAGGCTTGTGCAGTTAATGTCAACTTTTGTAATATTCTTGGGGAAAAAATCCATATAGACTTATTAACATTCCAGAATTGCTTTATTTTAAAACAACACCATAATAGCTAAGCAATCCAAGTAGGAAAATAACCTCCCAAATGAAAACATGTTCTGCAAATTTAGATAGTCCAGAAATACTTAAATGAGTTATCATGGACTTCGTAGGTCCGTGGTTATTGGTTGAAACCCAGTCTTCATCATGAGGTTTAGCTAGTCAGTGTCTGTAACTTCTTCAGGTTGGAATTATGGGATTTGATATGCTTTCCAGAGGTGCCATGGTTCTTCTCTGTGCCTGCACATCATAGCAGGCGTCTTTGTTAACAGAGAGCAAGGATTAAGTGCACCTAACAGCTGAAGGGATTTTCAAAGGCATGAGTGATATTCAGACATGTATCTCATCCTGGTTTCTACTGGTTTTCCAGAGTTGCTTTTATATTCCTGGTTCAGTGTGTCTCTCTCCTCACCTCTCTACCTGACCCTATTATAAATGAGCTACTTATGGGTGTTTGATGGATATCTGGGGAAAATTTTCAGAGTTACAAATGTGAAACCCAAGTTACATAGATGAGATGGAGGAGCCCATGCTAGATAGGAAAGAGCTAATAGACTTCTCTGGACATGGCTCCATCGTATTCGTGCTGTGGTGAACCTGGAGTCTGAAACAGAGAGGAGTGGAGCTAAAACATGCTACGAGGCAGCAGCCAGGGAGAGGAAAAGGCTTCACTGGCATTTTATGAAGAAACAAATAAGCAGTAAAATACCAAAATGTGGCTTCAAGACAGGTTAGTTATGATCCCAGATGGGACTAGTGAAACTATGTTTTAGAGAACACAAGCGTTACAAACAATGCAGAACTGGATTTAGATAGAAACTGCTGACACTGTTAATGCTGTGTGGCATTTGTGCAAGATTTTGTTAGAAGCCAGCATCATAAAGCTGTCCATTCTGTCAACCAGTTTCAGGGCAGATATTTTCTTCCCCCCCCACCAAACTGAGATGACAGGTTTCTAAGTGGTTTTTAGTCTGGAATGTGACAAAAAGTCTATTTTTGCCATCTGATCTTGTTTTTTGTCCTATGTTATAGTTTGTCCATCCTGGTCTGGAATATCTTATGCAGTCAGAGCCTTTCATAGCACATCCTCTGCCTCAGAGCAGGGGGGAGAAATTCTAGCTGGAGTGCTGTTCCTGTGGAGGAGAAAATCCAGCCTTTTACCAAGTACTGCAGTTGAACTGAAGCAGCAGGACCTAGCAAGGAATGCTTGTAATATGGAACATTTAACGTACAGTAAAATGTCATTTTCAAGTGCTTTCTGAACTACCCATCCCAGTAATGAAGCAGCTCTGAAATACCATGTGCCTTTCTCACAGCATGTTACACTCCATATAACCTTGCCTTTGATTGTGATGTCACTTCAGATGAAAGACTCGCATGGAGAGTGGTACGTTGTGCATTAGGATCAGCTGATATCCTCCAGGATACGAACAGTGAAGGACTATTTGAGATGTGCACTCTATGCATGTCAAAGAGAAATACATGCTGCAATAAAAATAGTAGTTGGCTATGCAAACTCACCTTAGTCTGAGGAGAAGGAAGACTTCACCTTTATGCAAGAAGACCTGCTTAATCTGAAAGCTCTCCTAGAAGGGATTTTAAGGATGAGTAATCATTTTTACTGTCTTTCAGTTCAGGTTCTCAATTCAGCTCAGTGATTTCCTGAATACCTGAGTAGATTTTTGATATATCGATTCTCTGTACCTGGGCTGTTACTCTTGGAAGTGAAATGCCCTCAGAACAGCCTCTTCGGCTTCCATTATCATGAGCAGCTCCACACAGGTGAGCCTCCGTGTGCTTGGGGCACCTTTATATGGTTGCCTCCTGTGCCTGGAGCCAAATGTCACAGTTCAGTCTGTCACATGACGGACTTCCCCAGAAAACTTAAAGCCAGGCAAACTTACAACCATACACTGTGGTCCAAGGATGGTGAGAGGCTTCTGCATACAAAAAATCAGCTGGCCTAAGCAGGCCTGTTCAGCTCCCATTACAGCACTTGCTGGAAACCCCTCCAAAAGCAGGAAAAGCGGACTGTTCTGACACAGGCATTTTTCTTACTCCGAAGCCCTGATCGCCTTATCAAACATACATGGCCAGAGATGATGCTGTGTCCTGTTACAGAAAATGCCTTCCTACGGACGTGCATCCCATTTTGCTATGACCTTGCTCACACCTTCTTAGCATTTACTTCCTGGGAATGTCTAAGTGATGGAAGGTGAAGGCCTGGCCCCATGCAGCTCTGCCATCACATTTGATGGAGTCAGTATTTCACCTGTGCTACCAGTGACAGAGACTGAATGTCAGAGCTGCATGCGCCAGCTTTCACAGAAATCAATTCTCACCTAGTGCATTAATATTGGAAGTGCTTCTCACTCACCAAATCATTGGCCAGGCACAATAATGTGTGACTAATAGTCATTCATGATTATACAGCACGGCATGATTATAAAAATTTGCTGTTAGTCCATAACAAAAAAAATCTCAAGCTGGTAATTGACCAATACATATTCCTGAGGAAATCAGAGTAATCACATGGATAGTCATGGCACAGAAAGGGAAGGTACAGCTAGCGTTGCATTGCTTTTGTGAATCATCTGCTCAGGTCTACTTTTGATTATTTATTTTTCCTCATGTGGGACCAGTATTGTAAATCAAAGATTTGAGAAGTAAGGCTATGCTTAAAGTGTCCCAAATTAAAATCCAGTTGCCAGCTTTCTTCTCTTAGACAGCCATACATTTTTGAGCAGGAACAGACACATGCTAATGGCTGTGATACAGCTACAGAAGCAAACCAGTTAGCTCATGGTCTGCCTTTGCCAATGGCAAGGTCAGCTACTGGAAAAAGTTACAAAACAGCTTTTACAGCCAGGTATGATCCCACAGAAGAGCCTTGACTGAGAACTGTTAGTCTTTGCTAATTTTCATTCAAGTCAGTCTCAAAACAAGGACAAAGGCCGTGTGCGGGTTGGATTTTTGTTGTTGTTGTTGATGGATGGGACCATTCATGACAATGGTCAATATAGCTTGTCCATGTGGTAGATTTTATTCTACTTTCACTTCCCTGAAGCACTAGAGCAGCTCAGGCCACACAAGAGATATCACTGTCTGGCTGATATGAAGGAGTCTCCTGTCTGACAGAGAGGTCTCAGCATCTCCCAGAGCCCAAGGAATTCTCAAACAGTACCTAAAACTGTGGGCACCCTCTGGCATCTCTGCTCTGGTCAGCAGCCTTCGCTGTAGGACACACATTTGGATTTAGTTATGATTTAGCAACAGTGCGAGCAGAGCTTGGAAAAGGTAACTGTAGGAAAAAAAACAGAAAGCAGACCATAAATCAGGTCATCAGATGAATTCAGAATACACTAATAAAACCAGAGCTTCCAATAAATTTCATTTCAGGCAGAATAGAAATGGTTTCTTGGTCAAGAGTTCAGGATAGATGATACTTTCAGATGTGTGCCAAGCCAATGCGATGTGTCTACAAAAAAGTTTGCAGGCAAACATCAATGGCTGGTCCAGAGAGAGGCCCTCACACCAGCTGCACATTTTGGTATGATTGAATACAAATATGAGAATCTCTAGTTCTCTGAGCAAAGGTGAATCTAATTAAATATTTAATAGTGGTTTCTGTTTGTTTGTTTGTTTTGTTTTTCCCCTACCAAATCCTTTGGTTTCTTGCTCTTTCATACTGTGCTACAATGACATTTGAACGACAAATGCAGTCTTGGTAGGTGGGGTCTCCTGGTAATGCTTTTTATATGAAAAGCTTGCACTTGCCAGCTGATGTCCAGATGCTGCATTTATGAGGGTATTTTGTCCTGATCAATTTTTTAAAAACATTTTTCCATCCCATGAAATTAATAGCTACCTGGAGAAATACCAGCTCATTCCCGCTCCTGCAAATACTAACCTTTCCCAGACGGGATGGGATTTGTCCTTCCCTTTATTTAGCTGCAAGATGTCCTTGCTAGTGCTCAGAATTACAAAGGGAGAAGGCAAAATAAGAAAAGCTTTGTAAGTAAAAAGTGTTACAAACAGAGCTACTGCGCACACCCCAGCTCACCACACTGCCTTCGGAGGCTCCATTATACTGACTAAACCCTGCATAATCTTCCCAGGGTCACAGAGTGAGTCATTAGCAAGACTGCGCTAAGACAGAGGCATACTGATTTTTGCAACTACTCCGGTTACTTTAAGACCCCAATTTAAAAGGCCATAGGTTTGTGCTGGCAGCACAGTCACACAGATAGCTACTTACAGCTTTACAAATTGGTTTTCTTGCAATCATTTTGCTCCAATGTGCCTGTAGTGCTTTTTGTTTTGTTTTGCTTTGTCTTTTTTTTCACTTGTCTGTGTGCTGTTCAAAATTATTCATGTTTTGGCTACAAAAAGCAAAGGAAGGCAGAGCTGAGCAGCAGCCTCACCACTGCCTTCGTGCGCCCACCCTAGGGCTGCTCCTGGCCTACAGGGCCTGGGTGGCCTGCACGTGCTTGGCAGCGCTATAGCCAGGGTCTGGTCCTCGGCAGAGACTTTAGGCTGCTTAAAGCCAAGCAGTCATCCACGAGATGAAATGGCTTTCATTTCTGCTCTTGCCAAGCCGTTCCTGGTTGTTGCAGTGCCCTTTCATACAGGCAGTCTGCTGATGGCTGCTCAGGCATTATCATTAACAAAGAAGCACTGCAAAAGAGCTGGCGTGGCTGGTAAGCCTCTCTCAGTAGTGAGTTTCTTGTACTTTTCCAGTATTGGTGAGTATCGTTTTTGGTCTGTGTTGATGCTGTTTGCACCCACCATGTAGCCCAGAAGTGTGTTGGGCTGTCTAGGCCCATCCAGCCACCACATCAGGGGGTCACGTGAAGGCTGGTTCAAGCTATACCAAAAGAAATGACTGGGGGAAATGGTCACTTGACACTCTATAAATACAAATATTTTTTCTGGAAAAAAATAAATATATCCATTGTCTGTGTCCTAGAAGGACTCTTTATGTGTCACTAAAATAGCTATTTGTAATTTGTAGAAGGACTCTTTATGTGTCACTAAAATAGCTATTTGTAATTTGTTATACCTTCCCCTCCTCTTTGAGACCTAACTGACAGTTATTTAAGTAGGTGTGCTTCAGAAGGCCGTGACCCTCCACAGAGAGAAGAGGGTTTGTCATCCTGGCTGATCCTTTCATGACAAAGCCACACTTTAAGTGGAAAAGCAGAACAGGCTTGCAGCAAATGACAGTTATATGCATTTGACTTTGCATTGTATATATGAAGGCATTTGACGAAAACCACATCAATAAAAAGAAATTAAATTTCCTTCTGCACTCAAAAAATACACATTGAAGCATTGTATGTTTGGGATTTTTAGCCGTGTTTCCTTTCCCTTTAGAAGATTTTTTTTTTTTTTTTTTTCAGTAAGATACAACTAGGTGCCATTATATTGTTATAATGTGCAAAATAATTTCAAATGATTAATACCGTGACACTGTAATCTTGTAAGAAATCATTTTTATCATCTAAAATCAGCTTTTAATTAATACTTCATATTTGTTTTGTGATACTAAACTACCCTGCTTATTTTAAAGTTACTTGTGATGTTGGCACACACTAAATATACAGCATATATATTTCTGTTGGGCTTTATTGTGTGTCTGAAAAGTGAGTTTCAATTATTAAGTATTAGTAAGTGTTTAGGAATTTCCTGCTATGTATAAGTCTAAAATTAATTTTGCCAGGAATTATCTCTATCTTTTTGAAACCTACATTTAAGAAGGAAAAGACTATCTTCCTTCAAAACTACTGTGTTTGCCCAAAGTTAGTGTTTTCCTAACCCTAACAAGAGGTTGATAGGTAACAGAGCTCAACTGCATCCCGTCTCAAGCTCCAATAAGACCTCCATATAGGAGTATATTATGTATTTTCAAACTGAAAGCATCTGGTTGGTGCGTCATATGGGCTCTGACTCTGTACTCACTCCCTGGTTACTTTGATGGTTTGTATTTAACTCAGGAGGCTGACACGTTCCCTCAAGAACATGCATGTCAACATGCAGCTGCAATGGAAATGGAAGTACACCTGTGCGCGTCACTACTGGCTGCTGCAAGCTGTTTGAGCCCCTGTAACGCTGATGAGGGGCTGTCTCTGTGCCTTCTTCACCGAGCTATTAAAGGCAAGCTTTTTTTTTTTCTATTGTAATCCCAACAAAACACCTAAAGGTAGCCTCAATAACAATGAAATTAGATGTTTAGTACATTGGAATATTTTATTTTCACTTTACATGCGGTGTTAAAAACCCAAAGAACGTATTATTTACACATCCACAATACAAGTTTACAAGATATCTATACATGTTAAAGTACTCTATAGTATAGAGCAGCTTCATTTAAGGGTTACTTTTTTATGCCGTACCATTAAAAAAGATACAATCTGCGTTTACCTTTGCACAAATGGATAAAGCATCTTTTATTATTAAATTAACAGAATAAAGACTAGGTTGAATGTTAGAAATTTCAACATAAATACTGAGAGAACTCACATTACCATCTACAAGGCAGCACAATGTTACAGGAGGTTATCAGGGTTCACATACATTTATCTTTCGATTTCACACAAGTCTGTATTAATTAATATTTGTAAAGTGAATTCAGATCAGTTTTTGTCTTTGACAACCAAGTACTTTTTATGTTATTAGTCTGTAGTGTTTTAGTTGCAAGACAGACGTGTTTAGGAAGAGAGATCATTGATTTTTGGATCCAGAGGTCTCAGGAAATAAATGTCCCTTACAGCCTTACAAGAAAAAATGACTACTTCTGTCCTTTATTCTTTGTTCTGTAACACAGATCCAGTTTTTTCAGTGACTAACCTTTTCTCCCCTTTGAACACATAACATAAATCTCCACCGTCTCTGAAACCCATTGCAGTTATTTGTCCCGCTAATTCATGAATATTCCTCTGCCATGGTTATTTCTATAGTTATGTTCGATAAACAAAATAAACAATGTGGTAGTGTGTAGTTTGCAAGCTATAATAGCCATCTGTGTTGAACATCAGCTGCAAGTGGATACTGTAAAACCTACTAAATAGCTTACACAACTTTAGCAGGTGTTCCATTACCCTAGAAACCTCATTTGATTTCACATTATAACTGTTTGATCCTTCAGAGAGCTGGAGTGGAATGTTTATCATGGCAAGGTGATTTAATGCTACTGTCTTCTTGGATTGTAGGCTGCCTTTAGTTACTATTAATTATCCTTGCTTTTTATCTTTTTTTGGCGGGGGGGGGGGGACGGGGGAGGTTGCTGTTGAGAGGTTTTACAACTGGCACTCAGGAGATATGTGCTATAGTGAGAACACTTGACAGGTTTTTTTTGTTGTTTTTGTTTTTTTTGTTGTTTGTTTGTTTTGTTTTGTTTTTTAGTACTTTTATCATTTGCATGAATAAGGCACAAAATGCACAGATTCAGGTAAACTCACACATAATATTTACAGAATATTGTCATTACCTGCATGACTTTGGAAAAAAAAACAAAAAAAAAACCTTACATTACACAACAAAAACAAATTGATTGCACTACTGTTGATTTTTCACAGACTGCTTCTGCCAGGCCAATTAATGTTTCTTCTTTTCTACAGACAATAGTCTATCAGACTGTAGGGCATTATTAAATGCAACAAAAATGTAACCTTCTCTAGTTACACAGGCCTTTGCCAACTGAATTGTTGATTATTAGCTGCCCTTAATGAGACGTATGGGGCTCAAGTTCACAGTGGCCAGGTATTGGGTGGAGGCACTGTGGAAATACAGTAAAACTCCCCCATTCCAGCCCGAAAGACTAGATTTGAAATGTACAGCTCTGAATCAATAGCAGCATAACAGAGTTATGAAGAATTAAAGGTATCTGCTCTCTATCACTGGGTGACTAGTTCATCAAGGCGTGTTATCCAGAAGGCTGGCAGAAATGCGCAGTACTTCCTTAGCTGTCGCCAAACTGAACTTAGCTATCGGCTGCAGAAGGCAGAGTCATCTGTCTGGTTGTTCAGTCATGCTCAGTGTAAACAATTCCATAGCATAAAAGATGCAATGGGAACCTAAGTACATCCTAGTGTGTACAGTACACACCCACACATCCATGCACACGCACAGCTTTATCTGTGGCATGAACAAAATGCCACAAACAAAGAGAAAAAAAAAAAAATAATGCTACAGTTGGGCCAGAGACTGAATTCCAGCAAATTGATTATTAACCCAGATATTCATTGAGACATTACCATTTTCTGACATTTGTGCAAGAGGCAAGGTGAATGCATACATATTAAAATGTTCACATTTAATGGGAAGGACCACGCTTAATGGCAGTCTAAAATGGAACCCATTTTTCAAGTATTTGCTTACAGATTTCTTTTCCCAAGAACATTTTTAGCTATTTAGAACAGTAAAGTAGCCCCCACCCCATTGTGCTACATGTCTCCTTAGCTCCAAACAAAAGAAATGTAATGACCAGCACTTTCCTTTGTTTTTGTTTGTTTGCGCTTAGCAAGTACACAAAGTCTTGCTATAGCTACATGTGGCAAGACACAAGATGTTGCTGAAGTAAAGACAGTTTCTTTGGCCACTTTGTTCTCTGTAATTACAAGCAAGTCTCTGTCTTATGTGTCTACCACAACATCATCTCACAACCTGTACAGGTCAATGCCACACTCACTTTTAGGACAGATGTCCTAGTAACTGTATTTGTTCAGTGGTCTGACTGACGTTGTCTGAGGAACGAATGAGGGTTTTGGTGGCACGTCAGGTTTTAAGGAGGGTGTCCTCTTTATTCCTGTACGAGGAAGGGTGCCATTGCTCGTGTAACTGCTTTGCCGGGACAAGGAAGGCTGGAGGTGAACGCTGACAGGCGTCCCTTGAATGTAGTCCATCTTTGTGCCTGCTGTGGGAGTCACATACCCCCCCCGATTAATACTGGGCTGTCTTGATAACAAAACACCATTTGGTGAGTTCAAGTTTTTAGGAAGGGCAGATATTGAATGCCTTTGTGAAGAATTTTTGTGATAACCTCTCTGCCTTTCCAAAGAGGTCATTGGTACTGCAGGCGTGGTGGGAACATCCACCCGTTTTGTGGGGCTGTTTCTTGGAAGAGTCGATGGAGGAGAGTACAAAGATGCCTCCCTGTTGGGAACTTTAGGTGGGATCTCAGACATATTTCCCATTGGATCCAGCATTAAAGTCTGGTGGGCCACTTGGATATCTCCCATAATTGCTTTGGGATTAGTAGTAGTTTCATTTAAGTGTTTCAGGAAATCATTCAGGGTGTTCCTGGAATCAACAGATCTCCTGTGGTCTCTCTTGCTGGATGGTTTTGGAAGTGGATGATCAATATGTTGCATCTTTTTGTCTGCCTTGTGCGCGTTAGAATTTGAGAAAGATGTATTGTAATCATGAGTAGCGTTGGGAAGAACGATAGCACTAGGGATATGTCCATGACTTAGAGGAGAGTGGGGTGGAGGACTGGAAGGAAAAAACTGAGGGCTTTTTAGTGGAGTTTCCTTTCGTGAAGCATTGAGATTACTATGTGCTTTCTCTGACTGACTTTTCATGGCCTGCAGAGTCTTTTGTTGAAGAACTGGTGTAGATTCAGGAGTTGGAAGTGCAGCTAATTCTGGAGGCTGGCCCCTGTGGTCCATCATCATGGACTTCGTATCACCATTTGGTGGCAATTCCTTTCTGCTAGTCAACAGGTTGGTATAGAGTTTAGGTGAATCAATGTTTTGTTGATATTCCTTGACAGGACTATCGAACAGCCCATTCAGTTTAGCAAAGCTCCCACTGGAGTCAGTACAGGACTGCGCAGATTCTGCATCTTTGTGTATTTTTCTGGATTTCCGTACAAACACATCCCGATAACAGTAAACGGCTACTCCCGCAATAAAGGCTCCCAGGACAAAAGCAGCAAAGACACAAGTGATTAGGACATTCATGTGTACCATTTGGTTGGACTCTCCTGATTGCACTTCCCACCTTACACCTGCAAAAGACATGCAGTGTATCATAAATTTACATGTACTTCATACTGATCCATTTCAGAAGAAGATAGCCTACCTCAGGGAAGGACAGAAGTGTCTATTAAGTGTTTTCAAGTGCTCTGTGCCTACTGTTAGTGTAACTCTGCAATCCACAGCACTGGTGAATGCAAATAATTTTATAAATAAAAAGGACGGAGTTAGCATTGATCAGCCTAAGCAAAGACTGTCCATTTTCTTTGATAATGAGGAATACTTGTCAGAGCTTTACTCCTCATATTAAATTTGGGTGTACGCTGTATGCTATCTGTTTAGCCTGTGCTCATATTTCCTTTTAGGCTCACAAATAGAGGCCTGTATGTTATTAACATTAACGATTTCTGCTGGAAAATTGAGGTTAGAAGGTGCTACTGGGCCAGACAGCAATTAATAACTCAAGGATGAATTTCTCTCTCAATTTTCTGCCCAACTCATAAATCGGTATCAAAAGAGAGACAGGATTATGCAAATGTTGTGTAGAACTGTACAATGTACATACTGCATTGTTTAAACCACGTCAATATAATCTGATGCAAAACTTGGAAACTAATATATCTACATCTTGCTAGCCTTGGAGTGGCATACTTTGCATTATGTAAGCATACAATTTTCAAAGTTCAAGATTACGACATTCTATTAAAGCACTAATTTTTCTTTTCTGCTTGTAGTCAATAATGAACTTACATAATACTTGCATAACATTAAAAAAAACACTCCTTGCAAGGTTAAATTATTACACAATGTTAAAATTTAGAAAAGTTTTTGTTTAGACAAAGACAAAGTTGAATACTGGATTAGTTTGTGATTTTGTGTATTAACCAGCTCCCTTTGTTTCTTGAGACTTTTAAAGCAACCACAGACATATTGCAGCTAAGACAGTGTTAGTTTTTAATGAAGGTAATTCTGTTAACTATCCCAAGGGATGTTAAAATGAAAGAGGAAGAGTGAAGGAACAGATTAATTTTTGTTAGAGGCAAGGCCTTTGAACATTGCTAATGTTCAGGGTTATAGGTTTTAATGGCACTGTGCAGAAGAAAGAACATGGATAAAGTTCACTAATAGCTATGACACAAAATATGATTCAGAACCAAGAGCAAATGATAACAAAAAACTTATAGCAAAATGGAAAATAACTGCAACAAATTAAAATGAAAAATGCACTGCCATAATGGCTGATAGGAAACCTGATATATTTTGGTGAATGGTAATAAAATATAAATTTTTTTTTGGCTGGTGAGATCTTTCAGTAAATACAGAATTGTGCAAACATGTCTGTCAGCCAGCTATTCTGTGTACTGGTGAAGACTTAAGTTTTGTTTATGGGGATGTAAGCTTCTTGAGCCTTTGGTTGACTGCAATGGTCCTGTTGAATTGAAATCTTTGTTGCTGTAAGAGCCTAATCAAAGGTTCACTTAGCAGAAAGAATGGCTACAGAAAAGATGAATTACATGCAGTACATGCTTCTTTCTGTGTTCAGATTAAAATCTATGTCTGTGTCTCCATGTACTGAGACCTTTTTTAAACCGATCCTCATATCCAGAGAATAAAAATTCAGTACATCCTTACTCAGATCTGACCACATTCTTCACAAACATGCCGCAGGCAGCAGTTTGGGATATGCCTCACTTAAAGCTCCGTGTCATGGAGCTGTGTTTCACTTTGTTCCTGCCCCTGCCCACTGCAAAAACCAAAATAACAACAAAAAAAACCACCATTAAGCTCTTGTAAGCAACCATTCACGAGGACTAATAGTCTTATCCAAATTAGACTCGTTTGAAAACAACCACCAGAGGTGCAGATAAGTCCTGAATTTATTTTTTTTAATGTATCCAGAACTCCCACTGATTTTAATGGGAGCTTTGGAGCACCCCAGGAATAAAAGGCTGAGCTTATTATCTGTGTTTCCCATTATAAGCTCTAAGCAGCACTTTGAACGCTGGTTAAATAGGTACGACGATCATGATTGCACTGTCTGCATATTCACAGGAAATGGGTGTAAAATATAGTCCAACAATCATGGCTGTTACATTTAAACCTTAGAAAATGCTGAGACTATCAGGTTTCCATTCAGCTGCAATGTATTCCCTGGTAAGGCCTTACCCTTTGGGACACCTGATAATGGATCAGAATAATCAGAAGTGTTTGGGTCATCTTGAACTACAAATTTCCGAGAGCCAGTCACTTTAGGTTTCCAGGAACCAATCACTTTAGGTGATATAACTGGGATACTTGCCATTGTGGTAATGGAAGCTGAGGAGAACTCCATGTCTGTGGTGGCAAACAGATTTTTATTAATGTGTATTACAGTCGTCAGGCTTTCCTTGCTGTTTCATGGCATATCTAAGCTATTGCTGGAGACAGTACTTAATGGAGTTACTTGACAGCAAAATGTGACCCACTACACTTTGTAGAAGTACAGAGGACTGATTGAAATCAATTGGTTCAAAACTTTTAAGTATGACCAAAAAAACAAACAAACAAACAAACAAAAAAACACATTAAAGCATCAACAGCTGCTAGCCAAAAAGCCAGAGAAGTCAAACATGAAAGCAGTGCAAAAGTTGACATAAGCAGCTGGTGGAAATGAAGAGCACAACTTGTGCTACTTAATTGCTATATTGTTCACTGAAGACAACATATTAAGGTAATTCCATTACCTTCTAAACATCTTCCAAAAAATATAATTTTACTTAGAAAGATACATGCTTACTATAGGTTACTCCTGAGAAACCCTATCAGCTCCATTAGTGCTATTACAGGATACCAGGAACTGTTGAATGAGCCATTTCTTGAGGGGACAATGAAAGGAATGTTCTTAACCTCTATTTGGTTCCTAAGGAACAATAATGGTTCCTAAGGAACAATATTGTATATATTCTGGCTCCTCTGACATACGTTTACTGAACAGAATCACTAAAGCCAATGAGTAGGAAACATGTCAAATTGGGTTTACAATCCAAAATCTACTTTGCAAACTCAAGTATTTTGTGTTCACTGTCCCATTAGGTTTAGGCGTGAATGTCTGTGACATGAAATTTGTCTGAGAAATGTACTCCAAAAGCATGCTCATTCAGGACTTGAAAATCAGGTTCAATTGTATCTGTTCTAAAATATCACTCTGAAAATTCAATTGATAACCACTAACTGAGGCAAGGTAACATTTCCATATAACAGTTTTGCTTTGCTTTCCTAAGCAAGCACCTAACTTACATTATGGTTAATATATCTGGAAACTATTTGTCTCAGACATTACTTCTTGTCAAGTTACAGAAGTATAAATATAATCAGGAACCAAAACAAAAAAATAACATGTTGCTGCACTTTTACAAACTAAACATACAAATAGATTCTTCTCAGATTTGTCAGTCGAGCATGCCCTTGGTTTGAAACCAGAGACCAAGTTCCAGGAGGAACACTGGAAAATATGGCTCAGTCTTGTTCCTGTTGAAATCAACACAGGTTCTCCTTTTGAGTTCAACAGAGGAGCATTGGGTGCTGCCTCC
Source organism: Nettapus auritus (assembly GCA_011076525.1). NCBI lineage: Eukaryota > Metazoa > Chordata > Aves > Anseriformes > Anatidae > Nettapus > Nettapus auritus. The sequence goes on from CM021774.1 coordinate 913,712, forward strand.
TGGAACACCAAGGGCTGACAATGAAAACACTGTTAGAAAAAAATCACTGAGGGTGAAAAGGATGTGAAAGTCTCTCTGGCAGCAATACATAAAGCTTCCTAAGCTACCTTTGTCTACACAAGTCCTCATTCAGCTACACAGTTTGTGATATTAAATTTTTTCCATTAGCACAAACTACTTATAACATTTTAAAAATACAGAAATACACATTTTCTGAAATGTGTATTTATACAAAAAGCTTGCTGGGAAAGAAGGAAAGACGAAGGGAGAGGTAAGGAGGAAGATGATGAAATTCTGCCATTCATCTACTAGAGATGACCAATAGGGGCATTCACAAATGCATGGCTGGGGATACAGGGTAAAGCTTAGTGGACTTTCGTGCAAGTGAAGATGTCATCTATGTTAATCAGGCTCTTTAATAAAAGATGTCTCAATAAATAATGAGCTGTTAACATGCGACTACAAAGGGTGAAGTGCTGAGTGAGAAGAGTCGCACTATCTTTACCATCAGTGGGAACATGAGTAAAAGCACAAAAATGAAGGATTGCCAACTGTGCAAAAGGAAGGAAAAAAGGGCTGAAAATGCTGAACTGAAGGAAAGTAAAGGCCATTAATTCAAAAAAATTAAAAAAAACTAACCAGATGTTGGGTCGCCAAATATTTTGTAATCTGGTGTAGCTGTAGTAGGCAAAATTTCTAAAAGAATTAAAGGAACAAGTAATCAGTAAAAAGTAACAAAAAGAAAGCAAAAGATCTCAAACCTGAGTGACGGAAAATGAAAACTAAAATATTACTGGTTATAAAAAATAAATTCTTCAATACTTTGCTGTAGACCCCAAGTAGTTGTAAACTGGTGAAGGAGAAGAAAGACAAAACTGCCACCCAGGACCAAAAAGTTCAGCTTTGTGAACATTCACAGTAACAGCAGGTAATGTGTTCATTGTGTTACTGAAAAGCTCATCATAAATTTAACATCTATAGTGAAGCGTGGCCACAGACTACTGCTGAGATAATATAAATGAAAAGCAATGACTATGCCTTACCATGGCAGTCCCCAAGCTGCGCTGTGTTGCCATATTCTACATCTTGTACATATCCTCCAGTGCTGTGGTTGTATGAAACAAATAAAGAGAACCTGCAATTAACAATATTAATAGGGAAACAAATGGTGATTATTTTTTTTCCTGGAAGCAATAAATGGAAACATTCAGTCACCATAGAGAGGCAAAAGCTAGCGTATGGCTAAAAAATTGTTTTGTAAAACACACAATTTGTTTATATCCAGGTTCCAACATTGTATATAGAATGCCAGGAAGTAGAAAAGATCATGTTCTTCATAGTGACCCTGTCACATCTTCTACACTGGGTGTACTCTTGGCTTGGATAGAACTGTGCAATTATACTAAGCTGAAGTTTGAGCCAGCCTGCTACAAAGGCCTGTTTTTAAGACACAGCTGCTAATGCACTATATATTACAGACTAGATCTGTGCAAAAAGCCTTTGATATGTATATATATCACCTTAGTTTCAGTGTGGAGGCAAAATCTTTCTTTTTTCCCCAAATCTGAAACCTGTGCTTTTGTATTTGCAATTGACTGTGCCCTGGCTGTGAGCAGGCCTGGGAGGGTACAGCATGTACTGTCCTGTCTGAGCTGCTCAGGTTTACAGGCAGCAGTTTGTTGCTTTCCTGCTTCCAACAGCTCTTCCTGCAGGTCTGTTTGTCCTCACACACACATATAAAACTCCCACTGAAAGGAAGTCTTCACTTAGAGTTCGCAGAATTAGTTCAGACTTCAGCATTCTGTTCTCTCATATATACAGTACATTGAAAAAACAGCTCTAAAAAATGAACATTTATTAATTGAGTGCAAGGGAACAGGCACAGGATACAAGCTTGTATAGTCTACAAAACACATGGTAGAGACGCTGGGCTAATTTGAGAAGGAGTACTTACGGCATGCCTGGTGTCACTCTTCCACATGCCTCATGGTCTAACCAGCCACAGTATGGGTCCCGTGAAGCAATACACGCCCTTGCAAGAGAAAAAAAACAAAACAACAAATCATGCATTTTTAAAAATTTCCTTCCCCAGAGATGTTGGCACCCTTCCTTTAAGGAAGAGTTCAGGAACGGGGCCGTACTTTTTACATGACCCGTGACGCTCACACCGACTCAGAGGAATTCTAATGACGCAGCTGGAGAATGCCACAAACAGAGCATGGTGGTCTCTATCTAGCTGAAGGGAGATGACTCTTCTGTCTTCCTCACTCTCAGCATTACACCTGTTAAGAAAAATAATGGGAAGCCATTATTTTACAACTGAAGTACTTTGGGCAGAGCTTACACTGAAAACATTTTATTTATTTATTGTTTGTATAGATACTGAAAAAGAATTCCTTATATAAATATAACGTACTAGTATTTTCTGAGTGGTTTGTAAACAAACATGATTGGATAATCTGGGTTATCAATACTGACTTCTGACTCTCATTTACAGCTAGGTGACTATTTTGCTGAATTATGTAGGAGAAAAATACAAACTCATTTTCTTTGTTCTCCCAGTTGACATAAATATCTCAACAGAGCAGAACAGGAGTCCTGTACTGGGCACCTGTAGAGTCTAATTGGACTGCTTCCATTTCCAAATTATTTTTTCCAGAATAAACAAATTTTAAATGATTAGATGTAGTTTATTTATTATTGGTCACTGTTGAGAAACCCTCAAGATAAGCTCTCAGCATTGCTTTTTAACAGCAGATTGTTCTGATGTTTGATATTCAGGACGAAGTGTATCTATTTGTGGAAGAATTAGACTGTATCACTGACGTCACTAGAGTGGTATTAGGATGTTCACTCAAGCCAAGCAAAATGGCAGGTAACCAAATATTTTCAGGTTATTCAACGTGAGAAACACTGTGAAATGACAAATAAACGATGATGTTGGTAATAATGAATTAGTTTTGGTTCACCATCATTTTTATTTAGGTACCAAGGACTAGATGAAAAGCTGCATATTTTAGGTGTTCTGGTAATACTTACTTCGCATGATTATATGCTTCAATCTCTTCCAGTAATACACTGTCATTCAAAGAGAAAGGCCTGGTCTTTGCCAAGATTTTAAGTACTACTCCTGCTTCAGAGCCAACGAATATGACTGTGTAGTTCTGGTATGGTCCAGCAGCATGGTCTACAGCAATTGCTGTCAATCTGTATCTATCAAGACCAAAAGGCGTATCATTAACTAACAATGTGTTTTCTTGTTTTCCTTCTCACATGCTTTAACTCTGAATTATGCCATACCTGACACGTGTTTTGGTAAACCAAGGCTCCTCAACAATTGAGGGAACAGCTGAATCCATCAAAGGATGAGATTTAATGAAGGACAACGTTTCGTCTGGGAAATCAATGGAGGTTTTGTAAGCTTCTGCTAGGCCATGTTTTGCACAGCAGCCAGGTCTGAAAGGAATGACATTGTTTTTTCCCTCTTGGTATTTTAGTTAATGAGAAAAGGCAGTCTGCTAATGAGCATCCTTATGGTTAAAGTGTAAAGCTCTGCTTTGATTTTTACCAACAAGTCACTCAAGAGTGCAGCTGATTTAATGTAGGTCTTTACAAGGACACTATTACCGTATCATAAGTAAAAACTTTTTACCTTGGCTTTGGTACTTTGTCTTCAGGTACAGCTGTCCAAACAGAGTCAGGAGTCTTTTGTTCTTTAAATCTCCCTTTGAAGACCTTCTCAATGTCATCCATACTGAAAGCACAGACTGCTGAACCAGGGATGCTGTAAAATAAGAAAAATAATTGCAAGAACTCAGACTACAATGGCACCAATCTCAGTGTAAGAGAGAAGCAGAGAACTACCTTTGATGGAAGGTTGCTCGTCTCTCACCTGTTAAGCTGTGTAGTGAATACACCGACAACCGTGGGGACTCCATTGATTTCTATTATGTCTGTGATAGACTGTAGAACATCAAAGTAGAAGAATGAATCTCCAGGAACTGAGCAGTTGAGCCGAGCTTTCAGAAAGGATGTCCAATGTTTTTCCAGGACTCTCTGAGAACCCCCCATGTCATTTTTGCATATGCGTGCCACACGGGAATACACAGCCTGTGAAGGACAAAAAAAAAAAAAAAAAAAAAGGGAAAAGGAGGAAGGCTTGAGAGATGCAAGGGCGAGAGTTCTCATTTCTAAGATATTAATAAAAAACACTGAAGATCAGGAAGGCAGTTGTCATTCATCCATGCAGAAAGGAAGAAAGCAAACAATGTTTAGCTGCTAGTGCACAGGCATTTTAATGTATAACCAAGCAAATGCAACTCTGCCAGCTTGTCCCTACCCTTCTTGCCTTCAAAATCATATTGTTAGTGAGATTTAAAGACTTTAATTAACCATGTGTAAAGGAGTTAATAATTTATTATAGAATATCCTTCCATGGTGAAGCATGAGTATTATACTCTGTACTGGTATGACTGAATTATTCAATACCCAGGGACATTAGAGAAACTTCTTTGAAACCCTTCTTTAGTGTTGTTTTCTTTTGTTCCTTTAATAAGTATGAAAAAAAAAAAAAAACACTCAGATTTTCCATGATTTGCCACAACAGTTAAGGCAACAGTGACACAGAAAGATACCTTTAGAGAGCTCTCCTAACTGCAAGGCATAAGGAATACAAACAACTTTTTGGTTGAAGAAATGCCCTGTTCTGTTTTTCCTTTCCTTTTTTTTTTTCCTCCCTGTAAATTATAAAGTTGGGACAACTACATAAACTTTGTACTAGTCCCTTCTTCTTATAGTAAACTGTGCTTGTTACTGTTGCTGTTTTAGGATGGTCTAACTCTGCAAAGACTTGTAGCTAGCGATAGCTTGCTGTAAGGATACCCACCTTGCCTAAATTATTGTGCTCTACAGCAATTTCTCGAAAGAAGAAATAAACGTAGTTCCCGTATTCTATAGCATGGAGGAAGTGTGGCTCTGTAATAAAGAGCAAGGAGAAAGTTACTTCAAAAAAAAAATAAAAAATTGTTCAATTGGCATACAAGACTGACTACCCTGTGATTTCGCAGCTTTTCTCCCACAGGAGAAGCTTCTCCATACCAGCTAACAAGAAGTCCAGTCTTCCAGACCCTTGAGGATGTCTAAATATGGGTGCACTGGAGCTTAAATGGACTTTAAGGCTTTAATGTTGGCTAATGGACTATAAAAAAAGCCTCAACGGAACTGCATTTCAGCATAGTTATTTTGTGACTGCAGATTCATTCACTGATGTATTTAACAAAAAGTTTGCTTTATTGATACTTCTTTCTTATTGTGATCATACTACGCTGAAAGCCGCATATATGGTGACAGTAAAACATGCTGGCTGTGAATTACCTGACTCTCAGTGCCACTGAAGTTACATTCATCATGTATATCGGAAAACACTCCCCCAAATTACCTTTTATCCATTTGGAATCATACTTAATTGTTCTTAAGGCAGATCCATCCCCCATGCTGCGATAAATAACAGCATCACTTGCCAGGAAATCTGCTACGGTTGCTGAGTACAATTTTCCATCTAAAACGGAAGTTGGAAATGTGGTATTAAGAGGCCTTTAATAATCTACAGAATTGTGACTAGCCTGTATTTGTCCCCATTTTTTTAATGCCATTCTTCCCCAGATTGCTGTAACCTATTTATTAACAGGTCAGCTTCTAATCCTCTGGAGGCCCTTAAAAAAAATTAAGAGTAGAGGTACCTTGACACCTTTAGTTTTCCTGTGCTTGCTTTAAAAGCTCTCTAGCTCCTCTGGTGTCATTAATCATTTAAAGTCATTACAAGCAAAAGTTCTTACCAGCAAAGAGGGCAACATTGGTTTGCCTGGCATCAAATGGGCATCTTGCCAAACCACTAATTTCCTCCCCATCATACTCTAATGTATTCAGCTAGAGAAGAAAAAAAAATGGGTGGTAGTGTCATTTCTATTTTGTATACTGGCACAAAAGCATAACATTGTCTTTCCACAAAACTTAATTTAGCAAATTGGCTTCTGTCTGGTTTTATTTCACCTTGAAACATTCTCCAGTCACACTGGCTGTATTTTGTACTGCATAATTAGTGCAAGCAAAACCAGTAACAGATTAATGACATATTCAATACCCTTACCTGATAGTATCTGCACATTGGATTAAATGCATTTGTTCCACAGACAAATACCATCTCATCGTTTCTTGGAACAAAGACTTTAATGAAGTTATGGCATTCATCCTGAAAAGAGTTAACATGTATCAATCACATATTTCACGTATACAATTCACATTAGTAGGTGACAATGCATGTGATAAACTTACTTTATGCTTGCCTTTCATTGCACAGTTCTCTCTGTCCTGCTGCCTTGACCTCCATGTTAATTTCTATTCAAATCAAACCAGAAAAAAGTTGATTTTCTTTCCACACAAAATAAATATATATATATATATATGTATATATATATATATATACACACACACACATGTCCAAGCCTCCTTTGCCAACTCCTCTATATACTCACCCTGCTTGGAGTAACTTCCGATTTTGGAACTTCATTCAAGTTTACAGTGTAAACTTGATCCCTGTTTGCAAAGAGTAAAAAGACAGAAGTCACTTCATTAATTAATTGGACTTAGTTTTGTTGAGCTAAATCTATTTTTAGAGTGTTTTGTTAGACAAAAAGTTTCTATGAAATGCTTATGAATTTTCTGCATTCAATACAAATGGGAAAAGTTTGTGCATGGGCAAATAGGGTAACATTGACTTTATTGGTGTGGACCTTAGATTGCACCTATAATATCCAGTTATTCACTGCCCTGTCTTTCCATTATGTTGAAGACTAATCCAGACTGTAAATATTCAAGTGTTTCACACTCACTTCCTATGTCCCTGATGTATCAGTCCAAGTTTAAAATAATCAGGAGAGGATTTTATCAGAGCAGTAATATAAAGGAGGGAAAAGAGTAATTGATCATTGGTTTTAGCATAACTACAGCCTTCAAATCCAATTTTCATGCACTGGCCTTAGATATGGTATGTTTCCCTGGGAAGTCCTCCCCCAATTTTAATTTTTATCATATTCTGCATATTTTTTAAAATAAATTTTATACATTAATGCAAAACCAGAAGAGAAAAGAATTTAAATCTAATAAACTGACTGTAGGAAAATTACCTGCCAGCGATATAAAGTGTGTCTCGAATTTTCAGCATCAGTTGGAAGTCCAGTCTGTGCTGAGATTCATTGCCTGAAGGGCGTCCTCTAAATACTGGATATTGCCTTGAATCTGCAAGTAAAAATGGGCTACACCATCATGCAGGATTATAGAGCTAAAGAATCAATATATGGCATTGATTAGCTGTATATACTAGGTGTAGAAGGGTTTAAACTAAATTCCTTGAGTAATGTCTTGAATATAAATGAAAAAAAGATGGCTAATGTCAGCAAATGTTCTTTTTCCTGAAGTTATTGCTGTATTTCTGATTGCTTTTTTAAGAAAATGATTAAGTGTTCCATTAAAGATACAAAGTCAGTAAACACATTTCAATTTGAAAGGAAACAGATTTTTTTTTTTTTTGTAACTTCCCAAGGAAAAAAAAAAAAAAAAGGCATTACAACTTTTTCCCTAGTGGCTAGCACCATTTGTGGATTACTTACAGTGGTAGTCAACAATGTTAATAGGGTCCTCATCTTCAGGGAAGCTGACAGCTCGGCACTGGGACAGACTCATTAGCATCACAGAGGCACAAAGCAGAGGAAGCCTCATGGCTGGTGCAAGCTGAGCACTACTTTTGTGGCAACGCTGTTTAACTACCTGGAAAACAGGAACATACCAGTGAGATTTCAGCAGCACAGGGCAATAAAGTGACTTCCTACTGCAGAAGGTGCGTTTCCTTTGTGTTTCAGCACTGGCACCAGTGCTGAAAGGCTCCTGAACGTAGCGTGATGGAAAACTGCTGTGTGATATATCCCTGCTCAAAGCTTCTCTGAAACACGGATGTTTGCTAATTTTTAGCTGGATTTACAGGCATTTCTGAAAAAGTTGATGATTGTCAGCCCATTTAATTCATGGGAATAACAAACAGAACATGCAGGCTGCTGACCTGGCAAGAAAAATTGTCAAACTTTGGATTAAAATTTTAATTAAACTGCAATCTTTTTCCATCCCCTCTATCACTGAATGTCATCCAACAAAACCCTTTCCCCATAAAATACTTAAATATTATCCACAAAAAGTCATGACACACACAATCTGTCTGAACACCCATTCCATGTTTTAAAATTATTGCTTGTTTCTAGGCTGTGCCATCATACCACTAAAGCCTAACAATCTCATTGCCAAAGACGTTATGTCTAGGACCAGGCACTTGATGCTCTGCCTTAAGCACTGGCTTACACACATGTGGAGTGAATGTAAAAATGCTGCCTCTGTGGTGCACAAGGGCTTGTCGCATGGTTTGCGAGTGTGGCAAGGAAATACAGATCATAGTGCTGAACTGGGCTCCTAAGAACCAGCTTTCCCCCAATTCTATTTACGATAGAAAGCTAGCAACTTAGCAGCAGCTTTCAAGGGGTTTTGGGTTGTTTTTCTTTTTATTTTGTTGTGTGCTCTATAGATTATATAGTACATATTATGATAGCAACACAGCCTTATACAATGAAGCTCTTTAGAGGGGAAAGGAAACATCACGTCTCCGATTAAACTGCAGGGATATTTTAGCAAGCAGAATTCAACTACTCAAGTTGCAATTTGGGTAGGATGCAAGAAAACATCTCAAAGTGAAATGCGATCTTTAATGACCACAAGTGGTCTGAGCAGGGGTTAGATTTTTCATTACAAACTTGGCACATGTAGTACTATTCCCTCCTCCAGCCTATTGGAGACATTCATTCAGCCCTGATACACAGGTCAGAGCTTTGAGTCACCTGTCCAATGCTTTGCAGTTGCTGAAATCAGTTATTAAACCTTTGTCTAAACAGAATAAAATAAGCCTTTCAATTTTAATGTTTCAAGAATTGCTGCAAGATGTACATGTTGCCAGCACAAAGTGCCAGGCCCGATCCAGCAAAGCACATAAGTATTAGTCATTTAATAATTTGAAAAGCAATTAAAAAAAAAAAAACCCACTTCATAACAGCACTTAACCTTTTAGTAATGTTTACTTAGGTTGAGAAAACTGTATTTGTTAATTGATACTACAGCTGGCTAGGGGCAGGGCTCCTTCCATCCACAAAGCTGCTGAGCTCTGTGAGTTCAGATTGTAAGGAGACCAACTGAAATGCAGATAATATTTGGTGATGGGAGTGGAGCTGTGGGTGTTGTCTGAATGTCTGTCCATTATGGACTGACCTGAAAAGAAGCATTTTCCACCGTTAATGATATTTCTGTATCTCAGTCCACCCGTCCAGAACGGATGGACTGTGTTTTTAGTCAAGATTGATGAGTGCTGTGGTTAATAAACACTAATGATTCCTGGCACTTTCCCTCTGCTCTTCCTTGTCCTTACATGGCCTCTTCAGCTGAAGCATCTTGCATTAAATTACTAATGAGCAAACTTAAAACAAACTGGAATTAATAAAGTTAGTCAAATTTGTTCTCTCTTCTGAAAGCACTATTAGAGCAAAGTCCAGCAGCACAGTGGCTCCCAGACACAATAACAAATCATTAGTGGTTACACAGTCCTTTTTAAAATTATTATCGATATATATATTTATTATTATTATTATTATAGAAAATCAGTCTCCAAATATCCAATCCACTACTGTCCCAGTGAAGGAAGAGAAAGGGAAGGCATATAAACAGTACGTTGCATTTGTGGACAGTGACATCTACAAGGTGCTTAGTAAAAGCCCTCCCTGAAGCCTCATTTTCTTAGATAATGAATGAATACAAACTGCAAAGGAGCAAGATGTCCTCCCAGCCATGTAGACTTTAGTTAGCGTAGAAGATGAAGCCATGCATGGCCCACACATCATGATGCAAAGAGACCCTATCCTGGCTGCAAAATGCACACAGCCTGAAGTTGTAAAAGTTCTGCTAGTATGGACATATCTTAGGAAGAGTTTCTTTTTTCTCTTTCCTCACTGTATCTCATCTAGGAAGAATTCAATGGGGCAATGAATTTGAAACTTAAATGTAACTTTCCTTACAAAAGCAAATACTGTCTTCTGGACTCAGAAGGCTGCAGAGAACAAAAGGGCAATTTGTCTGTGTATGGGCCACAACAACAGTGACCTAAAAAAACAACTTGTCACAAAACCAAAAAGGAAACTAGCAAAATGCCAGGTAAAGGAAGAGGGTATAATTTCTCTCAAATTCAGCCTTCCTTAACACCCAAATTCTACTCCCTAGAAAACAATGCAAAGTTTTGTAAATGTAAAGCCAGGAGGTATCTTCCTAGAGACTGCGTCCAGAGCAGAAACAAACACATTTATGTCTTCCTCAAGAACCCCCCAAACTCTGAATATATGCCAGAGAACATATGCTCTGAATAGATGCTCTGAGAACACAAAAGAGGTGGGAATACTTATGTTCAGCAATTTCTGTTAGCGAAACCTTTCACAAGTCTTTCAAAAACAAAACATCTACATCTGCATGAAGTACAGATGTTTGTCATGAGAGAAACAGGGAGATGGGCTGCATCAGCAAACCATACCCAGACAGGTAAAAAGTACAGCTTTCCTTATTATTTTGCTTGTAAAAATATTACAAGCAAATGAACAGTAGTCCTGATTTCTAACTACATACAAAAAAGAAAAGGCACCTGCTTTAAGAGGGCATTCAAATGCAGCTTTTAGCTGCGGGGCACAAACTTGAGATCAGAACCACTGAAAAGAGAATAAACCTAAAGAACAGCAAGTTGTTCTTCAAGAACAATAAACCCATTCCCTGGAAAATGGGAAAAAATGGGCTCCATCTAGCCCTTGGAACAGGGGTTTATGACAGCCAGGTGTATGCTTCTGGTACACGCAGATATGCTGGTGTGAAAGACATAATTTTTGCTTCATTCAAGCCTATTATAGAAGCCACTGCTGCAGACTACAAATAACAATGCTGAAGTATCTGTTTGGACCAGAATAGCTGATTATGAAATGCTGGCAATGTCTACCCTCAAGAAAACATAGAAAACAATCATACTCTGGGTTGATAATTTTTCCCCAGCCAGGATTCAGACCAGTCTTTTAATTAATTTCTCCCATAAATTGCATTCCTAGCATTTCTGTTAGGAATCAATTCATGGCAAGTGCAATCTTTTGGAAACTACCATATCACTGTCCCTGTTTTGCAGCTGAGTAATAGAGGCACAGACCAAGGCTGAATTTGTGACCAAGGCCAACAACCAAGGAAACCTTTAAAGCACCTGAGCTGCCCTGGGTTGCGTCACTCTCCTGGCAGCACAGGCAAGCTGGCCAGTGCCACCGAGGCAGAAAAGCAAGAAAGAGATCAGAGATGCAGGCGTTCACTCCACACCGTAACTAGCTGTGTCTGCAAATACAGAGAAATAGAGGTATAAATGTTAGCTGTTGGCACAAATCCACACCGGTAAAGTGGCACTCTGAGTGAAACAGGCCTCAGGATGAGCACGGTTGGTCAGGAGGAAGGCAGGCAGTTGTTGTAGACATAAATGGGCTTTTGGTGGCTGGCACCTTTCAATCTCAGACACGAAGCCCATCCTCCAACTCCTGATTGGGGAAATCCAGAGGAGGATATCATTTCTGCTAAAATCTTAGTCCTCCTTCAGACAATCACACATGAAGGGGAATAGGCCACTGTTTCTTGCCCATTAATCTACTCCAGCCTTTGACAATGCACTGGTGATGCTCCATCAATCATCTTTGTGTATGCTGCCATGTAAAAGAAGAGGGGGAAGGGAAAGGGCATTCAGCCAGCTGGAGAGAAGCAACACATAAAATAGCTTCGACCCAGACTGATGCACTATCTTCTGTTAGCTCAAAAGAAATTGTAAGTCTCCTTAACACAATAAATGTTTCTCAAAACGCTAAACACAGGCGGGAGTGCGGAGTGCCAAGTCCAGGCAGAAGTTTGAGATAGATCAGAATGAAAAGTACATCCCAAAAGTTAGTTCACTTTTGGAGAATTTGTTGAGGCCAAGGAGAGTAGGTTGCAATAAAAAAGCTGAAAACCAGGTACTTAACTCAAGAAGGCTTAACTGACTGCACCATCTTCCTTTCGCAGCAGACCCAGGCCTAAACCAGGTTCTGAGGTGAGATCAGGCGTCTCCTGGATATGTGGAACTATGTTCTAACCATGGTGAGGGACAAGCAGAACTGATTGGTAATACGCTGAGTTTAGTCAATTTACATGATGTGGTTTCCCACAGTCCCGAGTGGCTTTGACTAAGCAGGAAATCCCCCTCATCCTGTGGTCCCTACCATGTGCAAATGGCTCCCTCAGGGCACTGATCAGTGCAGATGCCCTAACTAGTGCATTTGAGATGGTACCTTCTGAAATTTTGACCATGAGACCCTTCTAACAATAAGCAGAAAGAAATGGAAGAAAAGTCCTTAGTGCTGCCTTTTCACAGATGCTCAGAAAGTTTCTCATTGCAGTGCTGTAAAGCTTTTTAACTATAAGACTGCTGGAACAACAAAGGTCTGTTGGACTGGTTAGAGCACGTCACAGACAACCTCACTTGCAACCAAACAACTAAATAAAGTTATGCTGGTCTCAGAATGGGAACTTGCGTTTATCACATCATTCCCAACTTTTATTTTATTTTATTTTTTATGTAAAGGACTAGTCAGGTTAAAAAAGGTTAAAATGTTATTTAGCCTCAGTGATTATCTTTTCAAGTAGAGATCACTTTTGGTCCGCTAACTGCAGGCTGAAAAACACTAGTTGAGAAGGGTGAGCTTCAAATTCTGGGCCTCATGAAGTTCACAGGAGCACTGGCACGGCCTCGGCCCTGGGGGACTCAGGCTTCATGCAGACGTTTGCTTGCTGATGGTAACTGCTATGAGGTGGGAATAGTTCAACTCCAGCTGCAGAGAGGAGAGCTTACTAGTAAGGTGCTGGTGCAGAAGCTGCCCTTTACCAGTGGGTAGAAAAGGAAGGCAGGTTGCTGCTGAATTTGACTAGCAAGTCAATCTTTTCAGAAGCTAAAATATTTAGTACAAAATACATGAATGTGGTATGGGCCTTCTGTGGTGCCCGAGACCCTCTGTAGAAATGTATGCATTGGCAACCTTGGATGCACCACGGTATTCAGTTAGAACAGCACCTCCACCCCTGCAAGGACTAAAATAATTACAGTAGTGCCATTCAAGGGTAAATCCAACACCAAAGCGTACATCTGTAATCCAGACCTGATAACGCAGCATTTTTGTATGATCCAAGCCAAAATATATGACCAACATGGCCCAGGCTCTGGTGGCTTGAACTGTAGAGAGGGAGCAAACAATTCTTTGTCCTACCTCTATTTTTGGTCTGTCTCACTGTGTGAAATGGGTAGGAGGAATTATTTGCTTACATGCAAAACAGTGTTCTGCATAAAACGCAACGTTTGACTAAAAAGCTGTATCAGTATCTACTACATGAGGAGCAGGGGGATCAGATTCCTATATTCGATCACATCTATGCATAGGTTTTCTAATGATGCAACTGTGACTTATTTTGTTTTTCAGATGTATTGTAAATGTGTTTCTTTTAATGAACAATGACTTCAGTAAAGGTCCTGAAGGCAGTGCTTGGCACAGAGATTTAATGTGCATTTAAATCTCAGAGATTGTCTATGATGTGGTAAATCCATGTTGCAGAGTTTGGTGACAGACTGCTTCAGCTAATTATCAAATAACACAAGAAAATATTTGCGGTTATAATAGAAAAAGCATACTTAATGTATGTGGTTCCTTTAAAAACTTGTGGCATTATTTTCTATAAATAAATAGATAAGAAAAATTGTTTGTCCTATAAAAGTACACTCAACTTTTAACTTGCATTATGTAGCCATCCATTTTTTTTTTTTTTAACAACTTTAAAATCTACAGCTCTGAAGAAAAAATTTAGGATGTTGGGAGCCATGATATTAATTCACCGCAAAAGTGCAAATAACAAGTGTTATTTTAAGATAATACTTGACTTTTTTTTTTAAGGATCACTGCTTGATCTATGTCTAAGTAAAAAAAAAAAAAAAAAGATGTTTCAGTATAAAGTGATAAAACCCTACCACTGAGTATCACAGCTTTCATCTTAATTGGCTTATGGTATTGCTAGTTACACTTCAGTTGTTTGCAGGCTTTTAATGTTACAGGAAACGCACCCCTCTTTTCTGGAACAAGCTGACAGAACACTTGCAAAATGGATATGGTGACTTTTAATGATGCAAATGCTTAGTGGTTGATTAGATGCACTTTGAGAGCTAAATTCTCTTGTGATCAAAAATTTACTTGAACACAAGGTAGTTTCAGCAGGAAAGGAAATAAAATGCTGAGCAAACTATAAGTGATTGCTTCAATTATGTTTATTTAAAGTTAATTTTTGAGAGTGAACGTTAACTACTTTCCTTTACCAGGGCGGCAATATAAAAGCCCTCCAGCCAAAAACAACTGAGTTCAGCTCACATCTATGATAAAATCTGCTCTCTGTTGTACAAAACTCCTGAAATATATGCTTCCACTGAAAGTCTGCCAGGGTTAAGCTGTAGGTGATAAAGTGCAAGGTATTTCAACTTATGCAGTGCTCTGGATTCACCATTTTAGCAGGTCTGCATTTCATTAATTCAAACTGCTTGCGCCCAAGTGAGACTGCCCCAGCAAATGCTAAATTTATTCACAGAAGCGTCCAAGGACTGGTGCAGAGGAAGTCTGTACAGGGACGTTTGGGGCTTGTGCTGTTCTCTCAGCACTGAGTCTCCCTCTGCTAATTCCTGGCCATGGGTGGCATTGGTAGGTCCCTGTCCCAGTCCCCAGGCAGCTCGAGCAATGCTACGCTGCTGGAGCGGGTGGCTGCAGCTCATCGGGGGTGAGCTGCTGGGTGTCTCCTGCTCACAGCTGTGTCAGAGGTGTCTGTCGATTTTCAGTAGTGTTTAGTCTGAAATCTTTTTATCCTGAAAACTAGAGATTAGTCTTAAACTGGGGTGGCAAAGATCTAATTACAGTAGTACATACAGTCTTGGATGTAGGTTTAGAAACAACCCAGCTGCTCCCCTCAGCCCCAGGCAAAACCCTAAAGCTAGTATTACCTATTCCTCCCTGTATGAGTTGGCTACAACTGTGGGCGAAAGCCCTGAGTGAAGTAAGAACCTTGTCTACCTCATTTCAGCATGATTAGGCATCATCTGATAAGGAGCTCTAGGACAGGTATGAACCAGTATTTGCAGGTGAGGGCCTAACAAAGGTCTCGGGCACAACTCGGTTGAGTCCAGCTGATGCTAGAGACACTGTGAACGGCTGGCAGCACCACGGGTCTCTATGCTGTGAGCCCTGCAGTCCTCCAGAAGTGCACAAAGCAGCCTTCACCTCGAGCAGCGCTCCAGCCCTGGTCCCCAAAACAAGCACTGCCAATTTAGGCCTGGCTGGAGACCAGGAGGTCAGGATAATAGGGATGCGATGTTCTGAAATGGGATGTTTGGGGGAAAGAATAAGCTGCAGCAAGCAGCATAGCTGAAGAAGAAAGGGTTTTGCACTGTGGAAAGGTCACATCTGCAGTCCAACAGGCTGTGCCCCAGACAACGTTGCCATCAACCTCACTCCAGAAAGCGACTCCTCTTCCCACTGCAGAACATCCCTGCAGCACCGCAGGGCTGCACCTTGCTCGGCCACGGGGGTCACTGGCTTGAGCTACTGCTGCGGCTGGGGAAAAGGGCTCCTGAGTGGGACAGCTCTCACTTCAAAGAGAAAGTAAATGGCTGCCGGAAAATGTAAGGGGAGGGTGAGGCTATCAGCTGGCAAGAAACACATCAGAGCATCTTAAGCAGTGTGCTGGTATTATCAGTATGCCATTCTTGGAACCAGAGCAGTCAGACAGCCTCACCCAGAGGAATCCTGCCTCTAGAGACTGGTGAACAATGTGTTTTTAACTGGTCTTGTTTTTTTCTACATGGACAAATCTGGTAGCCGGCCACACAGTTACCTATTTGTATATGCAAAGCATGTGCTTTGCCACTTTCCTGGCCACAATCAATTACATGTACAAATGCAGGCATGAAGAACTGGAGGAAGCCCGAGCTCAAAGTTAATGATTACTATTATCTTGTTAAGCATTAAAGATTAACTACACCAGTCAAAGGATGTGTTATGAAATGTCTTTCCCAAGATGTAAAGTAAATAATGGGAGAATTTTTTTTTTTTTTACTACTGAGAATTTAGAATAATCGCTTAAACTGTTGCTTTTATTTACCATAATATCAAAATGTAATCCTTTGCCACGTGACTGTTCATATTTTCATTTGAGATGTTTTGCAGAAACACATGGAAATCTGGTGAAGGCAAACCAATTTTAGAACATGTTCCGAGCAATTGTTTTGCAGCACTGCCCTACAGTATGAAGTCTCTTACATTTCTTAAATTGCCTAATCAAATGCAGACTCTGTTCCAGTCACGCTAAATTTTCACATAATGGCAGAAAAACACTTCTTTCTAGCCTAGCACTGAACAGTTGGATCACATTATATTTGCTGCTTTTGTAGCCTGTGAGTATTTATAAGTGTATGTATAGATATATTTGCAGTCATGGGGGAGAGGGGCAACAGTGGTGTTGCTGCTGTGAGCCCCTGAGGGACAGCTGGAGCAGCAAAGGTGGCTCTTCAAGAGAGGTGCCTGTGCTGAGGGTCTCCTGAGAGCACCTGGGTTATCACAACAGGGGTTGCGGTGAGATTTTTGTGTTTTAAAATCAGATGCATTAGTGCAGGGTTTGCACTAATTCAGCAGAAGTTATTAAACAGATATAAAAGCAGCTAGGTAAATTATCCTGCTGCTGCTGCTCCCTGGCACTTCACAGGCCAGCTGGGGGTTGGAGGCAGGATTGGTGCAACATGCAGCCATGGCTATGCTGCTTTGGGTCGCAAGCTGGGAGACATCCCTGTGCTTCATCACACCACTTCAGGGAATTCCCAAAGAACCACCTGCTTCCCATGGGCCAAATGCAACCTACGGAGCCCACGCTCGGCAGTCATGGAGACAGCAGTCACATGGAACAGGACACAGCCGTGCTGGCCACCAGCCCTCCCGTCCCGTCCCTCTGCCTTTTACCTGCCTGTATCACCTCATCGTCACATGCAGCCCCTATGGCAGGGAAGCACATCCATAACACTACCACCAATGTTCTGGCTTGCAAGCCACAGAGAAGCCATGGATCAGAGCTTTAGAAGTTAAATTAAATCAGTAACATATTGTCCACAGTGCCTGAATGAAGGTCATAAGGAAATCAGTGGCAGAACAGGGAATGAGACATGATTTCAGAGCTCTGCAGTGCAACCTGCCCCCTTCTCCCTTCCATATTGCCCCCCGACCCCCAATACAATTGCAATGTTTCCCTAAATCCTTGTGTTATCTCTAGTAATACAGGACCAGTGTAAGAACGACTAAAGTTTATTTGAACCAAACACAATACAGTCAGCAGGTCTATTTTTCTCTACAGCTGCACCAAATACATTTAGGTTTGTGCTGGCATGGTTTGCCATGTAAGACCACTGTTCAATCACGAGCAGTGCTTGTTATGTCTTTGGCAAAGATGAAAATCTGATGCTTTAGGGGAAGGAAAAGCCATAATCCACTCACAGTAAAACCTGCATAGTAGTACAAAGGACAGAAAAAAAAAAATCTATCCATACCCTTGTAGGGAATCAGATTAATCCCCAAAACATGGGATTTGATTATCTTTGTTTGAGGTTATCATTAAGGAAAAGAACCTATACATTGCTAAAAATATCCACATAGCATTTACTTTATGAAGAAAGTATGATTTATTGAGCACAAACAAATTACTGGCTTCTCAGTGTTAATCTTTGATAAACACGTGCTGGGTTTAAGAAACTGTCAAAGAGAGAAGTACTTTGCAAATTGAAAGAAACCATTCAACTCCGTGAGATGACTTTTTTTCCCCCTTATTACTCCTTTCATGAGACACCTGGGGACATTGTTCACACACTGTTGACAGCTTTCACACCACTGCTTTTCCTCTGTTATCCTTACCTCTCTCTTCAGCACTCATCTCCAGGTGGCAATACACAAAATAGCTGTATTTGCAAGGGGTGCCAGTGCTGGCTCCTAGCCAACTGTTTGAAAGCAAAAGGGCCCTCTCCTGCCTTGCTGCTTGGTTGCTTCAAGTTGCTGCTGCAGAACCCAGCCTCCTTGACCCACCAGGTACTAAGTACTCTGATACTTAACACCTGGGTGCTGCTTGGCTCAGGGCACGCACAGAGCATTTATGGCTGTTTCTTGTTGTAAAACCACCATCCCACTAACAAGCAGAGCTACAGCCTCCTCACTAACACTGGACAACATTCAAACACCATCTAAAATTTTAATACTGCAACTGTAAGTATACACTCAGGCTTCTGTAAGTTAAATATGCATGTGATTTTCTCTGTAACCTCCCAAAACAGGGAGGTTACGCAGCCTGATAGGACACTTAAGTGTTCACACACCACGGGGAAGGGGTGCCCAAGCAGAGGGATACATAAACAGGGTCTTGAAATACCAGAATGAGAAATTTATTTTGACCCCCAAATGCATCTGCCACGGCAGACGTACACAGAAATAGCTGCAACACTTTCTGCCAGAGCTGTGAGTAGCTGCTGCAGTCCCTGTCCACCACCAGTGCCTGTAAACATGCCTCGGAAGCACAGCAGCGGCACTTACGGGAAGTACCTTTGGTTTCATGCCACAGTAAAACTGGGAGGAACGTCCTACCTAAGGGAGGCATGAGCTGGCTCCTCACTGCTGCTCAGGAAAGCAGAGGCCCAGCTGTCGCGACCATTTGGCATAAGAGAGATGAACTATGTGGCTCATGTTAAGAAAAGCCTATTATTCCAGTAATAGCTGAGCACAGTGACCAGCTGATCACCTCTCATTTCTTCAGAGGTTTTGCTCCCACTGATGGCAGCCGGCCTGTGATGCTGGTCCCTGTTGCTCATTACCTTTCCAGACAAGCCCCTCTGCTTCCAACCCCCCCCCCCCCCCCAACACTTGAAGAGCTCACCAGCACGGGCCTGCCAATTAACTCATTTGCAGCCCAAACCCTCTTCAAAGCTCCCTTTGCCTCTGATGCCTACAAGGATGTGTGCCCCTTTCCCCAACACACGCAGTTCGGCTAAGTTTAGGCAGCTTGTGCACAAACATGGCTGCTGATTATGCAGGCCAACCTCTCCTGCTTCTCACGGCCCCTGCCTGGCTGTACCCATCTGCCCTCTCATCTCTTAAACCATACATTGTGGGGAACAGCATCTATCCTGTAAATAAAAATTCTGTGTATGCTGTGTTCCAGCGCCTATCGAATTAGAAACACAGGCTGCAATTTGGCTATTGGATGCAACTGTTAACAAAAATAACAGCAACAACAAACCCTTCGGCAAGAAGAGTATCTGTGTGCAAATACGACCTCTAATGTTAACAAGGTCAGGCAGAGGAAGGCCAATCTGCTGTGTGAGAATATAAATCAAAGCTGTCCAGGGACTGATTTCATTTACAAGGTTTGTAACCATTCTGGACAGAACAAATGTCACTTGCTTGCTTGAGCTCCTTGCTCCTCCTCCACCACGTCTTTACTCCTCCACTTCCACCCCAGCCTCTCCCCGCCTGGCAACACCTCCTGACCTCCTTTGCTCTTGAAGCAAGGCTCCTCTTCTACAGAGAACGCTGCTGCTCATACATGACAGCCAGTCATGCCAGGCCAGTTTACTTAAATTATGCAAAAACTTCCACAGATGCAATTAGCACAGAGCCATGAGGACATTCACCTGCAGGTTATGTGCCATTCAGAGCACAGGTCACAATTAAAACAAATTGCACACCAGCTTCTTTACTATTGTGTTCACAGATCTGCAAAACAAACCGAGAAACGCATCTGTAGTGAGTATTAGAGTCTGGGCACAGATCCTGTGAAATCACATGGTTTCCGTTGTGGAACTAAAAAGGCTTCTCCAAGAATGTGTGAAACACACAGCCCATATTCTCCATTTCTTTCTGTGCTCTCCGGCTGCTTGCGTGGCTAAGTTAAGGCAGCAAGTTCTGTTTCTTTAGCTGGCAGCTTTCAAAGCACACCTCGATCTGCAAACCGAAGGAGCAAGCACAGGATTCTATGAGCAAGCACTAAGTTAACGTAATCCCACTCCACACAACAGGTTGCTACCTCCAAGCTGGAGGCCTGCAAGGAAAGAGTCCAGAGGTTGCCTCACTCCCAGCAGCCATCTTGTGGCCTGTCTGCAGGTGTGCCTGCTGAGCTGCAGTGGGGCCTGGGCGCTGCCACGGCACAGCACAAACTTCATGTTCTGGATGTTAACTTTAGTTACCATAGCCAGACAATGCTGCCAGTAGTATGGAAGAAAAAATTGCTGCAGCCAGCTGTGCTGTTCACAGTCGGATGGTTTCTGTGTAGTTCCAAATGGTTATGGCTGTTGTGGCCAAGGACAGGATGATGGATGGCCTACACTCACTGTCCAAGCAGGGAGAATGGCAGAAGTTCACTTTGGGGGTTGTTAAAATGCTAATCTGGGTTAGTTAACAAAAGCCGAATGGAATAGAAAAGTTAGGGAAATAAACACAACTCATGTGTTATATATGTGCACTACAGATTGGATCTCTGTGGTTACACAAACATTTGACTTTGGAAGTGGGACAATTCAACAGCCGTCCTGTTTGAATAAACTGAATCAACTTCTGATATTAGCTGTACTGTAATTACTGTCAAACCATGACAAGGGAAAGTGGGCTATGGCAGACAACACAGAGCTGCAAACAGCATCGGAAGGGCAATAATACAATTTTTCACTGCACACCTCTTCCATGTGACATGGGAACAAATCAGAACCTACTTTCTTTTGAACTCAAGGCTGGCAGGTATTCACAGAACAAGTAACAACTTAATAAAATGGCTTAGATGGATTTTAACAGTAACTGCAGTAGCTTATCTGATGCATAAGAAGAGATCATCTGTTCTAACAGCAGTTTTGACGAAAGCAACATTTGAACTGTTTTAATTACACACAGAGCTCCTAAGACTGAAAATAACTTACACTACCCAATGCAAATAATATGCCTTCCATCTTTTCTTAATTACTCGTGGAGCAAATTATTACCTTATCCAATGGAAAGACATCTGATTTTTCTTAACTGGAATTATAGGTATGTTTAACACACAAATATGTAATCAACTACCATATCCTCTATTCAGTAAGCACTGCAAACACACAGTGCATTCTCTGAAAAATACCAGAGACTGCAACACAAGTAAGCTCAACATAAACTTATATGAGCACAGAAGCTGTTCTTGTAACTTGTTCCTTTGTCTTGCAAAGAAAGATCGTAACTGAAATGGTCTGTCGTATCGCTCATTTGACACTTGATGAAACTGGCCATATTCCCCAAGGATTTCCACCTGACTTCAGATTTCAAATTTCTCTTTTTCAGAAGGAAGCATAACCTAAGCATTTCAATGTTCTGTACAGGTTCTGTCCAGCTAACTGGGCTTCACATGACTTCAAGGGATACTGAATGCTGCGTTAAGTGCAACAGCATTTTAAAAAAGAATAACAAAACCAGACATAATAATCAAGAGCTGCAGCCTGTGTGTGACTGACTGTAGTAAGACCAGAAGATGTTATTACAAATGCTTAATATACGCTTTGAAGTGAGCTTCTATGACGTACTTTCTTTACCTTCACATATCTCATGACAGGACAGATCAGATCGAAGACCGATTTAGTCAGAATTAATTGCATATGTAATTAAGCACTCTATCTAAATGCGTGCGCTTCATAAGTCTACATCAAAGTTACCACGGCTCCAAGGGCCGAAGTATCTGCTCTAACAGTCGGCTCAGCTCAGCCACACAAAAGAGGTAGGAACATTCGGATGATCCAGCTAACAGGGCCCAGGAGACTTGCGGAGGGGTGGGGGTGGAAATGCAGCCATACAGCTGGTTTGTAGAGCTTTGACAGGGCCATCACTGTATTCCTGGCACACACAAAGCATGGCTAGAAGATGATGTTATCTTCAATGCATCTCAACCATAAATGAGAACAGGTAGCAACAGACTTCAGGATAGGAGGGAGGACAGTAGCTGTTTACTGTAACTGAAGATGCAGATGAAAGAGAGAAGCCTGTTAAATAAACCAATTCAGAGCCTCTGGGTTATACCGTTTTGACTGTTCTTTTGAAAACTGAGCTACATAATTCAGACCAGTAATAAATTTGACTACAAACTTTTTCTTCCTGTTTTTAAAACAACTGAGCTTTATATTGGTTAATATAAAAACAGTTAAAGTTCATGGTTATATAGAAAAAGAAATCAGAGCACTCAACTGGCAATTTGTATTTATCTAAGCCAGAGTAAATGTTTATACAACAACTGCCAACAGAATATGCCTGCCACTTACTACATTAAACATGATTACGTACAGCTTAATCTACTGAAGAGTAACTTAAGCAGACTTTAGAGGTACATAGTATTTTATACTGTGAATAAAGCAGAAAAAAGTCTATTCTTTTTTCCAACAAAAGTGATTGCAAGGATTTACAATGAGCTTCCTGTTAGACTTAGAAAAAGGAAAAGAACCTCAAAAATCTCTGTGAAAGTATTTGTATGTTAGTGCAACACAGCAGCAGTAAAAGCTTCTAACACAGTGGGAAGCTGTTCCCTCAAATAATATTTAAGTGAATATATAAACATTAGTAGAGGAAGACTAACAACTTAGAACACAAAGGTATACCCATAAAGATGCATCTTTTCCCCAAAGGAAATAACCAGGAAAAGAATGCCACCCGTTTACAGAGCCATGAACAGTATTTTAGAGGAAGTTTGCTGTAATTCCTGCACGTTATGTGTGAAATGTGCGCGTGTGTACATGGATAAGCTACAATACCATCTGTACAGCAAGTACCACATATGTGAGCATTATGAACCATCAGAGCTGCTGCTATGCTCAACAGTAAATGTATTCTAAGCCACGCACACACATAAATACAAATGACTTTACACGCTGAAGACCGAATTTCGCTCAAATTACTCACAGGCTAATGCCTGTAACACAGACATAATCTTGACCAGAAGTGAGGAACAACTCCAAGATTAGAGGAAAGGCACCAATTTAAGACTAACACAGAGCTATATCCATGCTAACAACCAGGATGCCCGCCGGAACTGCAAGATCTTCAACATATCAACCTAAAGCATACTTAATTGCGTTTTCCAGCTTAGAAGTCAGAACACAACGAAAACCATCCGAAAACAAAAGACAAAAACAAAAACCATTTAAAATACGGGCACATCATCCACCTGGAAACATCCGCATGACCTTTAATTGCCACGCAGCGCTTACAACTAGCCCAGGAGGCTCCGAGCCCCTTCTACCCGCAGCCTGATCGCTGCCCCTTCGCTTTCCGCGGCTCCCCCCGCTCCAAAAGTTTTTGGGCTCCGCACCTGAGCGCAGCGGGCAGCAGAAAGCGAGCAGCACCCGGCGCGGGGACGCTTCCGACCCGGCTCCCGGTTAGTTTCCATCCAGACCTGCCGGGCGCAGCCGCGCAGCTCCCTCTGCCTCCCAGCGCCCCGCCGCCGCCGCCAAGCCCCCCAACCCCGCTCGCCGGCGCCCCCCCCCCCCCCCCGCGCCCTACCGCCCCCTCCCCGCACGCCCCAGGGGGCTTTCGCCAGGGACCAACCCGGCGGCTCGGCTCGGCTCGGCTCCGACTCCCCCGCTCCCGCAAGGCTCCGGCTCGGCTCGGCAGCGCCGCCGCGTACCTGCCTCTGCCCGCGGCCGCCGACCGCCAGCGGGGCTGCCTGCTGCGGGGCTGCTCCTCCGCCCGCTGCCCCCGCCGGGCGCCCCCATCCCGGCGCTCCGCTCGCTGCCGAGCCAGCACGGGGGAGGCGCGCCCCGCAGAGCCCACCCCTTCCCACCGAGCCCGCCGCCTTTTTTTTTTTTCCTTTTTTTTTTTTTTCCCCCTTCCCTCCCCTTCCCTGTGTTTATTTTCACCCGCCCCTCGCCGCGCCCAGCTTCGCTCCGCCTCCCGCCCCCGCCAACTTTCCGCGTCCCACCGCCGCCCTCTCCGCCCCGGCGGAGCTCCGCGAATGGCCGTGATTTGGTGGGCAGGGGGCAGCTCTGCCCCGGCCCCGGCCCCGCCCTGGGCAGCACCGGGCGCGGCTCCGCTCCCGGCCGCCGGCCCCGCTCCAGACCCGGCCCCTTAACGCTCCGCCGCCGCTTCGCGAGGGAGCAGCGGGTGCGAGCTGGGCGGGACTGCGGGCTGCCGTGGCTTGGGGTGCGGAGGAGAACTTGGCGGGTGTCGGGGAGCGGCCAAGGCGGGGACCGTCCTTGAAATGACATCTTCAAGTGCCAGCCCTGAATCCCCGGAGAGGTTCCAGGAACAAAGGGTTTCATCCCAGAAGTGAAGTCCGGGAAATAGCTGTCGTTGTTGTTATTATTATTAGTTTACATTAAATTAATTAAGGCTTAAAGTGCAACTAAATATTTTGGAAGGGGAAAAAAAAAAAAAGAGGAATACTCACCAAAGTCCATCATCTACACTTGTTTGATGGGAAAACAGAAAAAATCTGAGTAAAAGTAATTCGGAAGTTATCTCTGAGAAAACATCTCAGCCATTCACACGCTATCCCCAGGTTCCTGCCCTTGCATCCACCCGGGTTCATGCCGGGGCGCAGCCATTGCCTGCGTCCCATCACTCCCCGTGCTACTCCTGCCCTGCGAGACAAGGGCTTGATGCTCCCAGGCAGTTCTGGGGCCTATCCTGCTGGATTTTGCACGCACGCTGCTCGCAGTGGGAGCATTGCCTCTTGAGAACCAATTCATCTAAGCAAGGGCGCCAGGATTCGGCCCATAGTAAATTCTCTTTAGAGATGGTGCCAACAAAATCTCTCAGCCATGGGAATAGGACGTTTTTGGCAACTTAAGCTCTTGGCTGTCTCTTTCTGATGTTTCCTAGTGGTGACAGGCTGAAGGCGAGATCATTATGGGATTCCTTGCAGCAAACACAGCACAGCTATGTTGCGCCCCAGGAGCTGCTGCCCGGTTAGAGGTGTAAGGATGGTATTTTTCTCCTTCTCAGGAGCAGCCCTAATCTGAAGAGCATCACAATTTGTGCAACACATGGAAACGCTGTGATAGAGACCGTTCTATTGGTCAGGAATCAAATTGCAACCTGAGGACGCAAAAAGCTTAGAGCACAAATGTGCCTACCCCAACAAGGCTCCAGGTCAGAGCACAGCTCTGGGGCCTCCCCATCGGCAGCCGAACTCTCGGAGCAGATTTTCTGCTGCATGCATTTATCGGAGGTGCATATGCCAAGGTATGAGCTGCCTGCACCGGGGCATTACAGATTTGGTATGTGCTTCTCTGATTTTTAAATCCCCGATGGTGGTGCCAGCCAGAAAAACTGCACTCCTAGAGAGCCACCCTTATTTTCACTCAATCTAAACTGTGAGCAGCACGTAGCTGCTCGGCTGCCCCTGTTGTGGGGCATGGGAAGTGGCACAGCCTGGGGCATCTGCTTGTCTGTGGCTGCACGCTCCCCGCCACTCCTTCGGCTTGTGCGAAGGGGCCTTTCCTCCCCACCGCACATCCCAGCCACAGACTGACTGAAGGCTTCCTTGTACCGGGGTGAGAGCTTAACGTGGCTTAAATCTCCTTCTGCTGCAATTAGGCAGATGACATAATGTTGAGCATCGGATAGCCTTGCTGTGCGGCAAAGGGTTTCAGTTTGAAGTAGAGCATTTTGGAGGATTTTTGGGTAGATAAGTATAGATCTATCTACATTGACGTATTAAATAAGGTATTTTATTATAGTTTCAAAATTTGCTGCATGGCTAGAAACCACTTTATGTAAGGATTTAAAGTATGTGCATTTACAATATGTGTGCAGTCAGGGAATTATACAGCCACAGGTTTTTAAACACCAATATATGCAGGCTCCTATTGATATGATAAACCATCAGTTACATGTGCTGCAAAGCTTCTTAAATCCTCATTGACACAATAGGCCACTATTGTGTCAATAGTGTGCAGATTAATGGGGTATTGTCAGGCTATTTTAGGCCTTAACTTTCATTTATCCTAAAACTTGTTCTTCATTGTAACTCTTAACCTTTGGATTCTGCCAACACATTTCTTGTCACAAATATATTAATGGAATTAAAAGAAACCTGGCTTTTAAATGTTAATTACCCTTACAATGATTGATTTGTAAAAGAAACACATCAGCAGAATCTAAAAGTACAGAGCCACAATCAAATGGACTGAGTGTCAGACCAAGAGCCAGGAATGCCAGAGGAGCAGCTCTGGCTCCGATGAGACTGTCCCTGTGTATGAAATGGTAATGAGAGCACTTACTCACCCTATCTCATAGGTATATCTTATGGATTATTCCTATTGTCTAAAGGATTTTTCACCCTGTAAGTGTTTTACAGACTTAAACAACACTCATGCTCACGAATTTGAAAATGTAAGCAGAATATTCAAAATTTACATACAGATAAAAGAACCACCATCTGTTAGAAGAACAAATTGATATTTTGCTTCATTAAAATATAAGTAATATGAAACTAATGTGTGTTTAAACCAGACATTTCATTCCACTTGAATTCCTCCATTAGGTTTATAACCAAGGCTGAACTGGGTTTAGGAAGCACAACTGTTCCTTAAAATCACTACTTCGGCCACATGATGACTTGGTAAGAAAACGCAAGCCCCACACAGCGCGGGGCAGCTTGCATGTTTGGGAAACCACCTTTGGCATGCCACTGCCTGGGAAAATTTTGCTGGAATGGCACATCCCCCAAGTGCTGAGGAAAATGGCATCAGTGGTTTCCCTCTGCCTGAGCCAGAGCTGAATCAGTGACTCAGCATGCTAGTGCACGGACGCAATGACTTCTGAATGAAATCTGAAACGTATATTTTGAGGACATGTTCATTTAAACGATGTCATTTTCAATAAAAACAACAAATGTCAGTTACAGAAAAATGGTCAAATCACAGCAGTTCCAGGATGTGATGATGTTATGTCATGATTCATTATACTTTAGCTAAATATTTTCTTCCTTCCTCCTGTTTCTTTCCTCCAAAAGGCACCACATTTCAACAGTGTGTACAGACATCTGCCTACTGCATGGCAGTGTACAGAGTAATTGATAGGTGATTTACTATGGATTAGGTATTTAATTTCTGGTGAAGCAGAAATGTGCAGTTTTTATATTTGCTGTCCTTAAATCGAAGTTGCAAAGTGCGGATGTTACAACTTAACCTTGACTGTAATTAATTTGGATAATAAAAGAGAATATAATTTATTTCTTATAGGTGCATAAAGTTAGCTGGACAATTTAAGGCTCTATTCAATGACTAGTGCTCTCATAGCAGGGGTAAATATTGGTCTGCCTGATAATATTAGTTTCTATTAACCTGTAAATGTTATTTTCATACAGCTCTGGTTATATGTGCCTTAGTGCCTTCTCAGTGTCTGGGGAGCCATTGCACAGGGCAGGACAAGCAGATATAGTATGTGAATAAATGTAGAAACATTTCCAAAAAAGCAGGCTTTTCATCTCTATAGATTGGTGGAGAATCCTTTCAATTTTTTAAGAACATAAATATAGAAAATAAGAAGCTCAAGCCATACTGTTTCACAGCTTATCACCAGAACAAGGTTAAACCACACCAGCTGAAGCTGATAGCTTGTTAAGGTATTCCACTATTAACTTGCTGAATGTGTAATTACATGAGAACATCTCTCACCTGTTAGATGGCTACACACTGTTTCTGGCTTTAGCCTTTGGTCTCTACGAACCCTTACTGTAGGTATGTTCCTGTTTGTGGCCACTTATTCACCCCCAACTCCTATGGCATAGATCCCAGGAAGACGGGTCTTTAATCTGCCTGGAGACCATTTAGATCCTACTCCCACTCAGTCACCCTACACATTGTTGCCTGGGGAAATATAGGTGGAAATCCCACCGTTTGGCTGGCAAAACAGTAAAACAGAGCCAGCCATTTTCCTTCTCTGAGTCCTGAGCTTGCAGCAGTATTAACCCGAGTCAGAAGTGAGACATTTCAGAACATTGTTGCTCATGATTTACACCAACTGGCTAAAAATAGCAAATTGCTAATATAACAAGCCTGTGTTTTGTTGATACAGGTAAATAATTGGTTATAAGTCAAGTACTGTATAAAGAGTGGTAAGTGTAGAAAAGATGTAGTACTTTTATCTCTGTAAATAGTATCCAATTCAGGTTGCACATTAACAGAGTTCTTTGTAATGTTTAAAGGAAATAAAATAACTTTCTCCTATTTTCCAAATGATGTGAAACCCCCTTTTTCAACCTTGTCAGCTCTCAGAAAATTTTAGGAGGTGCTTTTAAGTGATTAGCATTTTGTAAAATATAGGTAGACACAGAACAATTTTAACACTTTCTTTTAGCATCTTTTTGAGTACTGTGTTGAGAGTTATTTTTAAAGTATTTCTGACTGTCAAAACCTCAATTTTAATATCATTGTTCTCTCTGTTTTATATCTTTCTAGCCTGTCTCCTCATTTAGAGAGATGTGTAGAAACCTCAGGTTGCGTGCCTGTCATCCTGAAGGTGTAGTGATGATTTTCTGCTAATGCTGATGGGCTGTGCACCCTCAACTTAGCAACTTTATCCTGGTTCTGCATTGTGTCAACATCTGTATATGCTTCCATGCCTGTCATTTATCTTTCTGGCTGGTGTAAGAAATGGGTGCACGCTGCTGTTCCATACCCACCCATGATCATCAGACATCAGTTCGCCTTGAGAAGCACACCAAACACTGTATCTGTCTTGAATATTTAAATGATAAATCTAATAGATGCTCTCGGTTCTTACTTAGGCCAAATTCTGACTGAAATTCAATCTGCTGGCTCTCCCATTCCACCATCTCCTCTAGGGAGGCAGAGGCAAAGTGCCAGTAATTAATAAAAATAATTGGAAAACATATTTTTTTTTTAATGCTTTGGCAGCACTGCATGGGTCACCCAGCATGGCTCGCGCAGGATCCTGCACAGATGAAGTCGAGGCAGTAGCGGCCAGAAATTCCTCCCTGCTGAGGCCGTGGGGCTGGCAGCGAGAATCCCGCCTCAGCAAAGAAAAGACATAGCCACAATGTTTGTAAGGTCTTGTCCTCTGTATTTTACTACCTGAAATGTGCTTATAGTGAAATCTGGATGACTGTATGTCAAAGCTAATAAAAGGGATTCAAGCAGTGAACATAACTGGGCACAGTCTTGCTGTAAAACTGGTCTTTCCTGCCTGCAAGCTCTCTATCCACCTTAACTTTGAAAAGCAAGCTCTTTCAGGCCAACAAATCTGGCCATGGCACTTTCCTCCAATGATAAAATGTGATTAATTCCTGGCCCTTGCAAAAGAATAACTTTTAGGAAAAAATAAAAATCCCTGGCAGGGTGGGGCATTACAGGGCAGAGGCCTAGGAGTGGAAAAGCCCAGGTGGGGGCATTGCCACAGTGCCATTTGGGGCCAGGTGCAGTGGTGGGTGCTGCAAACATCTCCAGATGTCTACAGCAATGACTGAAAGCAAGAAAACTCCTTTTTCTGTACAGTGATTAGCTTTTCAGTTAGGTATATTACATCACCTATCATTTGATGGGGAATTCATTTCAAACATCTAAGGTAACATCAACAAAATACTGTAATTAGATTTAATGGCATGCTTCCAAGATTAATAGGCGATCTTCCTCACAGCCTACAATTTTAATTTCCAAAATTTCATTTGTCATACAGCTACTCAGTCAGTATAGATTCACCATCTGCAGTGTTTACCTACACTTTTCCTCACTAGTAGTAAAATGTACTGCCTTTTTCAGGCATAGATGAAAAGACATATTAGTAACAAATCTATGCTCACAGTGTATAATCACAAGATGAAAAGACACTTAATGTTATCTATTTAATTATATATAGCAATGTCTGTTACATAAAATCACTTTTCAATCCCATTTTAGGGGATTACCTAATCCTGTAATTGATTCTGTGTGATGAATCTCCCTTGTCCTATGGAGACCCAGTGACCTTCAGAACAGAAACAGGCCTGAAAACCTGCTATCATTTCACTATTATTTATGTGTAAATTACAGATAATGTAGGATGGGAACAGATTATAATTTTATCTTTCTATTTACCTCACTGGGCTCAGACTTGAAGTGTTTTATGTCCTGGCTCAGAAGATACATTACTCCCTATCAGTAAGAATGACCAGAGGCAAGACTGATGTTTTCTTTAAGGTAAATCAAATATTCCCCTAAAAATTTAGCCAATCATACAGGTTCCCAAACAGCTCAGAGCTACAGTAAAACTACTATCTACTGTAACTGTCATATCCCCAAACTTGCAGTTAGTGGGTGAGGCAATTGCTTATTGGTTATAAATACCAGCAGATTAGTTTATCTATAGATTAGTATCACATTACTCATGCCAGAGTCCATAAAATCCAACATGAATCAGCTTGACTCTATATACCAACAATCACATCCTACACAAAGGTGAGTCCACAGCTATCAGCTGACGACAGATGTGAAAGTTTTAATGTTACAGAAAACAAGCAATTATCCATGTGTACATGTACAGACTCACACAGACACATCCACAGATGCACATAAACCTTGCTGCTTTACTGTCCCACCAAATATAACTCCATGGATTAAGGCCTTAAATATGACCCTAAGAATGTAATTTAGTACAGTCTGAATCCTGCGTGTGCAAGCCTGAGGTAGCTGCTTCGGCTGTCACAGCTAAGCAGCTGTCCAGCCTAACACTGACTCAGGAGCCAAAAACCTGCCTCATTTAGGTGACAGCAAAACAGTTGTAAAGGATCAGACAGACATTTTTCATGTTTGATGTAGGGAGGGTGCTTAGAAAATAGCTAATGCCAGTAATCACTAAAGATAGAAAGGTAAACAAATGGCTTGTAAATTTATATCTGCTTGAACTCTGAAATAAAACCTTGCCATATTTCTCTGATGCATTCCTATCCAGAAAGAGGATAGACTCTCATCCTAGGTTTTGAAGAAAGATGATCAAACTATCTACTTTTACCTCTGTCACACATAAAGTCCATAGCCTACACACTATCAGTAATGACAGGAGACATTGCCTTTGGCATGCTAACCTGAGTTTCTGTTTAGTGTATGCCCCTTGACATCTCAGTAGCTGACTTTATCCTAGAATATTTTGTTCTTGGACATAGGTGAATATTGTTAATTATTTTTTTCAACACCTATGGTGTTATCTAAAATTACAGTTTGTTTAAAAATTGACTTCTAGCTCTATTGAACCATGGTGTTCCCTCCTATGTGCTAGCTGTGGGCTGCAAACCCCTTTCTGCTGAGTAGCTGTAGAAGAGCCATCCACTAAAGGTTTGCTCTGGTCTATTCTGTGTCTTACAGGTTAGTGCAGAAGAAAAATTTCCACTTCGAGACGGTGAGTACAAACAAGATAAAGCACTAGTTATTCTCCATATATGAAAGTGAAGAGGCAAAAATGAGTGGAAGTGGCTTTGATCCTTTGGAGCTACTGCTACTCCTTCTCTCCCATTGACATATAAAATGGTGCACCATGACCTAGAGCTGCTCATATTACTGATCCTCAGACACATCTTACTACTTTTCTTTGGTAGCTGCAAGATGACGGACTTTTCACCTTTGAGGCAACAGAAGGTGACAAGGATATAGATGGCCCATTTCATCTCCACATTGTTTCAGTGACCACAGTTTGCCAGCTGCTTCTATGACTGTGCATGTCGGCCCACTAATCTTGAGTGATGCAAAGCTCCATGGAGTCTGGGGAAATACCATTGTCTGTGATAAGTCATGCAGCAAACAGGCATGCAAAGGAGCTGTCAGGCAGGAGGCTTGTGTTTGCAGGGGGTCAAAAGTGTAGAAAGCACTTTAGATCCAAGGCAGCATAATATAACAATGGCACCTATCTTATCCTAAAAAAATCTCTTATTTGCAGCACATATTTGAAGAATTAACATAGCATAAATATATAACAAAGAAGCAACCAGTAACCATCAAGTCATTACTAAATCCTCTGGACAGTCCTTGACTTGAAAAAGCAGGCACAGGTAGGAATGGCAACACTATTACCTAATGTGGATCAAAAAAAAAACACAAAACAAAACAACAAAAAAGGTAAGCCATGGCATCTCCATTCTTGGCAAAGCACAGAGACCACTCTGTTACCTTTGCTGCTTGGAGTGAGGCAGTTGTAGATGCTGCGGCTGTTAGCTACAGACCTCCTCTCTTCTGTGTCTTTGTGGATAAGAGGAGGGCATCTGGGAAGCAATGCAAGAAATAGTATTTGTGGCTCTAGCCAGAGTTTTCCAGCTCCTTTTATAGCTTTGACCCTTCTTAATTAGTTGCATAATGAGGTGCCAGGATTTAAGCAGCCATATTATAGAAAATAAATAATTTTGTAACAAAGTCTCTACTGTCCAGTAGCCAAAGATAACTACACGTTACTCTCAGCTTTCCTATCAAAAGCTGATTTAGAGATGGATATTTTATCTGAGTACTTCAGATGCTGCCTCAATAGTTTCCTGTGTCCAGAAGGATCTCAATGACTCATTGTTTATTTTGCTCATGCGTACTTTGTATGCTGGTGGAGAATGCCTAGTTGGTCCTTTCCCTGTCTTCATTAGTCACATACATCCATCAGGCCAAGAGCTCAACACTAAACCAGAGAAGGATGGAAAGGTCTCCACCTCCTCCTGTAGCCAGACCATCACAAACCATTCTCCATAAGTTGTATGGGGGACCCAGCTGCAAGGAGCATGACTTTAAGTGGCATCCTGACACCTGGCATGTCCCCCTGCATGTCCTAGGGACCGAGCACACTGCCAGGTAGGATGGCACTTTGTCCTGGCACAGCAACGAAGAAGGGAGTGGAGTTGTGAGAAAACAGTAGAGGCACTGGGGAGAGAAGGCAGACTGCCCAGTGCTCAGCCAGGTGATAGGGATGGGTATTTGTAAGTAGCCTGATAGTGGGTCAGGGCCATAGTCAAGC
The DNA here is from genome assembly GCA_011076525.1 of Nettapus auritus. Classification (NCBI taxonomy): domain Eukaryota; kingdom Metazoa; phylum Chordata; class Aves; order Anseriformes; family Anatidae; genus Nettapus; species Nettapus auritus. The sequence goes on from CM021774.1 coordinate 946,930, forward strand.
TCAGACTCCCATCATATCACACTGCCAGGACTCGAGCTCAGATGAGCTTTGGACTTGTTGAAAGAGGCATGTTAGGCCATATTAGTCCTTACTATAGACCCAAGCGAGTAGCTATCTGCAAGGTGGATTGTATATCACTTCTGCCTGTCAGTAATGTCATGGGGGTGATGTCAGGCTGGCAATTTAGATCCTTCCTAGAAGGATCAGGGTATCATGTGTGCATGTGTTCCTGGGTTTGCTGGCCATCTGGGCTGCTCTTAAAGCCATGTGGTTTTACACCCTGCCCACGTTTCAGGCATTCTGTATCCATAAAGCCACAAGGGAGGGAGAACTGCTTGCGTTACCTTGCTCTCTGATCTACACCCCTTCAGGGAGTTTTGACAGCCAAAGTCTGTGTTTTCCCTAGGATCTTCAAAACTCTTTCAAAAAGACCTGATGATGAAGAGTCTGTTGATTTTTGTTGGGACTGCCTGAAGATCCCTCTTTTCTTTCAGTTGCCAAAGGAAAAAAATGTGAACTATATTCTTCAAATGTCATCCCAGGGAGCCAACACTCCAACTCTTCCTCACATATAAAATGTTCTGGCAGGATTACCATATAATATCTATTGCAGCAGTGGAAAATATCAAAGGATCATGGTTTAAAATTAAACAAAAAAGCACCCTTTCTTGTCTCAAAAGCAGTATACTGTTCCTCTTCCTTTTCCTTTCCCACCTTCAAACTACCATGCACTTTGGTACTGTAGGATTAAGTAGCCACAATAAACATGCCCGTGTGAGGCCAGCAAGTCCAAATGGAAGCAATCACTTTATTTTTTAGCCCAAACCTTCTGTTACTGTAGCAAATGAGATTTTTATGTATTTATTTATTTATTTTGCAGCTGACTAACAGAAACTGATTTAGGCCCTTTGCACTTGCTGCCAGCAAGTGTTCCCACTCCAAAAATTGTCTATGGAAGAAAGAAGTGTCAGTTGCTGTCTTCAACAAGCTGCTTTTCTAAATCCATTGTTAGAAGGCACCTACTTCAAATGAAACCTGGCATGTCACCACGTCAATGGGCAAAGTGCCATTCCAGCAGATGGGCAATGACTAGGCAGTGCCAGTGATTCAGTCTGTATATCAACTTTGAGTAACAAGGTTGTATTCCCATCTGAGAATGTCAAAACCTGTAGCTGCACTCTACCATAACCTGTGTCCTCACATGGGTTGCTGTCTAGCCATGCTTACAGAGCATTTTAGA
>CM021774.1:948269-1128208 GCA_011076525.1 Nettapus auritus
GTGCTCGCCTTTCAGTGCTTTTCTCCTCCTTGTGGCATCCTGGCAAATATGTGGCAAAGCACTTCAGCATGTAATCCTGGCAAAAACTTCAGAAGAACCTCAACAGCTGTGGGTGCAGTGAGAAAACACAATGAGGTTATCTCTAGCTTGGGCTGTAGGAGTACAGCGCAGAGCTAATCCTAGTGCTCAGGTTGAGCTACGTTTAGTGCAAGCATATGCCCAAGTATCAGGTGGTAAGAGCAGCCATGCTCTCATTTCCTCCAAGTCTCACAAAACCCAGCACATGCAAGTGTATCACAAGAGCACCAGGCCTTGATGAACTAGGATTCATATGCCATAGCCTCCTGAGACTAAACTGACAATGAAATCTCCACCTTGCAGTGTGTCTGGTACAAAAAAGCCTCATCTTTTCAGGGAAATGCCAGCTTGTGGGTAGACTGTCTAGGTTCTTTTGTAGTACCTATTTGTATTACATGTGTTACAAAGAGTCTCAAATTAATGCATGTAAACTGTATCTGCATCTTTTCAAAATCCCCTCTTATATGTCCCATGAAGCTATTAGTTTAGCTATGACTAGGTATTAAAATTTAAAAGGGTCACTAAATGCATACTGCTAGAAGGAAACAACATTAGTTACACATTACCAGAACAAAACTAAATTAAGAAACAGCTCATTTCCTTTGTACCATCAATATTTTACTCAGCCATAGCCTGGATGCTTGTACTCACAAAGAGGAATTAATCATTTATGTGCTAATGTACATCCATTATTTTTTAAATCATCACTTAAGTAATCATTTCTGTGTGTGCTCAGATGTGTGATGTCTGCTTATGAAAGCGCATGAAAAATCAATACAAATTAAATAAAATTTAAAAGGTGGATGTCTGTGAAACAGATGCAAAAGAGTCTTCCATGCAGTAAAATTGTAATCAAATTTCTGTAAAACTCTGTTAGTGAGTTAGAATTTGAAAAAAATGCTGGTCTAGTGCTAAATATATTTATATGCAATGCTTCCCTCTTTATTTTGGTGCAAGCATGCACAATGCAGTTCATCAAAGATTCCTTCTTAAAACCTGCATAAAATTGAAACAACAAAAGCTTTATTGCCATTTAATTTGGTACTGCCATTTTCCAACAGTTTATTTACCGTGAAGTATGGTGCTCATATCATAACATCGTTCGTGTCTGCACATCTGTGAGGTTCCCAAAGCCTTCACACAGCGAGGTGCAGAAAGCCTCGTGGAAATGCTCCTGCTTGCGGTGTGCACAGGGCTCCCAGCTCGCACTGTGTGAGGCACACTCAAGTGGCAACCGAGGCACCGTGGCTCAGCAAAACTGAATCTTTCCTCTCCTGCAAAATGTCACACTGCCTTTAGCATCCACCCCATACAGATCACAATAATAAATGTCTCATTTCCCCTCCTCCCTCAGATGGGCTACCTGGATCTCCTGGGCTGGATTTGCTGCTGGCTTGCACTTGTCATTTACACCCATGGAAAGTGCTTCCAAACCAAGAGCCCTGTTTTACATAGATATAAATTACAGCTAGTTTAGTCAGACATAAATGTCTATCTAAGGTGCAAAGTAGTAAAACTGCAGTTAGTGCTGGCTTCCTATATGCATATAGGAAGAGTTAAGATGGTCCTACTAGATTGGAGCCCACAGTCCCATGGAAATTAAATCATATTTTATTGAAAGTGTGATTGCTTCTTTATGAAAGAATATGACAACGCTACTAGAACCCTGCAAGTACAGTGAATTTCACAGAAGAGCAGCGTAATACTCACAAAAGAGCAGCAAAATTTGGTGCAGGAGTGCTCTGCTTTTCCTTTTATTGGTTCAGTAATTTTATGGTCATGTATTTTGATGACAACTTAAGGGAGCTCCATGTTTATGAGGCAATAACAAAATCTCCCGCAAAACAAATTCCAAGGCCAACTTGTCTATTAATAAATGGTATACCTTCTTGTGAATTAAGAGATGAGCCAGAACAATGCTCAGGAGAAAGCAAGAAAGAATATGTACCTTGACTTCAAGATGGGAAGCCTAAGGTTCCTTTTTCAGCTGAGACCCAACACTGTCAGCCTGTGAAATGGAGAAAACGATACAGCAAGCAGTACCTCTGTTTTGCAGCAACTTCTGAGGCTTAGTATCTGTTTCCCACTCAACTCTGCACCATCAGCAGACTGGGTTCAGAGGTGTATCATGACTGAATTTATTCTAGACAGCATGGAATGGAGAATTTAACTTCTCTCTTGGAGAAGCACATGGTGAAACTAGCTTTGGCCACAGCTTAGGGACTTCCGGAGTAGCGTGCGATTCAGGGTTGTATATGCTGTGTAGGTATCAAACCAAGCACACAATTTACATTCCCTAGCAATGCAAAGTGACCAGTTAGTACAGACAGTTAGCACACAGATATGAGTCTATAACCTTGGAGAATTGGATTGGATCTGTTTAATTTCAGCCTAATTAAATGATAATGCACAGTCACGAGCAGTATGTGAGGGAAAAAACAGTTGCCAGATGAGACTACCGTATACGAACGCCACTGTGAATTAACTCTGCAGGACAAACACTCTTTTGTTAACAAAGCAGTTAAATAAATATGAATTTTAAAGTTGAGGTGACTGAGAGGGCACTGAGTTTCTCCACCTCAGCCAGTGCCACCTGGGGGGTGTAGGAAGGAGGCTCCCTTCAGCGCATGGCACACTTGGGTTGCTGGAGGCTGACACAGGGTCTTCGCATGAGCTGTGTGAGCTACCTGACTACTTAAGTCTAAAGCAGTTGTAAGTGTGTGAAGTATGACCTATGATAATTCCTTTTTCTGGGTGCCTAAAGAACTAAGTGGGTCTTTTCCCAGTTGGATGGCTGGGGAGAGAGAAGAGATACAGCCTTCTCTGTGGCCATGGGCCCCCACAGCTTCCCATGTGAAGGAGAATCCTTGCAGAGAAACCAGCAGGAGCTCACACAGATGTAGAGAACATACAACTGCTCTCTACATACAACTGTAATTCATACAACTAATTCATACACACATACAACTGTGTGTGTGTCTCAAAACACATGCATGCCTTTTTTGCCTTTGTTCAAGTTCAGCAGAGTCTAAGTGTCCCACATCACTCCTGAAATGCACTTACTATGTGCAGTGTGGAAGATAAAAATGTCTCTGTCTTGCTTGTGCTAGTTCAGTGCTGATGGGCAGAGGTGACTCATCAATGGACGAAATGGAATTTTCAAGTTCTTTTAAAATGATTATGTACTTTTCAGAGCTCACCCAGTTTGTAATTAGATACACGATTTATGAATGTATTTGTCAAATAATGCAGTTGGCAAGTCTGAAAAACATTTCTGGCTAATTGTTCTTTTTACTCATCAATCTTGAAAGGGAAATAGCAAGGAAAGATTGTATTTTACATTTTTTTCCTAGTCTCTCTCTTGTCATAGTTCAGTGAAAGGAATGACAATGTAAATACTGCATCCATGTCTTCCCATGATTTGTCCTTGGTTTTCTGTTGATTTTCTAGCTAGTTCAAGCTAGAGTCAACCTTGCAAGTGAAACTAGACAGGGGATTGGCCAATTTCAAGCTTCAATTTAGATTCATAATTGACTGGTGCAATTATGATTGCTTTCAGTACTATGTGACTTTTTTTTTTTTTTTTTTTTTTTTTTTTTTTTTTTTTTTTTTTTTTTACAGCACTTTGACTGATTTCTTGTTTTGATTTCACTCTAAACCATGCCTGTGTTTCCATCTATTTCTTACTGGGTCCTATTCAGAAATATCATTTTCAGGATTACATTTTCCTATTAAAGGCTTGATTGAAAGATGGATTCAGGGCTCAGACACATGCTCATTTAGCAAAGCAGATGCAGCAATTTCCTCAAGCTGTTTTTTACCACCTGCTTGTCAGACACTGTGTCCCTTAACAGAGTGGATGGAGCAGACCATGTGAGCGTTTGGTAGCTGCTTCAGTGCAAAGTCCTGCAGCTTAGCTAAATTCCCTGGACACGCTCCCTTCCATTTGCATGACTAGGTCTCAAACATATATTTAAGGTCCACTGATGTAGACTGGAGGTATTACTGGTCTGAGCAGTTTTCCTGATTGAGACCAGAACTTCCAGTCCTGTGATGAGGTATGCCACAGGACTTCCAAACCTGTCCCAGGCAGCCACCGAGGTTCTGCGTGGGCAGAGCCTGCCAGAACCAGTGCTGGTGCAGGACCAGGTGCTCACCCTGAGCACACGCATCCCCTCCTGTGTGCTCATGCTCATTACCAGGCCCAGCTGCTTTTTACTGCCCCTCTGCCAACCGTTCCTGCCCTGTAACTCTACCGGCAGAATGGATCATGTGTCTCTTCCCTGTGCCCTGCAGGCAAAATCAGGCAGCCACCTGCTTAAACTATTTAAACCTACTGTTGGATCCATGACAGCCTAGAGGAAAATCAGGGAGGAGACTTGGAGACCACTCTGCTGAGGAAATGTGGGGAAATTTCGGACGCTGCACTAGTAACTGGGGAAGTAGAACAGATACATCTTAAACCACAGAACAATATTGTGGCTTCACAGCCACTTCTCTGGGGCTACTAGCAGAGGAAGACATGGAGAGAGGGAGAGGTTATGCTTATATGTAAATCTCTGCAAGATCAGCATGTACGCTCCCTTCACAAACCTGGTCAGGCAGCCTTCATACAAGCCTACAAAGAGCTGTTCATTCAGTCTTTTCTTAGTAACACAGATGTACTTTTTGGACCTTAAGCTTTGGAACTTAATGCAGTCTGCTCAACTATCCTTCATTTATAACAAAGCAGATCAACACAGAAAGCATAGCACCAGCCGGTGCTGTAAAGGCAGACCATTATGTTGAGAGCACGAGCCTGCACATGTACACTGAATAAACTTAGTTTCTGAAAATGAGCCTGATTCAGACCCAACCCTGAAAACATGCTCTGCCAGGCTTATTGGCATGGGACAAACTGCCTGATCCAGTGTTTACAAATAAGAGCAGCCCATCTGTAAGAGGTGTCTTAGTGCTCTTTCTTAGCATCAAAAATCCATTGCTAAGACACAAAATTCAACAGTCAGCTTTATTTGCTTTGTGGCATGGAGTGTTCTTTTCCTTTTGTATATATTTTAAAGTTATCTTGGTCTTCAGCAGAGGGTGATAAGCTGTGGTACTGTTACCCAAACAGCTCAAAAATGTCAGCTACAGAAAGCAGGGTGAGCAGAGGCCCTTCAGAAACTAATGAGAATGGAGAGATCTGCATATTCATAGCAGGAGGGAGACAGAGCAGTATATGCAAACTGAACAATTGCCACCAATGGGTGAGCTGATTACTGTTTATTTGGAGGTGGAGAGAAATGAATTCTAACTGGCTAAGACATGTTTGTTATCATGAAATACATATTTGGCTAGAGCAAATGGCTCCAAATCAGAAAAGTGACATTTTTGTGCTGGCTGTTTATAAACAGGATGTAGTTAGTGTAAGGCACCCACAGCTGTAGTAGCTGCAGATTTCCAAGGCCAGACTCTAATGTATCCTACTTTATCATTAGTTTTCATGTTTGCTCTGCCCAAGGCCGTGCAGCATTTTGCAGGGAACCCAAAAAAATAACTTGGCTGACTGGCTGGCACTAAATGTTGTATGACAGTTCATTGTTTCAAGAGACTCTGTCTCCACCTGAAATTTTAATTACAGTATCACAGGCTCAGTTTGTTTTTGATTAAGTCAATGTTATCAGCTTTAGTAAGTGCACAACTGGATCTGAAGTCAACAAAACTGAAAGCAGGGAAACCTCTTCAATGTTAAGAGTGTAGCTGAGATGGGTGTCAGAAATTCAAGGCCTGTTGTTGACTGCCTGACCCCAATGGGATGAGGTGCAGATGGGTAGGGAGAGGGGTAACGGTGAGATGATGGAGCTGCCTCAGAAATACAGCTTTCTAGAAAGACAGAGCTTTAATCCACAGCTCACACATCATTTGTGTTAAATTTGGTGGAAGTTGTGTGAGGAAATAACAGGAAAAAGCTGACCTTCTGGGTAACTGTGCTACACTAAGTCTTGTTTCATGCAAGAAAAACACTCTGGAGATAAGAGCAGCTTACTCAGAAAAAAAAAAAAAAAAAAAAGAGAAAGGAAAAAAAAAGGTAAATCTAAGATTTGTGGGCCTATATGTGAGGCCTGTACCTATTTGCAGAGGTATTTTACTGCTGAGACCACATCAGAAGTGCTGTGTCCAGTGATGGGCTCCCCAGTATAAGGAAAACATAGGCATACTAGACAGAGTTCATTGAAGGGGTGTATAAATTACCTGATGGAGGTAAGTAATAGCTAATAACTACTGACAGTACTAACTAACACAACTTGTCTCCTGTCAGCCAACCATATTCCTTTGATGGCAACAGAATATCGCACTGAACTGGCCATCATCTTCACCATTCTTCAGCTTCCCCTCTACAGGCAATATTGGAAAGGCCATCTTTCCTTCACTTATTTATCTTTTTACCCTCCCATCTGGCAATAGTACTAATAAATTTTGAAATAAAAGAACAATTTGTTACTTCAGAATTAGCACCATGACTGCTCTTCATATGGAAATAAGGTTATTCTGCTCTAATGAAATTGCTGAGCTGAACGCACAGTTTGAAGTTCATGACCCGATGAAATGATGATTTACGGACCTTTTCTTGTATATTATTCATGTTAACATTATACATAATATTAACATTATACATAATATATTTCCATCACTAGACCTTTGAAAGTTTTCTTTTACAAGATTCTTCTCCTGTCTGTTGTGAATATTTCTGTTTCCTCAATACTGTCCCAAAGGAGGCTTTAAATTTTACAGCGCACCAGAAACCTCTTAACTTTCTGGTTTCAGATAAATGCTCCTCAGTGTCTAGGCTCAGTCTGCTTGGGTGGACATTACAGTGGAAAGCCGTTCTTTACACTGTCTTCAGTTTACAGGTCGTCAAGATCTGTAGCCTGATGTGACAGAAAAAGAGGTACAAGGAAAAACTGCAAGACTTGTCAATACAGCCAAGGAAGCTGCAATGTGAAGATCATCTGTTCCCGACATCTCCCCTTGTCTTCTTGCCTGTCCTCAATGTTAAACTTACTACATGAGAGGACAACAAAAACATGGGATCAAAGAATTTGGGAGCGATCATGATGGAACAAGAAGCATTTTGCTTATGTAGGGTTATAACAAGAAAGGCAAAAATAAAGGTGCAGAACAGAAAGTGCTGGGGAATAGGAACAGTGTGATGTGGATTTCCCTCTGTTGCATTTCCACTGTATTCCATTCAGTGAAAATACTCAATATATGGCAAATATTTGGGAAAACAGTGCCAGAGTAGTATTTTGTATATTCTGTGGATGGAAGTGTATTGGGAATCTGGTCAGCAGTGTAACTGTTTATATTCATTATAAACAATCTGTGTTATTTGGCAAAAAAATCCTGCCTTTCTGAGTTGATTCTTGTAGCTGCTGCTGCTATCGTTCTATCAGCTGGTTGTAATCTTACTTTGGGGGCATACAAAAGTACACTGTATTTCTTCCAAATTATCTGTGAGGGAAATCTGAAGAATACACTAAAGGTTCCTTGCTCTTATGGGACTTCTTTTGGCCCACTTTCAATAGTCTCTAAGGGACATAATAGGATGCAGACTAAGTTTAGATTGCGTAAGCCCTGCAGCACTGCTGTATACCTCTGCATCCTCTTTCCATGTTTTAATCTCCAACTGCTTTCTGCTTAAACAGTGATAGCAGATAAAATAATAAAAATAATTGCTACAGGAGGTAAAAGGAGGCAGGGAATGGGGGGAAAAGATCTTGCAGTGAAAGTGTTAAACCCCTTTTTGGTTTTAAATATGAAACAAATACTATGAAAGCCAGTTTCTGAGCCTTCCACACAAGGCTGAGTGTATCCCAGATGCAGGAGTATGGCTTTTGCAAGATGAGACCTCACACTTGACCTAACCACCCTGCATGTGAAGCACTTGTGCTTAGCATAAATACGTATTTGTGCTCCTGTCTAGAACAAGTGGAGGGTAAAAGATTTTCTATCTATTGGATGCTTGGGAGCTTCCAAATGTTCCTCTACTGTATAAGGATGAACTACATCTTTTTTTTTTTTTTTTTTTTTTTTTTTTTTTTTTTTTCCTATAAAAGGGGAGAAAAGAACTGTCAATGTATTAGCTAATAAGCTCCATGGTTAGGATCTTTTGCCTTGTGGCTACCCAAGTCTGTCCAGAACAGGTTTAAGCAAGGAATCAAACCCTGAACTTTCACATTCCACCTGTGTGTTGTGACTGCTATGAAATGGTCAGTCTAAAGGAGGAGTTCTCTTGTCATTCTTGAGCTGTTCCAATTTGTAGGAAAAACTAAATATTCACTAAACTTAATGAGAGATGGGTTCTACATTCCAGCAATTTGAACATTCACCTCTGGTGTCATGCTGCAGGTTTGAGTCTCTGCTCCAATGACTCCTCAAAGGGAGCAGGCATGACTGAGCTGCTGGATTGGGATTGCTTTTGCTTGACTGATATTTTCCAGAAAATAAGAAGCTCTAAGACAACTGTTTGTTGAAAGAGTAGCTCTGCATGATCCCTACCACATCCCTGCTACTTCTCTGACCACAGACCTGATCATATTCAAGCAAAAATACTGTAAGAACAGGTCCCAGTCAGCAGCATTTTAGAAGAGCATTTCATTAGCATGGGCAGTTCTACTTCCTCTCCCATGCTGACAGCCTCCACTGCGGGGGAATGTGTTTGCACTCACACCTGTGCCTAGAGATCACAATCACACAAGAACATGAAAGATCTTTTTCACATATGCTAAGGACTTCTAAAAATTTCCAATAGGTTTCTGTTTTTTTTTTTTTTTTGTTTGTTTGTTTGTTTTGTTTGTTTGTTTTTTGTGTTCTCCCCTTGTCTGTTTTTGCCAAGCCTAGGCTTCAAAGCGAGAAAGACTCTTATTCTGAAGGCAGCTGTTTCTGGGATGGGAAAAGTGCATTTGGCTTGGCTCTGATCTTCCTCTGGGAAGGTGAGGCTCTGCTCTCGGCTCCCCCCAGGCTGTTCCAGCCCCACTGAGTCTGACCCAGGGACAGAGTTTAGCTCAATGTAATCTCTGTTGCTAGAGGCTGAGCCTGCTCTGCTTTAGCAAGTTTGGCCCTTTCCCCATCCCTCCTGCTCTTGGAAGTGCACCGTGAGCAGGAGCTTGTCTAAATTTTGATCAGGTGATTTTCATTTGTTCAGTACTTGAAAAGCAGGAGTTATTTACTGAGGATTTAAATTTCTCTAAAGCGAAGAGAAACCAAATAGCACTGCTCTTTAAGCGTGCCTCCACATTTAGAAAGCATTGGGTTACACTTTCCATTTGAAGCTTTTCTTCTTAAAAAATAATTCAGATGTCCCTCCTGAGAATTTCCCGGCACTCCACCTTCCTTGTAATCTAATCCACCTCTGCCTAAGAGCACAGCTCTCTGCTTGCCAGGTGTGCAGGCATGTTTGTCACATAAAAGAGGTAAGGCATAACCTTTGGCAACACAAGAACTCTGCTCTGACAAGGCATTCAAAAAGAGCTTTATATATTTTTATAAGTAAGGTGCATGCAGTTTTACTAATGTGAGGTCAGCTGTGAATGAGAAATTAATTGTATTGACTTATTGGATGGCTTTTGATTAGAGATGGATCTCTTTCCACAGGCATCCTCAGACATCCTTCCTCTACCTGAGTTCTATCAGAACTAGTAGGAGGCAACCACCCTTTCTATTTGAATGAATCCTCTTGTTATTATAGTGTCAGGCACTCAGCGCTGTCTGACCCTGCAATCTACAGGCCCAGGATTTCTGCTGTCCTGGGAAATACTTCTGAAAAATAGTGATAACTAAGATAATAATAATTCTCAGCACTCCTGTAAAGCTTTTAATCCACTGATCTCAAACCAGATACTGGCACTTAATACTTGAAGGAAGTTAAATATGTGGCAAGAGGGATCCTATCATTTGAAGGAGGAAGCCTGCAGAACTCTTTGCGCTGGGCCATTCCAAAGGACAATGGTCAATTGTATTGGGTAAAATACTGATGTCACTGCAGTTAATGGCAAAATTACTTCAGTGAAGCCATAAACACACAAAATGATTTGTGAAAAATACCATCATGGTGTCTGTATTCAAACTATGCCTTTTGTAGCAAAGCACTGCAAACTGTAATGCAGACGTTTACTATCTGTTGCATATCTTGCATGTCAGAATTTTTGTCAATGAATATTTGGTTTGTTTGTCTACCTAATTTCTTTCTAATCTGAATATTCATCAATACAACCTGGTAAAGAAACTGGAATATTGCAAAAATATTCTGCAAAGTTTTTGTTTGCATTTCATAGAAACTCAAGTAACGTAATTTTCCTGGCACCAGCATTCCTGGTTGATGTCCTTCAAAGTGTCATTGAAGAGATTTTGGAGAAGAACAAATTTACATTTGCATGTTTATATGCTGATGTTTGCCCTGGAAAAGCAGGCAAACATCCAACTAGTATGGAGAAAGATTATCATGTACCTATATGACAAAATATAGTTAATTAATGCTACACAACTAACAAGTATTTGATAGCCTCAAAGACAAATTACAATCAATCCAAACTGCTAACATTGAAAAAAAAAAAAGCTATTTATAAAGTAAGTTTGAATAGCAAACACTTCTGAGGCAGCCATAATCTCTTTATGGATTTTCTATAAACAGAGGAAAAAATAAAATTTCCCTGATAAATGACTTACTGTTAATTATTTACTGAGGCCCATTCTCCACCTACTTTAATGAACTCTAACATAGTGAATCTTAATAGCCAATATAATGATAGTAAATTTTCACCCTCAGTGCAGTGTGAATGGCACATTAGCTTTATTCTTTTATTCACAAAGTGTCAGTCATTCATTTCAACTCCGGATCATTCAATAGAACTAAGATGTGCAGAGAATGCGATTCCAGTCATGTCATCCTGTTAGTGCAGTGATTCTCAACAGCACTTGACAGCGCACTGCTGGATTGGCTCAGTGCATTAAAACAAACCAAATTATTTTGCTTTTATGTACATATCAGTACCTGTTGTCACACTAGTAAATTGTTTTAATAGCCTGTACTTACGAAGGTGTATATATTTGTAGTTAAATTCCAATACATTGTAAAGTACACTTTACATAGAAAATATTACTCTCTCAGGAAAACTTTAGACTCAAAAAACATTAGATTCAAAAATACAGTAATGCTAACTACTTTATCTGATCTTTGAATAGACATCATAAGCTAGATGCTGGTGACTGAATCAGGAGTAGCCCGAGACACGGCTTTGGAGCTAGGGTAATATAATGTGCTGTCAGTTACAAACCAATTAAATAGTATTCTACTTAGCTATTTGTGGCCATAACTGCAGCCTTCACAAAAATAAAACCAACATGTTGTTTTACTTAATCCTCAAAAATAGTTTCCTTTAAGCAGAGTTTAGACTAGATTCGTATCTTATGTCAAACAAAGGAGATGATGAATGCTTCCTCCAGTTAATACCACTTTCACGTGAAGGGTGCACGTTGGCCTAGCAAAGCAATAAATAAATCCACAATGATGAATATTGGCACTTTCTGCTCCTTACTCCTCTGCTTTCAGCTCCATGCTGCCATGCCAAATCAGTTGTATAGAAAATATTTTTAGTTTATGAAGATTGACCAATTTCCTCCAACTTGTGGTGGTCCTTAAAGCCCAGGAGGAAATTATACACCTCACTAACCTTTAAGCACTTTAGTGCCCTGATGACTTGATGTTTTTAATTGGTTCAGCTGTGTAAGTTTGATGTGGGTTGCTACACTTGCTGCTTTTGTTATGAAACATCAAAACACCCAGGAAATTGTATTTTAATGCACCTCCAACCTCTCATCTACCCACATAGCTATTACCAAACTGTGGTTTTCAAAACCTGATCAGAGGGGGATCTTCCAATTACCAGATGAATCAAGATTCATTCCTCTAGTCCAGATGCTGAGGGGGACAACACACAGATCATTGGTGCCATACAGAAACTTTGCCCAGCACTAGCATATCTCACTGACATACCTATTCTTTGTCTGATTGCATTCACATCCATCTCTCTCTAGGACTTGGTGCTCTCTCTGAAAATAGCTGAACTTTTGCTGCTTAAACATGTGATCTGCCTCCTTTCAGAATGGAGATAATGCCTAAGAGCCCTGGAAAATTGGTGTCTTCAATTTGAATACATTCAGCATTACAAATATATGAGCTACATCTACTTAGGGAGGGTGAGAAGAGGACGGGGTGATGGGGCATTCCAAGAGGGGGAATGGATCACTTAGGGATCCCTTTATTTTAATAATGCATAATTTCTAGAAGGAGAACCACAGTGATGCTGCAAGCCTGCCTCCAGGGGAGCTAGATTGGAAAACGTACATGAAAGATATAGGGGGTGAAGAAATTCTCAAAATTACTCATTTTAGCCAGTAGTCCATTGGTATGTTTTGTTTCACAGAACTGGTCTGGAACCTCTGTATGTGAGTGAAGAGCTACAGAGTTCCAAAATAGTTTGTATTTTAAAAGCAATGATCAAACATAATATTAAATAGGCCGTGCAGATTTCTTAATGGCATGGCTCTCCACTTTGCCTTAGTCACTTGAATAACAGTCTTATTAGCAAAAATTTAGACAAGAGAGAATTCTTAGTAAATGCATGCTTTTGGTTGACTCCATCTGAACAGTGATCTTTTTTGCTATACGAGATGATATACTGAGAATAACAAATCTTAGAACAGTATGAAGAGATAGGGTGCTCTGGGACTTTGAGGACACTGGAACGTGGAGATTTTAGGTGGTTTGCAAAACACTCACAAATTAAGCCTAGTATATTGGTTATAGTCCCTCATGTGACAGGGTTTCTCCTCCAGACCTCACAGACACTTTATGACATACACTCAAACTGCTAATGACACATCCTCAAAGTGCAATGGTTCACTTTCTGCACAGAGTCTACTCTAAGGGATAAAACTCTGCAAAGACACACTATAACCACTAACAACACAAGGAGAAAAGGTGATCTATTTACATTTAAATCACTGATTAAACAACAGTATCTACTACAACAATCTTGACTGGACTGGTAGCGGATGCAGAGTTCTACAAAATGAAATGTGGAAATAGAAAGTGCTTTTGCATGATGGGAACCTGATATACAAGTAATAATGCTAGTGGCACCAGTACAGTGGATAGACTCTCTTCTGCAATAAGCAAGCCAAACCATACATGGTTTTTGTTGTACTAGGAAAGCACAGGTTATCAAACATATGCAGTTCTTACGCATCTGAGATAAAGCAAATATGTGAGACAATGGAAATATTGTATGTGCATTGGTCTGTTCCACTTGTTTTAGAATATAAGACAGAGTATTATTACTGTTATTCACAGTAAGTGTTATGTTTCACAATACTCATTCTTTGAAGAATACCTTAAAGTTTTGGCTTTGTTCATATTTTTCTTTCTCAAAAGTCAGAATTTTTTCCCATTAAAGTAAGTACATCTTGGTTTTGACTTCTGTGGGATCAGTGTGTGGACACAGCACAGCCTACCTGCAGCATGCTGTATTTATCCAGTTTGGGCAATCCTGTACATACTAATGATCTCTTCAGCATAAAGACTGTAGCCAGCAAAAGGTGCTCATCTCCATTAGAGCTGAGCATGTTTTACTGGCTATACTATTTAAAGCTGTAGTATATAAAGTATGCCAAAAGGATATTTAGCAATACCAGAGATTTTAAACATTTGTCTGAATTCCTCCATTTCACTAAAAACACACAGGTACTGGAGAGTAGCAATCCCAACTTCAACTGCTGCATATCAAGCAGCTGCCACTCAAATAAAGTGATGGCAGGGAGGAAACCGAGAAAAGTAGGACTACCTGGACCTGGCAGAGGGAGCATCACATATCCCCTTAGTCTGTCTCTGGTCTGTTCACTTAGACATGGACACACTCCCATTTCTGGTGCAAGAGGTAATAGCTTACTCTGATCAGCCAGATGAGCTTCTTCAGAGCTTACCTTCCACCACTAGCCCTTCAAGTCTTCACATTTTGCAGAGAGAGGATTTGCTTTGGCTGAAATGAAGGAAGGAGGCAGTGCCACTGCAGTTCAACTGGCAGCCTGGAGAGAATGGTAACTCCTTGCAGCCAGGCTGTAACTTGCAGCCAGGCTGCCGCTGGAGGCAGCAAAAAAATGTGTGCCCAGAAATAAGATTTTTTAAGGTCAGGATTACAAAAAAAACCCAACCAAACAAACAAAAAAAACTGAATGAAAAAGAAAATTCCTTCTTCATATTTTTTTTGTATGAAAAACCTACTCCAAGGTTCATTAAAGTCAGTAGTTTCATAATCATCAAATCAGCCAGTCTTTATATCTAGGACTGAATTACAACCCAGTATTAAAAATATCTGGAGTGGAATCAACTCCAAACCTCTGGCCTGCTGCTAATAACACAGCATCAGCTTGCCTGAAAATATTATTCCATCCTACTGCCACGTACAAATCGTAAAACAAGGAAGCTGTTCTTGTGAAAATAAAGCCTAGGAGCAATCTGCTTGTTGCACCCATTTCTTTTGTTTGTTTTTAGTGTTGGCTTCTTTGTTTTAATGTTCACAAAAGCTGTTGTAAATTATTTGGGTCTTAAACTTCACTTGACTGCATACAAGCAACTCCCAGCAATGTTAGCAGAAATTAGTCGCTCTTCACATGAATGATAAAGACAAATGGTGTGATTCATCTCACCTCACTTCAGCCATAGGCATTTGGCCAGAGATGTCCAACTGAAGGAATGATACAGACATTACAGTCAGTCCCAGTCCTTCTGGCTGATGAGAGGAGTACCCTCAGCCCATACCACTCACTGGTCCTTGCTTTCCTGACCCTGGTGGCTGCTGCTCCCTCAGGGCAGCCAACCCAGCTACATGTGGGAGCACCCCCAAATTGATACCAATCAAAATAAACCAGATTAGCTTGAAAAGTTTTATTAGAAGGTATCAACTTCTTTCTGCTGCAGATAGAAGGCTACAGAAAAGAATAAACTATAGGAAATCTATTATAAATCACATTCACATACAGCATTGTTCTTGTTAAATGACATACAAAACCTCATTGATGATTTTAATTTCCTTCACATCACTGTGAAAGCTGTCTTATCTCTGTGGTCAGAATAAACACAGTTTTGTTTTTTTTTTCCTCATTTTTATAATTACACTAATTATAAAAATAAAAAAAAAATAATAAATAATATTATTTAATATAATAAATAATAAAAAATACACTATTTTTATAATCCACTAATTCTAACTTGTGAATGTCATACTGGAACTCCACAAAAACAGCTTTAGTTGCTTTCTATTACATTCACTGAAGCAGAGCTTCAGAATAGTAGATGAT
This sequence comes from Nettapus auritus, assembly GCA_011076525.1. NCBI lineage: Eukaryota > Metazoa > Chordata > Aves > Anseriformes > Anatidae > Nettapus > Nettapus auritus. The sequence goes on from CM021774.1 coordinate 963,741, forward strand.
TAGTAGATGCTTAGAATAGTAGATGAAGAATTTAATGAAGAGAAAAAGGATGTGAAAAAAATGTGGGTTCTCAGTTCAGCTCAAGCCCTTCCCAGGCAGAAAATGGAGAACTGGGCACTTTTTGTGGATGGCTTTAATTGCATGACAAGATGACTGTAATCAATCACCACTAAATGCGTTGTTCATAAGAAAATTTGCAACATCCATTTATTGATTACAGCTAAAATGCAGGGATTGCTTAAAAAATAATTATCATTTATCATGAATTTTTAGATACTGGCTTCATAAAGCAAAATGAAGTGCATTTCTGTACAGAGCTGTTGGTTCTGCTGTTTTTAATATACAGTAATTTTACAGGGAAAGACTGCACAGGGACACACACAATCGACAGACTCCAAGCACGCAAATGACAGTGCCTCCCAATTCAGCTGCAATGCCTCACAGTTCAGCTGCGGCCAGAAGAATGGGATGTTTCTTGGAGATCTCCATCCACGGCCAGATGTTTTCACCTCCATTATTGTGAAGCTATAGCAGCTTTCAGATGGCCTCTGCAAATCTCAAGAGTGTTTTCAGACTACTGGAGGATGACTTTAATTTGCATGTTAAAAGAGAGGCAGACTTGCTTTATGGGCTGTTTTTCTGCAGTCCCTCACAGTTTGCCTGGTAGGTAAGATCTTCCCTGCAGATAGCAGATAGAAGGTATGGGAATTTCTTCTCTGCAACAGCCTGTCTTTGCTCACCATACAAATTTTCCAAGTGTCCAAGTGTTCTCTTAGCAATTGTTAATATACTTAATAAGCACACATACATACATAGCACACATAGACATGTATACATGCATACATTTACAGGGGAATTTTCTTCTCTCATGGAAGACATCTGCTGCTGATCAGGCCTCCATGGGAGCCTGACCTCAGAACCTTTTCTTCTCAATCTGCAGGAGTGTCTCAGGGTGATTCACAGACAGGATATGACTGTATAAAATCAGCTCAAGGGCCTGCACATTGCAGCCATGAACAGCACAAGCACCTGAACGTATTTTCTGTTTGCAGCAAGAAAGCACAAAGAACAACTGAAGAGGCAGGTGGGCAGGAGAGCAGGCAAACGAACATCTAAGCTAAACTAGCTCAGGCGGTGGCTGAGTCAATCACAGTGGAACCCAACATATTCATCTAACCGGATTCACCTATCAGTAGGATATGTACACTAATTTAACAGTTTTAGAAGTGTTTTTTAAAATGTGGTTAATAAAAAAGGGCAAAAAAAGAACCTCCTATGTATGCCTTGTACCTACCTAAATCAGAAACTAATGAAAACAGATTGTATTTAAGGGATCTTAATATGAATTAAGTTAATGATGACATATTCCAAATAGTACTCTTAGAATCAGTCTGTAATAACAAGCTAACAGATGTTGGCATTTTTATTATTAATTATACATTTCATTATCATATGATTATTGTCAAACATCATTTGACAGCAAAAAATGTATAAATGATTCACACGTTTTATATTGTAAAGATGATACTGTTTGATTTTTAATAAGCTGACTTTAATCTGCTAAATACAAAATACTCTTTGTTTTAGCAGCCAGAAATAGAGAAAGCTTCCGGATAACATGAAGACTGACTAATCTAATATCGGTTGAAGCTCTTAAAATGAAATAAAATGGAACAGCTGTCACATTGGAAGGCGAGGCATATATTTTAAGATTACCTCAAGTAGCTACAGAAAGTAAAATATACCAATGTATATATCTAACAAGCATCATTTGCTTCTGCCATTCATATGGTTATGAAACAAATGTGCTAGGAAGTATTGATGCTAACCAGTTGCCATCCAATTAAGATAAAATTGGGGAACAATTTATGCAATATTTGCAACATGAGTGCATTTTACTTAGAGTTTGTTTAAAATTCATAAAGTTTCATCTTTAGAATGAAACTGGAGTTATTGATTTAAAATCATATTACTTGTATCCTTGGGGCTGCAGTTTCAACAAAGCCTTGTGTAGGTACAATAAGTATCTCTAAAAGAACATTTGGGGAGAAAGTCTAAATCTTTCTAATGCATATCAGAGCAGATAAGTCAGAGCTCTCCAAATCAAATACTGGTACACTTATCTTTATAATCACCCAGTATTTTTTATTTTTATTTTATTTTTTTCTTTGCTTACTGTTTGTTAGATCAGTGTAATCTTTGTTCACTGAATAAGCGTTAAGTACTACAAATAACAATTCTCTGTGGGCTATGCTAGTCTCAAGACATCATTTAAACTAATACAATCAAACAGAATTCATGTCTGAGAGAAAGGTGAGTCCATTTCAGAGTCAGCTTGATATATATATATATTTAATGGAAAGTCTCATTTAGTAATTGTTAAACAAGACATAAACATCCTTGCCAAACTCCATCACTTCAAAAGGCATGATTGGTAAATGAAAATGGATCCAAATTACCCTCTTTGCTTCTGCAGGGCATGAAGTGCTTGGACATAATAATAATTCTGTCTTCCTGTGTCCCTCACGCACACTTACCATTTCAGAATTAAGTCTTTCCAATGATCTCTTTTTCCCCTTTGTTCAAGTTTCAGTTAGACCATCCTCCCCATTCTGTATTAGCACAGTTCACAAGAAGGCTATTTCAACTTAGTTTTCTAACACTTATCTGCTTAAAGTGCACATAATGTATGTCTGAAATACAGCCATTATCCAGAGCTCTGATTGTAGCAGATTGCTCTTAGCTGACTCACGGAAAATTGTTTAACCCTAAAAAACTGGGTTTTAGACACAGGAGTGTTTTTGAAACTAGAATGTATCTTATTGTTAGAATAAACTTAATTTCTTTTCATTAACCAAGGGGCACTGTCTCACTAAAACTAATGTTTTTTTAAGGACATGGCAACAACACCAGAGTAGCTCCTCACAGGTGGCCACTGAAAAAAATAGAGCTACAGTGGTTGCATCAGTTGGTCATTTGTGTCAACACTCTCTGCAATTATTACTGTGCAAGGAGGTTAAATATCGAGTTTCTGTTTCTCCTTGCTATGAGTATGCTCTCTTCATTTCTCTTGTTTAGACAATGTAAAATGAACAGTCTTTTCCACATGGTATTTCTCATGCAATAGCGTGATACCAAACTGCCAGGCTTCCAAGTGCCCTAGAGGTGATTTGACTTGTTGCACCCCTTTTCCTAATGGCTGTAGTAAAATAAATAAATAAATAAATAAATAAAAATCACTCTGTAGCAGGAGATTTGTTTAAGGCTGAAAATAAGGAGAAAAGGATGATATTTACGCTGACATTTTCCAAGTTATGCCACTGCCTGAATGTTTTGCTTTTGTAGGATTACTCCTAGAGGATCTATTTAGGGTTGGTTCTGGTCTGGTCTTTTTATGTTTTATTTACCCTGTACATGTTTATTGTTTGCAAAATACACTGAGCATGGAATCTCCAAGGGTCATTTTCCATTGCTGCCCCCTGCTGTATTATCAGCAATCTGTTCTCCTGTATTTGCAGAAACTGGGCATGATTCAAGGGCATAAAGTGAAGTTTCTCAACAGTTTGCATGCACATTTTTCTTGAGTCATGTGGCCCTGTAATAGTATTCTAGGGAACTGTTGTTCAGACAACCCAGTCCACTTCTCATTATTAGGCTCTTGCTTATGTGGCTTCTGTGTGGGTAACACTGTTTTTTCCTGGACTTCAGTGTTTGACATATGATACCACCCCTTCAGTTTGGCTTAGAGACAGTATTGGTGGCGCAAGTCCAGAGACTTGATGTTTTAATCCAATTGCCCACAAGTAGTATTGAAATTCAGTGCTGAGTATATCGAGATCTAGTTTCATTTGATTTGACTTTCTATCATGAGAAGTACTGAGAACCTCTTATCATAAGCGGTAACAAGGTTTCTTCTTGAATTACCCAGCCTCAGCCCCACCAAGACCTGGCAGATTTCCAGTGCAACCTATAAACTGGCTGGAGCTGAGTAAACAAATTATAGTGAATTTATAGCATACAAATTTAGCCTCTCATTCTGTTTGTGATCTGTCAGTGAACAGTTTACAACTTGTTTTGCTTCATTCATAATTCAAACTCTTTTGGCAAAGCTTTTCAGCAAATAATCCTGTTTGTATGTGGTGAGTTTTTAGCAGATCACACAATCATAGAATCATAGAAGGGCTTGGGTTGGAAGGGGCCTTAAAAATCATCTAGTTCCACACACCGTGCAATAGGCAGGGATGACACCACCAGACCAGGTTGTCCAGGGCCTTGTCCAACCTGGTCTTGAACACCTCTAGGGATAGGGCATCCACAACGTCTCTGGGCTATCTTTGGGATATTCAAGTCTTGTGATGTTAACAAATTTTGATGGAGGCACAGGCTTCCACCCCTTTCTGTTGACTAGGTGACAATTGCTATTAGCATTAAACTTGTTCATATTCAGCATTCCACAGAAGTTTCTGCCTGCCTTTTTGCAGAGTAATGAGAATTTATATTACAAAGATATTATGAAGGCACAAGCATATATTACAAAAGCAGCCACCAAAGGAAAATAAGCCCAACAAAGAGAATGACCATTGCACAAAGACGTAACTGCAAAATTGTGTGACAATCAAGAAGACAGACTTTTAGCCTAAAGCTTTATTCCTAGAGCCAGCTTTCAGCCTTTTGTGAATCCTATTGGACTAAATCTTAAGAAAAAAGTGCTTGGCTGTTCAGTTTAATGCTTGGTATGGTAGAAAATAACATTTTCCCTCCACAGCTTAAAATCACATTCCTTACTACATAAACCTAAATCCTACTGACAAAAAAACAGGACTGAAAATCCTACTGAAAAAAGCTAGGACTGGCTAGGCAAGCATATCTCAGTGCAAATAGTGTGTTTTCTAATGACAAATGTGGCTACCCTGGAAAAGTCAGGGTGAGGCTAGACACCAATCCCCAGCAAACCTGGCAAATCTAGGACCAGGCTCCAACATCTCCTCTACTTTTCACTGCAGCTGTTGGATGAGCAGCTGTAAAGCAAGGACAAGTTCAGCTCTTGCCAGGCTGCTGCCTCATCTTCTCCTTTCTTTTACAGAAGCTACAAAAGCAGCCATAATAGGGTACCAACTAAAATCACACAACTTGCTGTCTGATCTTGGCTGTACAATGCAGTAATTGTCTTCTCACTAGCCATATTTTATTGCAGGAATAACTTTGATACCCAAAATGCACCCTTCCCAATGCACCCTTCCCTTAAATACTCCTGTTTTGCTACTGTATCCTTTATGTAAAGAGACTGTCATTGGTCAAAATGATTACCTCAGGTTTCTCAATTTTACCACCGAATCAGGGAATAATCTACTCTTTGCTCTGCTCTACCTGAATTGCACTTAGACAATAAGCTGGATGAAGTACAGGTTGGAGTAGAAGTCCATCTCAAAACCTCTACACCTCTTAAAAGCCGCATTTAGATGTTATTTCAGCTTTGTTTCAAAGATAAACATGGTAAAATGTTGTACAGACTTTGTGAGCCATCTATACAAGAGAAAAGCCTCTATACAAGAGAAATTCTACCTATCTTGAGCAAGCTAATTTATGTAGATATTTGTGGAAGGAAATAAAACACTTGAACATTGCCGAAGCAAAATCCTTTTTTTTTAAAAAAAGCTGATGGAAGCTAATGCAATTATTAAAAATGATTCACCAAATATTTCAATATTTGCTCAGCAGTAAAGTTAGCAGAAAGATTTCTTCTCAGAAAGAAGACAAGCTTTAGAAACGTTTTAATGACATGTAAACCAAGAAATTTTCAAATGATTACAATCCAGATGGTGCAATATGATTTGGAACGTGGTTGTAGTAGTTCATCACAAGACACTACCATCCATCCCGGCTCTGCACCATCTGCATTCATGAAACCCAACCAGACCTCTTATCCTGACTCACTAACCTGCTGCCAGGCATCTATGCTGACTGCAAATTATATAAAAACATCAAATCTATTTACAAAGCCTTTTGTGCTTCCTCAAAAAATTCTGTGAATACCATAATGTCTACAATGAATTAACAGCAAAAGTCACATTGTACTTGTCTAAGATGGTTTGGAGTTCTATGTTACTGGTAAGCCTGATTAAACCTTGCATTAAGTCCGTAGGAACCCCAGGTCCAGTTCTTGCTCCAGATACGTTAATTAAACGGTTTCATCCATTTTCTTCTCTCTCACGCATACACATGCAACTGGAAGCCTCAGCTGATTGCTCTTTAGAGATCTGGGGACTGTACATTTGCCTGTGCTGATATACATTTGAGAGCTGGAGGACAGAGACTAAATGAACTGATTAGGTTTTTAGATGTGCCTTGGAAATGGACTCTGACCTGATTTCACTTCTCTCTGCAAGAGATTATTTTACTTATCGTGTTAATCAACCATGAACAACCAGTAAACAACCAGTACTCCTATAAGAAAATGCCCTTATTCACTCTAGAGGTAGATTTACAGAAAAAAAAATAAATAAATAAATCCAACCACAACACAGTTTTAAAAATAAAAGGAATGCTTCACCAATGATGACAAAAATACTATTTAAATGAGAATTGTAAGAAGTTTATATTATCTGCAAGCCAGACTTTCTTAAAATTGGAAACTAAATTCATGGACTGAGTATTTCTTTAAAATTAATAGAGTCGTTTTGCAGTGTTAACATTTTTTCCTTCTGTGCCGTTGCAACCACTCTCCCACTCCTTTATCTGACTGATATGGTAATAACAGGTCCTAGGGCCATATGTTCAAATACATTAGAATTCATTATGACTTTGTTCTAGTTTCTTAGTTCTTATTAAGGCTGACAATCTTCAGGGAAAATGAGCTTTTCTAGCACAACTTCCTTAATGTTGTAAAAGATTAACATATACAAATGGGGTGTTTGACTGCACAAGTGTTTGTGTATCGATTATAGGCCCGATCCTGTCTGCATGTGCTCCTGGGCATATTGGAAACAGGTGCCTTGCCTTCAAAGGGAATTTCCTGGCAATTAAATTTACTGGTATGAGCAAGAATTTCCAGGATAAGGTCCTAGATACGTGTAGATACGAGCGAAAACAAAACTTTTGCTCAAGATAACAGGTTTAGAGTCACAGAGCAAGCTGGCACATGCATTATGAAAGCACAAGCTCCTAACCTGGGCCTGACCCTGTGTGGCTACAGACAAACGAGCGTGCTGGTTGCCCTCAGCAGCAGGCAGCCTGGGCAAGCCTGTCCCGTGCTTCACGTTAGGGCATGCTGATGAAGCACGACTTAAAGGACTGCCTTCGTGGAGTGAGGGTGAAGTTATTGCAAATCTTAGCGGTACCTGCATGATGACTGGAGGAGGTTGAAAATATTTTCAGGGTACATAAAATGTGCAGACATGCAGTTTCAGAAGGAATTAAACTATTCAGAATGTCAGATAGTGTTAGAAAATAGTTTGGCCAAAAAAAGTAAAACCAGAGAAGTATAAACGTTATTCGTTGACATCTTCTAGGTGAAATATTTTGACTTTTTGTTCCAAAATATTTTTGATTTTTTGTTCCAGTTGCATTTTGAAACTGACATCTATTTAGGGAGCATGGGGGTGTTAAAAAGCAGGTAAATAGCCCTCATATAAAATAGATTTCTTTGTCTCAGGTCAAAAATGTTTTGTGTTAGCTGAGACTGTCATTTAAATATATTTTTTTCCAAGATAGAAACAGGCAGAAAATTCTAGCTCTAGTCTTGACACATCCTCATAGAAGGATAAAACCAAACAATTGTTTCCAAATATGAACACTATTGGGAAAAGCAGCATTGTTGCTTCAGCTTTCAAGCAAGGATTTAGTTGTTGAATTGGGTTATTTGAAAAGCACCCACCATTCAGTTTTAATAAAAGGTCTTTCCAATTAACAAAACATCTGTGTTTAGGATTACAAAAAACAACCAGTCTTCCTCAGAGCTTGTGTCTAGCCATAAATCTGCCATTAGACATGCAAAGATTTTCACTTCTCCTCACATAAGACATTCCTGGCCAGCCTTCAGGACACAGGGTCCCATTTTATGAAGTTCAACTACTTTAGTCTGTGACCTTTAAGATTAACCATTTGGGGATTTTCTTTTCACACATTTTTTATCCTTTATCCAATTCGTGGAATTGTTTTAGAGCAACTGGGCTTGTGAAATGCGCTTTGTACAGCTTGAAAAAAAAACGTAAGTGCTAAGGAAGGCTTCTTATTTATACAGAGAGGCTGTGTATTACATTTGCATAATATGATATCAGAAGAAATAAATGGCACCAGAAATAAGTGTAGGGAGGGAAGTGCTAATGAGCTGTGCAGAACAGGGGAAGAGAGTATTTCTTCACAGAGGCTATGGATTTACAATTTGAGAGAAAGGAAAGTCAAGAATTTTTATTTAATGAAGAAAGAAACCTGAACAAAGGAATATTGGAACAGGATTTTTTTCCCAATTTTATTACGATGTTTACAGATCTAATTCTGAATATTAAGAAAACATGCATACTAAGTTGCACAGCCAGAAGATGTGTCATTCAAATGCACAATGGATCATGGTCTTGCAGAGGCAGTCTAATGTGCTAGCTAGCTGTGCTCCCCTCCTATTATGTAAAATGGTGAATGTACCCAAAAAAGTCTAAGATGCAGGTACATGTGTAAATGATCAATCATGAGAAAAAGATATCACAGAGCAGGATTATACCATGTAAAACAAAGGGAACCTAAAACAGATGGAAAAAAAAGGCAGCTTGAGAGGACCTGCTCTGGCAATCTCTAGGAGACAGTGGTTAAAGTGCAACATTAGCCCAGGTTCAGCTCCTTCATATGTGGTTTTTAGATCCCGTTAATCACTGTGCTGTGTACAGACATTTGAAAAAATTACCAAGTGTATGTATCTGTTTTTTTCTATTTGGAAAAGGATTGTCCACAGTGCCAAACATACCTCAATTTCTGTTCCCACTAAACTCATTGGGAGTTTTCTCATGGACTTCCGTGGGAGAAGAACTAGCTCCTATGCAATAGCAGCTGCCATCCTTCTCCTCCAGAAAGAATAATCAGTGTTCCCTAAAGATTTGAAGACCCACTGACTGATGCTGCAGCCACACAGCAAAGGGTTGAGCAGGGAAAGAAAAGACTACACAGTTTACAGTTGACAGTAAACACACCTCTAAGGTGTCCTTTGTATTAGAAGTGTTCTATATGCAAATGTAGAAGACCAAAAAAACCTGAGTGGATGTTAAAACACAAACTCATTAAGTCTGGCTGCTAGTTTTGCTGCTCAGAAAAAAGCTAGGAGACATTTCTTAAAAAACAACTACAACCAGAACACTGATTCACTGCAAGGTTTTTCTTGGACAAGCACATTCATTGAAGAAACAAAACAAAACCAAGCCAAAGCCCAAACCAACGAGCTGTCCTCCCAGTTTATGGCTCTTTTACACTACCTTGTATTATTGATAGGATATGGCTTCGCAATTCTTTTTTTCTATATTTTACTCTTTTTAACATTACACAGAGAGGAATGCGTATAGTGCACAGGCAGTCACTGCACCTAGTGGATAATTTTATATCCCACTCACATGCTTGAGTATATATGGTCCCATAGTGAGTACATCCAATAGACTTTTTTTCTTCAATGGGGCTATAAATACAACTGAAAGCAAAGTACTGCACATAAGGACCTATCTATTGCTTTACTGAGGAATGAAAGATGCCATGGATTTTGGTTGTGTGGATTCATTCTGTCTTACAGCATACTGAATAAATTTATATCTTTGTCTGTTCTTGGAGAGGGGAATTTCTCTATGGCCAGTGTGTTGCAAAAAGAAATCCTCAAAGGCATCAATTAGAACTGCCTACCTATAGTACATTTTGCCCTGCTATAGCTATGGTCTGGGATGCAATTAAGATGAATTTTACTAAGATCTGGTTTCTTCTGGTGACATGTTAGAAAGAAGTTTTCTAATATGTGTTAAGCTTGATGGTGAACTATTTTGGAACTTTCCAGCTTCATGCTTACAGTTGTCAGTGTCATTGCTAACATGGGCATAACGGCTATTTCATGTATTTTGGAGTGTTGCTAAGGTCAAGAAAGATCTAGACAAAATTCTGAGAAAGGCAATAAATTACTGTTTTGTTCAAAACAGTCTGTCAAATTATACTCTTAGAATTGAAGGAAGATTCTGAAAACAGAGGCCTCCTCCCCCCCCACACCGCTGGAAATTGGTATTTTTTTCCTAAAAAGCCCTGAAGGTTGGTCAACACTGAAGCCTTTAGCCTACTATAGCAATACTGTGGAGCCTTCTGAAAGAAGCAAGGAATAAATAAACAAATGCTCTGGACCACTTATATCTCCATGACTTGTTTTTACAAAAAGTCAGGCAGCCTAGTTACTTCATATTTTAGCAGTTCAGCTTGGGTTTGGAAAAGTGCCTGGCATTTACAGAATCTGGAAGTCTTATCTAAAAATTAGTCTTGTGAAAACTTCAAACCCACAGAAGAGTACTTTGTATGTCAAGTGGTCCCAGTGAACTCATCAGAAACAGCTGTGAAAAAGTGCTACGTAGTTGCATGAAATTTCACTATCTTGTCCTAAACTGGAAGTGCCCACAACCATGGAGGAAAATTGCTCAGCTATGCTGGTACAGCACTGCGGTGGAATCATAGAAGACCGTTACTGTAAAAGACACCTGTGTGCCAGCCCAGTGATACAGGTCTGGCAGGTCTGGGGTTCCCTGTGCCATCCTCACCTGACACTGCAGACATGGCCTTGAGCAGACACTGACTGCCTCTTGCTCTGTACCACTTCATCCATGGGAGAACCAAGCATATCCCTGATCCATACATCAAGAAGCAGGCTTGCCCCTTTCTACGTCCTTTTCATTTATGTCAGGGTTGTTTTGCATTTTTGCTGTTTGCTATGTAAGTCGCAGTTACAAGTTTCAGTCCTGAGCAAGAAGTGAAAACTGGTTTTGCTTCTGGTTTCCTAAGCCATAATTCACAATATTTGTTATCTACTTTTTCAAGCACTGGTGTTTTGGCAATCAAAAAGTCTCAAAAACCCAACAACACTCTTACAGCAATCTGGGTTTAGCCAGAAAGCTCTGTCAGCTCTGGCTTAGCAGAGTTAGTTATCCTGGTTAATTGGATCGATGGTGACAACTGTAATTACTAGAGATGAGATTGCCTGTACTGTAATTATATTTCAATCTTCAGTGTGAGCTGGACTGTAGAATACATACTGCAGATTCTCCCAATTACAAACAGGTTATGGAGAGCATAGTACTTCTGTGCTAATCATATTTGTTATTATATAGTATAAAAAAAAATGCCACCAGCTAAAAGAATTGTTAATCTGAAGCAGTTTTGCTGATTCAAAGGAATTAATCCACCAAGCTTTACTGCTACATGGTTTCTCAAGATAACCACACTATAAAATCACTGAAGTTTTTTTTGTTGTTGTTGTTGTTTTTTTTTTTTAACCTAAACAGTTACTAGCTACTCAGCACATTACAACTGTCAGCTCTTGCTCTGATATTCATTTGCAGAATGTTAATAAAATACCGGCATTATAAGGAAAAAAACACACTATTATTTCAAAACCATAGGAATAACTATTTTTTTTTAAAGTCCAATGTAAAATGGAAGCATACACTATGTCTGTAAGAGCTTGTTCAAAGAACAAGGACAAAGAATGAGGAAACTACATGGATTTGTCCTTTGATTTAAGCTTGCAACACATCAACAATGAATACAACTTAAAGGAAAAGGAGCCTTTCAAGGTAAAAGGATGCCAAAACATTTATTTTCTAAACTACCAAAACTAGTAAAGACAGTATTTTATTCTGCTTCACTGAATACTCAGCCTTCTGTGGTCATGGACACTTGTGCTGGCTTTTCTTGAGGGCTCCAAAGAGGGAGGATTATGCATTTCTCTAATTAGGTTTAAAAATGTTATTCCTGATTGAATGCACACCAATATAAATAAATTAACTTCTTCTGTTTCCCAGCAAGGTCACTACCTTGGTTTTATGCTTCTCTTACTCTAATTTTGCTTATTTTCCCATGTTTATTTATAAATATAAATGATTCATATCTGGGGAAGAGGGGAAAGAACCAATATATCTTTTTCTCTTCTCTTCTTTCTTCTTCTTCTTCTTCTTCTTCTTCTTTTTAAACTTCCGATGCTCAACTATGTCTGATATATTAGAGACCACGTAGGTTTAATGAAATCCATTTATGATTTTATGAGTAAAATCTGTCCCTGAGCACCACTTAAGCTCACATATGCCATCACAACAGAACTGAAGTGGTATGTTAGCGGGGAAGAGGTCTTGCTCCTGTTCTTTTCAGAGGGGTAAATTTGAGTTTCTAGTATTTAAATCCACAGCTTTGCATTCATGCAGCCATCACATTCTCCTCTGCAAGTGCCAAGTGATGGCACTGCAGAGAAAGCAAGCACCATCTGTCTCCACTGCATGTGCTATCCATGCCATGTTTTGCAGTGGGAAGAAAGAGGGGCCCTACAGGAGGCTGCTACTCTTGCCACTGCAACTCCTCTCCGGGCCCACATGGTAAGGAGCAGCGGCTGCGGCAGAGCAGGCGAGGCATTGACTCAGCAAGCAGCAGTGCAGAGGCAGACCCCTACCAACAGAAGGGCAGGCACATGCTAATTCCCCATTACAGCAACTGAGCATTGTGAACTGATTTCCTGCACCACCATGTATCCTCAGGACCAGTGTACTGTCTCCTGGGGCTAGTGGCAATTCTACAAGCTGTTCCCAAACCTGGGGGAAATAATCTATTTTTTGTTTCACAAGTAAGAATTTTCCCAGAAACTGCATTCCAAAGAGTGTAGCAAATGGGAAAAGGAGAAGTGAGAGAAAAGTTTTCTAGTTCAGTTCAAACTTAGTCTGAACCTCCTTGAAACATCACTCAAACATTAGTATAGTACCAATCCTAAACACAGCTTCACTTTTTCAAATAGATATTAAAAGTAAATGTTGGATTATCAAATTCTGGATAAAAAATGTTTTCTAATTATAACCATTTTCTTTCACCTTTTTTTTTTTTCTTTTCTATGTCTATCTTGCAATTACTTTTATTTAACAGTTTAAATCTAAATATAAAACACTGTGGAAGATTCTTGAATTAAAATGGCATTATCTTATCAGGCAGTATTACTGAGCTTTGTATAATACCCACTATTGGGGATATTCAATTTATTTCAGCTACTGTTTAAGCTATGATTTCCCCAATGTTACAGATAGGTTAGCTCCTTATTGTCTATTTTGAAAAGTTCGGTTCTGTATTTCAAAATGAGTCTATGAAATTCTGATTAAAAGAAAATGCTTAAGCATACATTCAACCTTAAGCATGTGATTCCCTTGAAATAAATGGCTCCACTTACATATTCAAAGGTAAGCTTGTGCTGACTGCTTTGTTGAGTTGGGGCCTCAGCCACTTCCAGAGATTTTAATATCACATTTGCAAACCAGAAGGTACTGTTTAGTAACAATGGAGCAAAGTGTCCTTCGTTTATACTTTAATCTTAGAAAATGAGATCAAGACATTTTCAGCAACTAGTTGATTGATACTATGTGAAAGCTGAACAACCTTGTTAATTAGGTAGTCCTGCTGGAGTGTCTGAAGTGCACTGCAACCTATAATTAAAATATAACATCACAGTGATCTGCAGAGGCAACCTGCTCTATCCCCCCTCCAGCAGCTGCCATGTGATACAGCCACAGAGGTTAGCAGCTTTCAGTGTCGTAAAAGGACTAATCAGACTGGAAAACCAAAGACAAAAACTGGCCTTCTCTAGCCAAAGATCCGAGTATTCAGCAACTACGTTCTGTTTTATTTGTTTGGATTCCCAGCTGCCAAACACAAACGACAAAGGCAACTTGCGGACCCCAGAAGGCTCACTCCCGAAGAGGAGCCTTCTGGCACAGCAAGGCAGGGACCGCCGACGAAAGTTTCTCGGCTACACTGGCTCAAGGCAATGAATATTCAAGAGTGCTTACCTTAACGAGGGGACAAAATCTGCGGGGAAATTGAATGTCTGGCAGCAGAGAGAAGAGGGTCAGGTTCAAGTAATGACACACGGTAGAGGCTGGTTTTGTTGAGACTGTCCTGGAATTGCTTCGTTAGGACTGCAGTGAGAACCGCAAGGGGAGACTTAGCACACAACTTCTTTAGATAAGTTTTCCTCAGATACTTAGTAAATTGCTTGGTTTGCAGATCACATTCCATATTTTCAACTCACTCAGCAAGCTTAGAACAAAGCTCACAGATGGACGTGCTATTTTGATGCAATTATCTGTATATTTAGATATATTCTTATTACGCTTTTTGACTCTGTATAGAAATTTTAGTTTAAAATAACACTGAGACAATTGATACTTCTGTAGTTATAATTACTCTCAAAATTCATACCCACTTTCTGAGCTCTGGAGGCTGGATATTTGGCTTGGATATTTGTTTTGTCTTTATTTAAAGACACTGTGCAATTGAAAATATCCTTTCTGGAGATGGCAAAAATGTGATGCAAAAAACAACAAGAACAAAAACATTTAAGTCAAAACTCTGAATACTAGATAAACCAGAAAGTGTTAAGATAGCTGAGATTTCATATAATAAAAAATGGGTTGATAAATTTAGTCGAGAGTATCTTTCTCAATAAACAATACCAGTGTCCCTGTAGGTAATATTGCTTCTAATTCATTGCATATCAGCATTCACAACACAGTTTATTTCAAAAACTGAAAAAGAAAAACAATACAAGCCTGATAAAACCTTATTATTTATTTAAAAACAGTAAGGAATGTGTCTTAAGTTATAAGAAATTACCATATTTTTATTGGTTCTGAGCTCTGGGAGGAAATGTGTATGCAATTATAGTATGTCTTCTGCATCTGTCTGCTGAATTTATAGTAAGAATAAATCATGGTTAATCATGTTCAGTCTTGTATTTGCTCATAACCATAACAGCAATGTGTATGCATGGAGCATCCTGCTGTTTGTTATTGGATTTTTCCTAATTCATATAGTATTTCATGTTTTGCTACTGACGACACAAAGCTCTCAGTCTTGTGTGTTAAATACAATCACATCATTAAAGTGACCAAAGTTCCCAAACCTTGCTGATCATCATAATGTACATATGGATCGATCTATTTGTTTGCACTTTTTTTTTTTTTTGAGGGATGGGATGGGTTTACATAAATGGTAATGAATGTTAGCTGTGTCTCCCAATAGAATAGCAATGTGTGCCTGAAATAGAAGAGAATATTCTTATTTACAGCTTGACTTTTGTGGTGTTTCCTCTGAATTTTCAGTTGTAGATTTTAGAATTAACCTTATGTTCAATGAGGAAAATTCTCTTAGGCACTGTCTGTTTTACGGCTGACTCACCTTTGTGGTTAATTTTTTTTATTCCCATGTCCTTGCTTTTCCAATATCTTTGTTAGTTTTAGTCTGAATGGTTGAAAAGTCTCTCATTTTAAATATCAAAACTAAAATGCAGAATTAAAATTCTTTGCTCATAATATTATTAAACTTTGCCTTTGAAGTTCTAAAACAAAGCAGACGTGGTATTCTTTGAATCCAGACCACACAAAGAGCCAGGCCATCCACCAGGTGAGAACTCCTTTTGCTCTTGGGTAAGCAGTGGGAAGGACATGCCAACCTTTCTGTGGTCTGTAAGATGATGAGTCCTAGTTTTAATTATTCATTACTTGGATGTGTCCTGGGAGATTAGTACTCACAACTATAACTTGTCACAAAGCTGTCTAGATAAAATGTATCGCTACACTAATGCTGTTTTACTAAATCAAAAAAGACTTGTGCTATGCCATATGGTTATGGTCAACAATAATGGAATCTAAGATCTGACATGGTGCACATTTTGATTTTCTTGCTTGGAGCGCACATACAGAATAACACTATTTGGGGCTCTGGACCTTAAACCCATGGGAGCAGGGAGAGGCATCACAGCTCACGCTCCCTTTCAGAGGTGCTTTCCTGTGTCTATACAAACCACTTCACTGCACAGAAATAGCACAGATGCAGAAAAAGGCATAAAATACTGACTTTGCACTTGTAAAATTTTTAAGGATATATTTAGATTAAGAATTAATATTCCAATTGGTTGATTTGCAGGGAGTTCTTCATGGTATTTAGATGCTAATTACTGCACAATTAGAGGGCTAAGGTCAGACAGATCTTCCAGTAATGGAGCACAGAAATACACAATGTTAAAATATCAAAATTATCCACAAATACAGATCTGAGAAGGTTTTTAAAAAGACTACCACACATGGGTTTCTGCAGTTCAGAGGCCAAACTTTGCTCTTGTTAATTGTACTTAAGTCAAAGGGAACAAGATGTGATGGTTCCGATGGCAAAATGGGGCAGTGCAGGTTCCTGGCCTCCTCATGTTGCCAGCCACCATGCACATGTTTGGGTTTTTGGCGCTTACACTCTTTCATTCACTCTCTGGCCAAACACCACGTGTGCCCACTCAACGTTTTTCTCTAATTGCCACACAATGGATCTGCATGTTTCTTACTCAAACATCCAAGGAGAGATTACTGTGCAAAACAGAGTTAATACTCTATCTACCATTTCTTACAACTTCTCCTGTAATCTGTGTGGAGCAAAAAGATTTCGAGGTTAAGGAATGCTGACATCAGAAGGCAGAACAATTATAGAGCATGTCAGAGCTGGGTGCACGGAGAGGGCACAATCTGTTTTATTACCACCATATCTTATTATCAGAACCTTTCCAAATGCCGACTATTGCAAATGCACAGATTTCTATTTTTCAGCGTAAGTTGCAAAGAGGTAACTTGAGTTCTTTTCTGGTTGAAACATCTAGAATCTGTTCTGTATTAGGAACAGGTTTTGTTTCCTTCCCAGGAACAGGCTACCTCAGATTTTTTTTTTTTTTTTTTTTTTTTAATTTTTTTTGCATTTGAAGCTGCTGAAATTATATGTAAATGGGAATACTGATGAAATGATATAGAAAGAAATGCCTGCTGCTGTCATTAGCCAAGGAAACTGTGCTTGTGTGGAAAATACCTGCTGAGGCCTGAAGGAGGGAAGAGGGTCCCATGCCCAGTACTGAGGGTGTGAGCAGCAGCCCCTGCCAGGGGTCCCATGCTGCTGCTGCCCCTGCTTTGTGGGCACCTCTGGGAGAGGATTCAAGGTCTGGGAAATCTTCCTTGAGCCTGAGTGATGAAGGGTCCATGTCCTAAATAACAGGATTGGCTTGGCTTCACTTCTCAAATGAACGGTGTCCTACTCTATTCAGCTATGGCCAGAGCAATATTCATCAGCAACTGCAGAACACCTTTGTCCTTCTAAGGAAGGAAACAATCAGGCTGAGTGGAACTTTTCCCTAGTAACTAAGGCCACGTACAACTTGGGAAACTGAGGGAAAGTTACACCAAGCTGTTACACTCTGCAGGGCTGTGCTCAGGCCAGCTCTGGTCTGGAGGCTTCACTGCTAGCGCAATGCTGAGGCACTGTTGCCAACCAGAGAATAAAGCTCATTTCTCCGGGCTCAGGCTCTGCTTAGACCTTTCAGAATGGAGCTGGGGTGCAACTGGCCAGTGTGGGGATGCCCATGGCATGTCCCCAGCCTCACAGTTTCTTGTGGAGGAACCCAAGGAGTTTCATGTAATAGCCCAGAACTGCCTGGTCTTGTCCCACCAGTTGTGCCTGTTTCTGCTTCCCCAGAACCCACTGATGTCTAACTTCTGGGGAGAGGCAGAACTGAAAATCCATCTAAGTTTCAATGCTTGCCAAGAACAAATGTTTTGCTAAAATCATAGAACTTGTAGAATGGTTTGGGTTGGAAGGGGCCTTTAAAGATCATCTAAGTCCAACGCCCCTGCCATGGGCAGGGACATCTGTCACTAGATCAGGCTGCCCAAGGCCCCATCCAACCTGACCTTGAACACTTCAAAGGATGAGGCATCCTCAACTTCTCTGCAGTGCTTACACTAGCTACACTTTGTATTTCTAACTGAAATATTTTTCTCTTTTGATCTTCCATAGCATGGCTGCTCTGTGGCAGTCAGGAGTATGATGAGCTCAGGGCATAAGAGTCCTTTTAAAATCAACGCTTATCCACCAAAACTGGGGCTGCTAGGATTTATATTGGGCACAGGAACCATTTTAATGGATAGCCCTTGACTAACCTGATTTACAGATTAAAATAACAATGTTATGGCATTTATAGAATGTATAAATTTAAAGCTGAACTGCACTAGCCATAAAATCTTGGGTGCTTTTGTTACAGCTGTGACTAGCAGCAAAACAATATAGCAGCTAAGCATTGCAATTAATGATCTACAACTGTAACACATTCAAAAAATCAGGGTCCCTTTCAGAGTGCATTACCAGGTGTCATGTCACATCAGGCTTTCTTAAGGCACTAGCTCAGACCCGACATAAACAGATGAAAAAGACTAAGCTCAGAACACTTAGTAATACGGATTCAAAGAGACACCATGTGGTCTTATTATTCAGGTTTAACTATTGTTCTGTACTGTTTGTTTATCACAGGGCTTTCACTTTCCTTTAGCCACATCCACAGAAAACATGGTCACTAAGCAATCTAGTCCATAAGTTTAGGTATACTACATATGTCTATTCTATTTCAAATCAGGACTTATGCTGTGCTCATATACTTTGGTAGTTAGCCATCAAGAAGCCAGCTGCAAGTCCTTAACTTCTAGGACAAGCTGCTCAGCCCTCAGCCTGCAAGCAGATGCACCAGGCAGCTGCCGGGGCTGGTGCAGCTCAGTACCAAGGGGCTCTGCACAAGGAAGGCTACTGGGGAGTGCTCCGTGCCTCTCTGTGCAAAGGCAGTCTTTGTTGCTCCTGATGGAGGAAACGTGGGTACCACAGTGCTATAAGAAATGTGACAGTCAACACTAAAAATATGTAGTTCATAAAATTTTTTTTTAAAAATTTTTTTTTTTTTTTTTTTTTTTTTTTTTTTTTTTTTGTGAAAGGCTTTCTCCAGGCAGGCAAACCAGAACATTTTGCAGTACCAGTTCTCTCTGTAGTGCATCCAAAACTTCTCAATTCATTCCCAATAAAAGGTATTGCTGGGTCAGTAATTCCCATTCTGGTTTGAACCAATTCACACTGGAAAACCCAAGACTTGAAAAATGCAAGGGGTCAGCTGAGGGAGCAGACCCGCGATGTGGGATTCCAGCCAGGGAGAGGCTTTAGTTCCATTGCCTGCTCCACTATTAGAGACCAGCGATCATTTTGCATGCACTCTGGTCTATGCCAGGTTTCTGGAATTAACGATAAAGTTAGGTGCTGCTGAAAATAAAAATCCCCAGAAGAAATTCTCAGAAAAGCATGCAAATTGAATGCAGTTAATTGTGGCTGTTACGATGATTGTATTTAATTTGCAGCATCTTTTGATTGTACACGGCAAGAGATAGCATTGGCACCACACTAATAGGAAATAGCTAGTCAGAGAATACAACAGCCTGCCATTTCATGTTGCATAATTAAGTATCCTGCTCACCTTGCTCACTCGAGGAGTAACCACTGGCACTTATGCAAAAGTCACCCACCTTTCCTAACGCCTCCTAAGCGGGATGCATAGATCACCATCCCCATTTTGCAATTAGGGAACCTGAAGCCCAGGTTTAAACATTGCTGAAGTCGCAGAGATGACAATAGTTACTGTCATGGTCTTACACTATTTCCATCCAAGCCCAAATAGTGGGAGTTCTATAGTGAAGCTTCTGCCCCACAAAAATCGACAGCTAAACTCCCTCCTTACCCCTGTTCCTATTCATTGAGCCATAATAATGACAAGGGAGCTATTTGCATGTTTAAAGAAGCAGAACTGAACGCTATAGACTCCTTATAATTAGTTTCACAGCAGCTGACTGTGTAAAAACACATAATTTAGGTTCAAATAATATGTACTCTTTAAAACCTCTAAAATACCCTTCCGTTTTCTCACTCTGAAACCATAAAAACTAGTACAGTGAGGCTGAAAAGTGTTCAGCGCAGAGAGGTAGAATGCTGGGCTCTGGATGAACATATTGTGAGTCTGAAAGCTGTATAATCAATTAGCATCCTACTGGAAACCTGACAGCCTGTCGTGACCCATTAGGAGGTATTCTGTGCTCAATATCTGTGGGTATTGGGGACCATTTACACAGATATCAGGTAAGCTCTTACAAAGCAGAATATGATAAGGTCAGCTCTTTGTTTTATTTCTAAGTGCTTTTCCAAGATGCTTTTCTCTCTGGTGGAATGAACATGGCAGTGGAGCTAAAAATGGCAACACTGTATTTCAGGTAAGTGGGTTGAAAAGTCATTCTCGCTGGGAAATGAACTCATGACCTTTTCAATGAAAGGTAAAGCTCAAATAGTAAAAGTTTGCATCTAAGATGCACTAAATAGATCATTGACTAATAGCTCAAGAGGGCAGTAACAACAGAGCATGCCTAACAGCTCATGCTAATGCAAACATAATGTGCCATGTAAAAAGAGATTAATCAAGTTTTCCTACTGGAAAACTGACAGGCTGTCGTGACCCATCAGGAGGTATACTGTGCTCTCAATATCCGTGGCTACAGGGACCATTTCTGAGCAGACAAATTTGGGTGACTGGTAATACTACACCAGGACAAAAATAAAGTCTAAGATGGGTGTCACAATTTCTGGTCCTTTCCAGCATTCTGCTTACTGACCTTCCCTTTCATTCATACTCATTAATGTACGTACACCGTGGGCATGCATATGTGTACCTTGTGTTAATTGCAACATGGTACATTTACTGTGCAGTTCAAGTGGAAGCCTTCACTAGTTCCTAGAGCTTTTCCTTTTATGATCAGAGGTTCATAAGCTCAGTTTTCAGCAAAGAAGTGCCTTTAAAACTGGTAAGTATGTTCAAACCATATCTGATTCCCTTCACAAAATACAGAGAAAACAACCCAGTTCAGGTTATAATTTAATGCCAGTGATGAATAAATAAGATTTAATGACAATATTAGCACTCTTTGATGAGGGCAACCTCAAGTCGCTGGCTTATCTATTCCATAAATTGGAATCCACTCTGATTAGACTGCATTTGGCATTCTGCTGTGCATTACTCAGTTAATGCAGCGCTTATACTAGCTACCCTTAATGAAGCAGCAGGCGTGCCTTCGTTTTTAAGCAAAAGCTTATCTATGTGTCTCTGGCTGATTTCGTAAGTGAGACAGCAGATCCTCAGACCCTGTTTGCTTTTTTCTGAATGCTTGAAAATACTGTATTCTGCAGAAGTGGAAGGAACAACATTGCTTCCTAAAACCCAGACTGCCACATGCAAAGTGCTGTGGAAAAAAAAAAAAAAAAAAAAAAAAAAAGGCTAAAAGGCTTTCGTAGAGTGAAACTAGATGACTAGATGTTTCAGCTCTTCTCCAGTGTGATTAGGAAAGCAGTGTTTTACCTCCTTCCTGTGCATATCACATTGTGATTACTTTCTTGGGGAGTTGCTGAATGAAGTAGTTAAGCAAACACTAAAAAAATAAGTTTCACATAGCTAGTTTCACATAGCTATGTTCTAAATTAAAGTATGTTTCACTGATTTAGAGGCTTTTGAACTAATTGATTTAATGGCCTTATATAGCTCCAGTCCATCAAA
The DNA here is from genome assembly GCA_011076525.1 of Nettapus auritus. Lineage (NCBI taxonomy): Eukaryota > Metazoa > Chordata > Aves > Anseriformes > Anatidae > Nettapus > Nettapus auritus. The sequence continues at coordinate 985,426 of CM021774.1, forward strand.
AAATACTGGGAGACTAATTCATCACCCCCCTGCCCCTGGCTACTACTGCAGCTATTTATCCTAGTTCAGTGCCAGTGTCAAAGGCTACCAGACCAGAATGAGGGCCTTACACATTTATTTAAGTGAAATTACAAGGTATAGTGTTACAATGAACTGGGATCTGTAAGCTGATGGAGGCTGGACCATCCAGCCTTAATTATAACAACCCTTTTTTATCCCGGAGACTCCACAAATCATGCATATTTTGATTAAAACCAACATCACTCACTCGATAAAAAATATTGGTAAAGTAGGTCCACTGTCATAGTATATTTATCTTTATTTTTCCTGACACAAACTGGTCTTAATGTAACAAACCACATAAGAAATCACTTAGGGTACAGCCATGTCCAACAGTAGTGTTATGGCAGCTTAGGGCATGTATTCAGCAGTGGAAGAGATCCACGCCTGGGTTTAGAGCCCCTTTTGGGTTTACTTTCTATCTGTATAGCTTAATACCAGCTTGGGCAAATGCATCATGCATTATAGGCACACTTTTCACTCCTTCTCAGGAATATTCTATTTTATGAATGACAGTTTCAAAATATTTTGAAGTTATATTTCATTTTAGGACATGATATTACAAAGCAGATGACATCCTCTACTGTCAGTTAAAACTGTTTTTTGGAAAATCCCCCTTTTGGACATGCATTCTTCTTTAATTCTCAGTTTCCAGCATGATAGTTGGTATGGTTTATTCTAAGTGATAAGATGTTAAGCTTGCTATGATTATATTATTAACATGGGTATAGCACAGAACTAGTGATGAAAAGTCACTAAATGTTGCTATAAAAAGTTTGATAAGTTGCAGTATTCCAAAGTATTTTTGCCATAAAATATTTTTATAAGCCGAGATTCAAACCTATTAGTTGAGAATTTGTTATCAGCAGCAAGATCTCAGATAAAACCAAATATTTACCTCCCTATATACATAAAAGAAAGCTGCACAAGTACAGTCTGAAGCATGGTACAATTGTAAAGAGTTTCATCTACAGCAGCACTATCAATAAAGTCAGCCATGTCTGATGGATTTGAAGTATCCTCCCGTACCTTCTATATTTACTACACCTAATCGTCATTACAACAGAGTGAGTTGTACCAGTGTGCCATAAGCTGTCACTGAGTATCATGTACTTTTAAATTTAAATCTTGGACATGAGACAATAAAGAATTAGAATTCTTAATTCATGAGATTTCTTAACCTTTTCCAGTTACCTGAAACTGTATCACAACAGTCAGACCCCATGAGTATTATAGAATAAAGTCTAACATCTCTTTATCAAGCCAAAACTAAGGTCTCAGCTGCAGGTAGTAAACAGGAACTACCTATGCTCAGATGCCAAGCCTGCTCCCTTCACATCGTCCTGGACTCGCAGAAGGTTATCCTCATCAGTCTCACCCTACCTTCCACCTTTGCCTTTACTAAGCCCAAGAGAAACCATTCTCCAACATGCCCTTAGTTGGGTGAAGAAAATCCTGTTCACCTCTACTGACACCATGGACTCAACCCTGCAGCATATTCCTTCAAGGCACGTATACCTCACTCTTCGTATTCTGCTCACACAGCTGCCAGCTAGCTGTGCAAAGCCCTGGAGCATGTGCAGATAACGCAGGCATTCAAGACAATGTATGCAGTGGTGGTTGTTCATACCGGTTCCTTCTGTACTTTTTGACACTTCATTTACTGACTCATTTGTGCGGACTCCTGCTTCTTTAGGGAATGTCAGAGGGCGTACAGCTGAGGGCAGTCTGTACCTTAGCTGAATTGAATCACAGAAAACAGAAAAACTGGGGCTAGAAAGGACCTCTGCAGATCATCTAGTTCTTGCTTGTTCAAAGCAAGTCTAACTTCAAAGCTGGATCATGTTTCTCTAGGATTTGTCCTGCAATATTGTAAAAACCTCCCAACAACAGAGGTCCTAGAGCCTCTCTGGGCAGCCTCTTCCCCGCTGTGGTGCTCTTACTGTGAAAAATTATTTCCTTACCTCCAGTTAATATTTTTCTTACTGCAACTTGTGTTGACAGCTTCTTGTCCTTTCACTGTGACCTCCTACAAATGTCTCCATCTTTTTTATAACCCCCTTCTTTAGACAGTGAAAGACTGATTATATCCCCCCGAGCCTTCTCTTCTCCAGGTTAAACAAACCTACCTCCCCCATACTACTTCAGCCCAACCACCTCAGCAGCCTTCCACTGGACTCCTGTATTTAGGCATCCCCAAACTAACTACGATATTGCAGACAGTCTCAGAAATACCAAGTAGAAGGGAAAGCTCAGTTCCCTCACCCTGATGTCCCTCCAGCCAGCTGTCCTGGTCTCAGCAAGGCAAGGGCATCACAAGGCAAACCTAAGCCTGCACTAACAGCATTGTTGGATAGTTGACATTGATAAAGTGCTGTTTATGAGGAAACCAATATTTTTTTTGTAATCATAATATGTATCACCCTTTATTCTCTTACCTTACCATTTTCCCTGTAAACTCGGATTACTGTGACATCTTGGCAGGCCTGGTTTGTGGGCAGTTCTTTCCCAATTCAGCTAAAGCAATGTGATGAGAAGCTGAAGATATTGCAATACGCTAACATTTTAAATGTGCTTTTGAAGAGGCCTTTGGTCACAGATGTTCCATAAAACTGTATTTATTATTATAATAATCTGCTGAACAGTGCAGTTGTTTATTCAGGGGTCTGAATATTGAAGACTCCCTAAATCTAATGATTCCTAGTCTGCCCCACTCACTACTCACTGCACTTCCAACACTAATAAGAAATACAAATGAGAAAAATCTGTATATACCAACATACTTCAGAGCACCATGCAATAAATATTGACTTACAGTATAAATGCTGAAAACAATCTTTCAGAGGGAATCTCTTCAAAATACAATTGGTATCAAAACAGCTTCTGAGGAAAAGTCTCAAACACAAAACACAGAGGCATTATTTGAGTTTTATGCCCAAACTGTAGAAGTACATTAATAGCAGATGCCTGCAAATACTCTGCCTTGTAACAGCACTGATACACCTGGGCAAAAGGCTGGTTTACAGCTTCCCTCAAGATGCTGTGGAGATGCAGTTTTAAGTCCACAGGACTTTTAAAATTGTGCCTGTCCAGTAGGTCAGTAGTTTTGGACAACATTACTAGTCATGATTTCTTCATATTAATTCAGGGAGGGGAACAATAATTCGAAAGTCAGAAATGTGCAAAAATATATGACAAAAATACAAATGACACATTGTTTTCCCCTAGATGATGTGGCAAGTCCTTGCTCAAGCAACTTCAGAACTGGATTACTAATCTCATCTGGCATGCCATGACTGAATGATTTTCTGTCAGTCGATGAGATAAGAGATTGCAGAATAGTTAGGAAAAAAAAAAAAAAAAAAAAAAAAAGTTTAAAGCTGTAAACTATTCTCATCTGAAACCACATCTGTTTTGCCTGGCTCCAATTCTCTCTTCTGATTTTGTCCCCTGGAAAGCTGAGTGGGATCCGGAGCCCTCCTGTCTCTGCTATGCAGGTGCCAGAGTGAGAGCTTCCTTGGAAAGCTTCTCCTTAGCTTTCTGCTGCCCTTCCCCAGAAAGGAGCTCTGGGAGCCCTCAGAGCACCTGGCTCTTTAGCCAGATGTTTGGCACGTGAGGCTGAGGGTTGCCTGCTGCAGATAAGACTGTGAACAACCCAAATCACTGTAATTATTTACCTTTATCAGCCTTGACAGGTTTCAAACTGGCATCTATTTAATATCATATTTACAACTATTGTCAGGAATGAGTTCTGAGGTGTCTCTAGAGGAAACTGTCTGCCGGTCTACAAATCTCCTTCTGAGCCTGTTCTTTTATATTCTTTCATGCTCTCAGCCCTTTCTGAAAAATCCAGATTTTTCATATCCACCCAGTAATGAAAACATGCTATTTTTGGAGATATTAAATTCATATGCTATTGCAATTCCAGAAATATTGTATTCCACTGTGGAAAAATGCTATTTGTTCATCTGTTTGTGAACTCTACAGTCTGTAGGTTCACTGGGGGACTGAAATAGTGCTGAAACCCTCTGCCTGTTCCTCCTCATTTCTGCAGAGAAATCTAGCAGAAAACTGTTAATTCCTCATTTCATCTTTTTCATAATAAATACTGCAATTTCCTAAACAATACAAAAAGAAACATTTGAATTATTTGTTTGCTGGAGATTGCTACAGACAAAGCTTATTTGCAAGAAGAAAGGGCTCATGTTGTCTTGCACTGGGACCCAACAACTCCCACACCTCGCGCTCTCACTGTACCGAATCTACAGCAATAAGATTCTTTGTATGAGTGCCTGTGTTCCTTTCTTCATCTTCGGCCTTTCCAGCCAGGCTCATGTAAGGTTACAGCCACAAACCAGCTGGCAGCAGGTTTCACAGAGGCTGTGCTCTCTGCACATCCCCAGAGTTCCTGAGGCCACCAGGCTGAGAGCCTCGTGCTGCCTCCGGAGGCTGGTGCGTGTCGCGGAGCTGAGGAAACCCTCCTGTGCGACTGCCGGCCCATGGCTCAGCCACTACCTGAACCAGCCCGTGTGACTGATGGCCCAGTGCTACTCACACTTACAGCGTTCTTCACTGCCGTGTGTGCACGTTCCCCAGGATATTCATATACTTCAAGGAGGAAGAGGCCAGAAAAAATATATGAAGTTAGTCCACGCAGAAGTGTTTCTGGCTGCAGTATGTATTTTATGATAATAAAAGATGCAGAAACCAGCAGTCTTCCCAGCAGAGCACCAGCTGGCTCCACATGCTGCAATAATAAGCTCTGCTCTAAAAGCCTGGGCCTCAATATCTCATATACCAAGTACAAAAGCACTAACTGAACTACAAAGTGCTTACCACTGTATCGGTGCTTCTGAGCTACCTCACAGTTTACCAATGTAGAATGAAAGTTGTTGGCATGAAGCTGTTGTCTTTGTGCGCACTTTCAAGTTCAGTCTGTTAGGACTGTAGTGGCTTAAATCACAAGAGGCTTTCACACTACAATATTTTATACCTTTTAAATAAGAGCAACATACTGAACATAGTTATGTAGTGCAAAATCACACATTATAAGGTTTGATACCACAATAGGCTAAGAGCAGAAGGGAGAGCTGAAGTAGCAGTAAAAGTGGGTGCACTGACACACAACTTGCTTCCTCTAGTACATAACTTTGTCGTACTTTGCCATAGCCATTGACCTGTTGCTCCCTACCTGTGGAGCCAATTTCCTGTTGGAACATCCACAGAGAAAGATGGCTGCTGCTAAAGGACTACCAAGAGTGAGTGGGCAATGGTTTCTAAGTGCTCAGTAGAGGAAAATACATTTTTACCAGAACAGTTAAAGGCACCTCTTTCCCCAAGCATCTGTCTTCCTGCCAAATTTCAGCTTCCTATCCCTACCACTGTGTCTTTTCAATTATTCGATAACAGTCACATGCAATTTTTCTAATGGGAAAAGTGACCTTTTTGCTTCACCTTATTCTCAAAAACAATGAACCATTTTTTGCTCAAGCTTTATTAAAATTAATTTTTAAACACAATAAAGAGTCACCAAGGACAGGAAATTTTTGCTTGAAAAGTGAAAGATTCAAAATATACAAGCAGCCATTCAAATAACCCCTGAGTGGAAATGGCTGTGGTCTCAGGAGGTTGGTATTTAAGCTGGCATGTGATTTTAAGCACTTGAACAATCCCTAAGAAACAAAAAATCAAAAATCACACACTGCAAATGACATGTAAGTAATGAAACCTTGATAACCTGGGACCATAAACATAAGCCCAAACCAAGTAACTTCAATATTAATGCTCAAGTTACACACTCATTCAAGAGCTTGGTGTAGACACAACCTAATGCTGTTTTCAAATTGCTACGATATTTCACACAGTGCTATGGTAATATGTTCTGCTGTATACAGTGTGATGTTAATTTTTGTGCTTTACAGTAGAATGTGCACTGAAGTTGAATTACGATTGCTGTGGGAATCATAACACTGGAAAACATGTCTAAATCTAAGCTTTAAGGTCATGCTAGCATATCTTTTGCATTTAATTTCCTTTGGGGAAAAAAAAAAAAGAAGAGAAAAAAGAAAAAGGGGAAAAGAACAACTGGCCATTACTGACTTTGCCAGGAAAAAGAACTGAGATATCCCAGTATGGGTTATGTGGGGATCTTCTTCACACTCCCGCTTCCTCTCTTACCAGTTTCTTCTTCGCAAGTACTACTTTTGCAGACACCCCAATGAGGGCTGCTCTGTGATACAAGGATGGGAGAAAGCTTTTAATCTTCACATGTAACCTCAAGGATGTTCTGGATTCACAGTCCAGAAAAGAAATGATGTGAGGCAAAGTTATATCAGCTAGTGACTCATGGAAAACTCAAGTCCCTGCTATGGAAGAATCACAGCACAGAGGCACTTAAAACAAGGTGAAAAAAAAAAAATAGAGACAAGCAACACTGTCAATCCCACTGAAAAGAGCCTCAAGTGATACAGGAGAGTAAGGTGCAATAAAGACTTTTTACAGCCAAAATGCCATTTTGTTGACTAGTGACCTCCTGTCTTCTTTGCACTTTGAAAGTGATTTTAACTGACTTTTGGATGTTCTCTTTTAGTTGCCTTTTTTTTTTTTTTTTCTTTTCTTAGCCCCTTTTCTTGTATTAATAGGGCCTTTTCTTGGATTCCTAGGTATTTTGGAGGAATATTACCAGGATCAGAATCCCTGTTTTATTTATTTATTTTATTTTATTTTATTTTATTTTATTTTTATTTTATTTTATATGTTATATATTATATATATAGATTATATATAGAAATTATAGTTTACTTCTTTTCATCATAGGGAATGGAAGTCCATACAAACAGCAGAACACTAAGGCCAAGGTGGGAAAATAAGTAGGTTAGAAAAAGGAAGGTAACGTTGTGTTCTTTTTCAGTTTAAAAACAGCTTTCCCAATCCATATTGATGCCGTGAAAGAGAACTGAGAAGAGTCAGAAACAGAGGGAATGAGTGGGACACCTCTGTATAAATTTAATCACTTTTTCATCATTTGGACTCGATGTCTCTGAACTCTTTCATGATGTTTTATTGGAGCAGTACAAGATAGAAAGAGAGGAGCAGGTTCAAATCTGTAAGCCTGAAACACCAGGAGGATTATAAGATTCCTGCTTTTTCACCTGATGTCTCCTCCTGGGAACCTGTCCGGTGCAGCCAAGCAGTATTGTCTGTGTGTACACAGATACGTATGCACAGATGCCGCATATGTCTGCTTTCCAAAACATATCAGTGAAGATCTTACAGCTTCTAAAAATTATCATGTTTTGAGAGCTACATATTTTTTTATAGTTTTTGCTGTCTCCCAGTTAAAAGTTTTTTCCCCTTTCAAAAACTGTATCTTATTTTGAGGAAAAGGCATGTGTATCAAGGGTGGTCTGTCTCATGAAGAGCCACAGGGCTCAGTGCCAGCCAGCACTTTTCAATTATCAGGTCCAGGTGGGAAGTGTCAGGTGGTTCCTATAAAGGCTGAGGAACTGTGTCTGGTGGGAAGTTTTCTGTGAAGTCTGTTTTGGCTGAGGTAAAAAGGGGCTGAAATTTGATTTTCCTAAGTTCAAAAAGCTCCCAACTGTTCAGCCTGACTCCTGAAGGTGTGGTGCTAGATGTGGTTGGGCTAGGGGCTGGCCTCATACCCTGTGCCATGCTGACCTAGGTGTACTACCAAGTCCATGAGACTTGTCTGTGTCATTTCAGAGTCCTGGCTGCAGCAAACAAACAAACACCTGTCCCTCTACCCCCAAAAATGAAACAAAAGAAATGCACAAAGAAAGCAACCTAATCCCAAAGAACCCACCGTGCACACGTTAAAAATTCTTGCTAATGTACACACAGAAAAAAAAAAAAAAAAAAAGTAGTAAGCAATCATCTGAAATGACTTTTACATTATAGATTGTTCCCGAATGAGGCCTAATGGTGGAAGCATCATTGCAAACTCTTTTCCATTTTCAGCGTGCATTTATGGTAAATATTCTGCCCAATTTCCTGTACCTTTGCTGGCAGAAAGAGACAGATTCCCTCTCCTTTACTCTTCGGCTCCTTCATGCTGCCTGGGCAGTACTGCACTTGTGCTTGGTCCCTTCCTGGGAAGCTGAGGATAGAACTGGAATTATTATTGTTATGCAATAACTATTTCTCCTTTATCTTTTCTGAGAGGGGAAAAATGTACAAAACTACTGACCACATCCACAGTGCACCAATTAGAGATAGAGAGGACAGGTATTCAGTCTCCATGGATGGTTCAAGGTTAGAGAAAATTACCCACTTTTAGCAGATAACAGAATCCTAACAATCTGCCTTAAACTGGGATTGACTGTCCACTATCTGAGCTGATAGTAGGTACAATATTTCATCCAAAGACAGGCATATTTGCCTTCTAGTTTTACCACTATGTAACATTATTTTGCTGACCTTGAGTCACATTGGCAAAGGAATTGATGTAACACGAAAGGATGTGACACAAGGCAATCAACAACATAACACGATATGAAAAGCCTCAAGAAGAACTTATGTCCTCAAGAACAGGACACCTACTACCCAGTCACATACAGAGTTTTGAATTGGGAACAGCTACCGCAAAATACAATGTAAATCAATATATGTCCACTTTATTCACAAAATGACGGATAATGTAGCAGGCCAGCTTGATTTACCCTAATTTGCAAATCGATTTGCTACGCTTTTTTGAAAAAACACTAATCAATTCCAGATCAAAATAGACTGAAGTGCAGCAGGAACTGCCGGCCCCAGCTGCACAGCAGTGACCCTACAGCTATGCCCCCGGGACGGCTCATGGGGCCAGGCAGCCAGCAGCAGCCAGTGCTGGGCCACATGGGGCTGCACTGCACAGCAAGCTCACCTTTGGGGAGCCCTGGGTGCTGCCTGACACTGGGATGATAGTCCTGTGGAGGAGTTCGGCTGTGTGGAGGAGTTGGAACCACAACATGTGAACTTGTGTCTCTTACCACGTAAAGACACCACTGCAACACAGGCAGATCCTAGCAACCAGCAACCCACTGGCCACCCTCACAAACCCACCCCTTCACCTCTGGATTCTTGCAGCACTTTGTTGTGATTTCATGTGGAAAATGTCGCACCTGGCTGGTACCAGGCACTGCACAGGACAGCGTGGCTGGCCACAGCATGCCTGAGGCTCTGCCTGCCCCATGCCTGCAAGGCTCTCTGAAAAGGGCTCCCTGCCTGCAGCATAGGGGCTGTTGGTGGTACTACAGCCCTGCCTTTATGATGTGACTCAGGGGCAGGGGAGAACATGCCGCCAATAGCCCTCTCCCATATGGTAGAGGCCAGCTGATCTACGTCAAACTTTTTGTCAAAGCTATTCTGAGACACAGAATTACAAGACCTGATACATGGAGCTCTGTGGGATTTTACGCCTGGAAAACAATCTTCAAAATGTCCTCGAATATGAACAGTACTTTCTGTGGAGGATCTGTATGAGAGCTACACACAGTCTCATCTATCACAGTACTGTAGCAACAGCAGTAATTACTGCATAGTCTTTGAACCAACAAATCCCTTATAAAGGGCTTGTGAGTGAGGGTGCAGAAGGAAACAGATTTCAAAGGACATGAAAAGTATTTCCTGTGTGAGGATTTTAAAGGGAAAGCAGCTGTAAGAATGAAGATATTCAGGAAGAAGATCAGTTCTGTTAAAATACTCAGATGCTGTTCTGTGTCTATACCCAGAGCAGCACTTTACAAAATACTTGCCAACCAAACTTGAGTTCTTTTGTCTCGTTTCACTCTTGGCTGTTCTTTCAGAGGACTGGGAGAATACAGCTGTAGAGTAAAAGTTTAAAGACTGAGCTCTTGAAACGTATGAGGATAATATGTCTCCATTTTAAAAATACAGACGGATTATTTCCACAGATGATTTGCAGATGTAACATTTAGCTATTTAAATACGAGAGCTCTTTTTTTTTTTTTTTTTTCCACAACACTTTTGGAAGAGCAGTAGAAAATCTTGTTTGTGGCAGGACTTAAGCTGAAATTGTAGAGCTGTTCCATTAGTACCCATAGCACCCATCACATTTTTGTTCTTTGTTTCAGTTAAGGGTTTCCCTTTTTTGTCTTTGCCTTTTCTCTATCTCACACTTGGCTCTTTTCTGCCTGTGTCCATAGCAGCATCCACTGGTAGATTGCAATGATGCTGAGACAGACTTCTGCCAGGGGAGGAACGGAATTGGCGAGCAACAGGCGATGCAGTTCATGGTCATTCTGGCCTTTTTCCCTCCAGCACCATACCATTCTCAGAGACAGTACCCGACTATTTAAATCCTGATAATCTTGGTAAAGTGGGACTCATTCTGTTTTCAGTTTTAGCTAATGTGTCAGTGGGAGGCCAATAAAAAGCAACTAAGCAATGAAAGTTTATTGTTACATGTACTAACAGGTACAACATTTAATGCAGGGCATTTGACTCACCTTCGAATGCTCCTAGGAACATTTAAAAAATAATTATTGCTATATACAGCAAAGAAGGTGCCCTAAAAATATCTCAGTATCTCTAAGTATATTTCTTATTATTTTTGGTATCTAAGGGAAGATACAACGTGCCAGGCAATTGTTACCTATTGGAAGATTTAATCCTGCCTTAAGACTCACATACAAGAGATCTCTGTACAAATACATAGAGAAAAATATGAAGAAAATATGATGCATTTGTAACTATTTACAGACTTCATACATTTCTACTTGTAAAAATGTTTAAAAGTGGTTAAATCAACAGCTTTAAAGCAAATCTGGGATCGTTAGAATAAGACTGCCCACGTGGCTGTGTCGAAGAGTTTATATAACCATGCTGTGATCATTTTGTCTAAAAGCACAAGAATATTTGGGAGAGAGGTAGAAGGAGTAGATAAAAGGTGGATGGATGTTGAGGTCATTATTGGAAGATAGCAGGCATAGATGAAAGGACACAGAATAAAAGGCAAGAGTAAATTAATACAGAGGGGTTTTGTGGGATGCACCAGAAGCAGTATGTATATAGAGCTGTATTACTTAGATGCAAGTACTAATGCATTCAGGGGGCAGGGGGGCTGAAAAACATAAGGACTCAAGGGACTGAGTGTCCTGTCACCCTGAGGAGTGGAAGGGAGCCAAAGAAAGAATCATTTGAGGTGACATGGCAAGCAAAGCTTACTGACTGTGCCATTTATTTGCTTCACGTACTTCTAGCTGCACCCATCTGGCATGTGTCCAAAGAAAATTTTGTGAATCTCACAGATTAATTATTAAACACTTCCTTATCCCTATTACCAATAATATCTCACCAAAACAAAAACAACAACAACAAAAACCGACACCACCTTCACCTCCTCCTTAAAATAAATAAATAAATAAATTAAAAAAAAGCAAGCCCAGAAAGAGAAATCTTAACTATGACACATCTTGTAGGGGTCACGTAACTGGAATGCTTTCAGATGACAAGAGATGAATATTCCAAGACAAAGGTAGTTTAGCAAAAACACGTCAGATGTGGTTTTTAGTTACTACAAAGTCTTCTCCCTTCAATCATCTTTGACAAGGAATCCTGGGTATTAACAATGATCTCAGCTGCCATGGTAAAAGACAGAGAGAAATCATAGCTTAGATAATTGGGTCCTGGATTGAGACATGGAGAACCTAGAGAGGGACCCAGAGAGGAAGTGCATGTGAGAACCACCTGAAGTGGGTGCTGTACCTATATACAGATTTTTTTATTTCTTTTTCCTGGGCTACTTAGGTTAAAAGACAAAACAGCAGGGAGAAAAACACAATTATCTATACAAAGCGTTATCCATTTCTTTAAATATTTATAGATAAGTAATTGAAATCTACAGACATTAAAGGCTAAACCTGATAACCACCCAGTTCAGAGGCTTTTTCAAGGTTATCAAACAAAGTTAACCACAAACTAGTTATAAGCCAAGGATTCAGCTCATTCCCTGCTCAGTCCCAGTACACTCTTCTAGCCACCATCTGTTTGATGCCTTAAGAATGGCAGCAAGCTTGCTTTTAACTGCTAGGAACTTTGACACTTCTGCAGAGAGACAAAAATGGGTAGCCCTTAAAAAAAAAAAAAAAAAAGAATGGTATGAATAAATTTGCAACTAAGCTATGCCATCACAGAAACCAAACTTTTAAAATGATGTGACCAAAGGCTGCAAATAATGATAAAGACGAAAATTGTGAAGTTGCTATGGTAACTATTAACAATTCAGACAGGCTGTTGATATGAGATCTTATTAAATATGTCAAACCAAACATTTTATTTATAATTTAAAACCCTAACATTGACACTTTCCAGTTAACAGAAATTAAAAACAAATTCAAGATATATCTTAATAAAGACTTGAGAGTTAAAGCTGAGACAACACTTCCATTCTACCTTGTCACTTTGCACATTCTAAAACACCTTCGAAAGCCATTTATGCTAAAATTTTTCATGCCTGCCCATATCCTGGAGAAAGGCATAAGTAAAAACATTCAGCTTCTTTTGAATTATCTTCTTTGAGAGAGGGAGAGATGGGAACATCTTGATTTTTAGCCCTTGACCTAATCACTTTGGTGTTTAAAGATCACACTGTGATTGTGCACTGCACACTGCTGTCCTTACTTGGAATAAGCTATAGTTGCTGCATTGTTCTTGCATCAGTGGATCTAGTTAACTTTACAGATGAAACGGAAAACCATTTCCCAGAGAAACAAATGTTTCAAGACCCCAGTTTTGCAAAACACTTAAAACATCACTGAGCTTACTTATGTGCTTGAAATTAAGCATGAGATTAATTTATGGTGTGGCCTAATTTATTCTGAGTTGCAATTGCAAGTTTAAGGAGAACAGCAGAATATTCATGTTGTGTTAAAGAAGCCAAGCTCCTTTCCTGCTTGTGGTCATGTTGGAGTGGGAAGAACTGTAGATTCCTGGGCTCAACAGGGAACCTGCTGAAGGATCCCAGATCCCATGCACAGCTCTGCTGACAGGTAACCTCAGATGCTATGGACACCCTATAGACACTTAGCCACCAGTGTTGCTTCCCTGACCCATCATTTGGCATATTTATCAACAGAACGACACCTTCTTGGCTGCGAGAGTGTACATGGAGCTAAGGGGCTGTGGCTAACCTCATGTACCAGCTGGCATTAGGGCCCCTCTTGTGGCACCTCATCTGCCAGCATGGAGCACGCAAGGTCAATGCTAAACTGCGCAGTGGTGGATCATTCACCAAGTCCCATCACCCAGTACTAACTTTATGGATAACTGATGTTTTAAGATACAAATGTGACAGAAGCAGATAAATAATTTACCAAGATAAAAGTAATAATATACTTGTGAGGATCTGAAATAATGAGATATGACCTAACTTTCAAGACCTTATCCTGTTCAGTTTCACAAACTAAGAATCTACAAGCTGGCAAAGCTTGGCTGAAGGAACATTTCCAGATATGTTGGTCATGGTTGCAATTACTTAACATACATTATTAGTTTGCCTAGGTTTTTACAGATCTTCTATAATTGGTGGAGATATGGGATGGAATCCAAGTGTCACTATTTCATGCTAGAAATTGACGGAACAATGAGATACAAATGTCTAACCTGCATCTGTATTTATCAGATCATCTCTGCTAAGCAGAAATTAGGTCTGTTCATAATCCACGTGGGAGAGACTGAGTGGCAAAAGGAAATGAAAGAATGTACACCTTCTGCATTACAGTAAGGTGTCACTCTGTCTTGGCACAGCAGTTCTGGGTGCATGCACTACATCCCCTCAACCTGACTATCCCCATGCCCCAGTGTTGTAACCCCGGTTACAGCAGAAGCCCACCTCTGACATACCTGGCACAGTTTATTTGAGAGCGAGCTGTCCTTTCAACAATGGCAACAGCCAGGGCCCTGCGCACGGCCTCTGGCCTGGAACTACCTCTGGACGCCATACAGCTCTTGGGAAAGAGGCCAGTGAATATAAGTGGGGCTCACCTGACACAAGAAAACTGAGTATTTCAGTTCTTTTCCACAGTAAATGCCCTAACCTCACGTTTGAGCCTACAGGATACGAATGGTTCCCGCTAAGCACCAAGAAGTACTACTGAAGCAAAAGCATTAGAGTCAGCTACTGGCAGAGTGGTACCATAGCAGTATTGCTGCAGCTCTGCAATAAGAGCCACCAACAGTTCACAAGGAGTGCCAGCCCGCTCCCATGGAAGTCAGAGCATGACAAAGACCTTACAGCAGACTCGGCTGCTGCATAGCCATACAGCCAGGGGACTGCTGTCAGGCACATTCCCAGGAAGATCACCACGCCAGCACTGGAGAACTTGCCACTTGATCCACACATTTCTACACTTATCAAGCAAAAACCTTGAAGTGGCACTGATCTGTTTATAAAATTACCTTTTCCTGTACTGAAATCCTGTAACATGGTTATACTGCGTGGACCCATGGCTAACTTGTTGGATGATACCTAAATGCTATGAAACATTGGCTGTTTTTACCTCACATTCTCAGTAAATTATCTGTAATTTTATTGTTTTTATGTCTGCAAATCGAGTTTTTTTTTTTTTTTTTTTTTTTCTTTTTTTTTTTTTTTTTTTCTGTATTAGCACAGAGTTTGGATTTCTGTTTAGTGAAACATGCATTTTTCAAATGTCAAACTGTACTTTGCTGTAAGCCTCGCAGTGGCCTCATGTGTCAGCATTTCCACGGGCAAGGCAAGCTTCAGAGGCTCCCACCTCCCCTTGCCTGAGCCATGCATTGTGCCCTTGGTGCTGCTGTTTCCAGCCCTTTGGAAATTCTACAGATACATCTGATGTGGTGTCACCCAGAAACTCAAGCTTTAAATAAAATGGGATTTGAACTGGGGGAAACTTTCACATGGAAGCCTATCCTAACTACTTGGACTTCTCAGCTTTCCTCACGGAACATGGTATGGATAAAATGGGCTCCCAAACCACTTTCCTTAATGACACAGCCATTAAACCCTCATCCAGCTGATATTCAGTGACTGCATATTGACTGCAAAGTTTCTGGATACTATTTATTGTATGCATATTGCAGCCTAACACATGCCTCAATTCATACAAATTATTTGCAGGTGCTGTTAAATCTCTAGTAATCAAATAGCTTACATTTAATATTTCTAATTAGCTTATATAGTAGTCGTGATGGAAACATAGACATACATTTACTGGTGTCCCCTCAGATATCCTTAAAATTGAGGAATGTCACTGGGGGCTTGTCCTAACGTGGGTGTCTTTTCAGACCAGTCAGTATGCATCATATTAAAGTGACTGTGATCATAGCCCCATTGTGCCTGCCAATCCCAATTACCAGAATCACCCATCCTAAGGCTGAATTCACTGCTGCATGTGCAGCTTACTGGGACATGAAGCAGTACTCTTGTAGTCTACAGGCCTCTGAAAAGCAGCCATGCCTCTGGGAACTGCACTCAACTTTTCTCAGCTGTGAAATCTCTCTGTTGCAAGACATGTTCCTGTCACATATGTTTCCTTATGGCAGAGTGAATATTTCCCTTTTTTGATGACTCCAATATCATCAGTGAAACATCAGGATAAACAGAAATATATTCAGGAGATAGCCTTGCTGTTAATATTAAAGTTACCATTCAGCTTTGAAAACTAGGGCACTAAAAACATTTGGTTTACACCTGCACAATGAGTTATTACATCTGAAAATGAAATGGCATCAGGCTTTTTTTTTTTTTTTTTTTTTTTTTTTTTTTTTTTTTTCCCTCCTAAAATTCAGTGGAGACCACGCTACTTAGTTTAGCACACAGCTATTGTTGTGTCACCCTAGTGTATCGTATACATACAACACAATTCATATATGACGCACCTATACAGCGCAGCACCAGCTTTCTTTTGCCAATGTCAAGTGATACTACTTTTGGTGATTAGGGATGCAGTAAGTCACTTGTATTGTGCAAGAGCCTTTTGGCAAAAAGGTAGCACCAAGACTTAAAGCAGCAACAACCCAAAGGCAGTGCACAGTGCAAAGCTATGCAGTATCTTTTAATATCTCCAGGGACTTTCCCTAGATTTTGCAGCAGAGAGAGCGCTAAGAGATTGCTCGTAGCTCGTTTGCTCCTTCATCTCAACAATTTTCATTTAGAATCAAACACTTTTACTAGAGGCAAAAGGTATCTTTTCTGGATTCATGGCTCAGAATTTGTGTAAATTGTTCTTGCATATGTTTGCAGTTGACATACGAAATACACAAACTTTTCTCTTTATGCTCTACATAGAGCCAGTATAAATGTAAATAAATAAATACATAAAAATAAACATTTTTCTTGAGGTTCAGAAAGTAATATACATGGACTAAAATGACTCCCTAGCATCTTACTGCTGCCTCCAACAGTTCATTTCCAGCGTGTATCTTGAAAAAAATCACCAAACCCAACCAACTCTTTTTCAATATTTCTAGCTCTCTAGTTTTAAATCTTGGAACAAGAGAGGATTTCCTGTTCCCATCACTGCATTAGGTGAATAAAGAAAAATAAGGAAATTTGCTAAAGACCACTTTTCCAAATGGACTTTCAACCAAACTTTTAACTACAAAACCCTGGGCCAAATTATCAAAAGAGCTCACCCCCCATTTGGCACAAGATTAAGTACAGATTTTTCAAAGCATTTAGCCACTTGAAGTTCTCAGTGTGACACCACTGGCCAGATTTCCAAAATTTCCACTCACTCAAGAGCCTAGAAGCAAGCTGAACTCCTTTGAAAACAGTTATTGGTTTTGGACACTTTTAAACTATTTTGTATTGAACGTAGTCCAGACACCACACTACTTCTAGTATTCATAATAATTACTTGATAAAAATACAAATGTTTCCTTCAATTTGTCCATGAATAGTTTTTTCTGCATTCCTCTGAAAACTTCTGAATTTATAAACTAAGTTTCCTTTCTGTATTCTCATTCAAAAGGCTCAGATAAGACAGCCCTTGCCAGTGTACTAACAACTAGAGTATCTTCCCCCTTTCTCTTCCAGATTCAGAAAGAAAACTAAAATTAGCTCTCTTCATGAACAGTGAGCTCCTTTATTTCCTTATAAAGGCTTTGATATGACGCTTTGGCTAGGAACCACTTTTATCACTAAAATTACACTCATTAGAACTTAAAGATACTGAATGAAATAGAGCAATCTCAGATCAAAGGAGCCTGCTCTTAACTACATGAAAACAAATTCAAGCAACTAATAAGAAACGGGCTAAACACATCAAGGACCTAAATGATTAACTTACATTTAGCAATTATTTTGACAACACTAAAGCAAGGCTGCATGTTACTGACCAGTTTTTTCTAAATTAAAATTTATTACATTTATATGAAGAAAGAAATGATGGTTTAGTTACTTAGCAAGATCTTCCTAACCAGCAAAGAAAAGGGAGCATTCTTATCAGAAATAACTTGGCCGCTACAAAACATGACTCTGTAAACCACATCTCTCAAAGCCTTCTGCATATTAGCACAGCGATCCTATTGATTCTATAGTAATAAACTGCAGTAGAAGTAATTACATTTTACTGTGATCGCAAAACCAAATATTTAGGATTTGACTATGTGCAGTATTAATCCATTTATAATTAGCTAGACTACACTATGCTTTCTATTTCTCCATGATTTATCTGTATTATCAGGCAGCATTTTGAAGGTAAGCTTATTATTACTTTTTTTTTATCTGTAGAAGTTTCATTATTTTTTTTTTTGCCCCTCCTGATAAGATTTCAGTTATTAAAAAGGCAACATAAGAAGAAAGAGAAGTTTCAAAGTACAGCGGTACAAGACAAGAGCGAATCTGAAACAACAAGAAATGAGGACTGAGTCACCTGCAGTAAGAGAGTTATGTTCGATCTTCATCTTTGGCAGCAGAGATTAGGTTTAGCATGTTAATGCTGTGTATAATAAAGTGTTTTAAAGCCTCCAGACAATTCTATATAACCAAAGACTGAGCTGCAAGTCCTTTAACAAAACCAAGCATAACATCTAAATGTTAGTGAGTTCTGCACTAACTCCAGTCTGTATTTTTAATAATAGAGTTTGATAGATATGACAGTGCTGGACAAACAATTTGTATTTTTCACTTGCTGCAGTATGAAGATTATTTGTATTCAGACTTGATTCTGTCTGAGATTTAACACGCTCACAGACCAAATAAAGATATCTTGTTTGCTATCTCATAACATGCAGTAAGAGTGATGGCAGTATGTGTCTGGTGTTGAATAGGTAAGTCCACAGTGAGTCTAGAATGGCTTTGTGTCCTGTGCAGTCTGTATCAATCCATAATAAAAATATATGATTGTTAACGACACTGTTCTGTAGGTATCCACAGAAAGGTGCAGAGATGCAGACTACTGCACCACAGAGCAGAGGCCCCACTCATGCTTTCTTCCTCAACATCCTTCTCAACCCAGCCCCAGTACAATCATGAAAGTGCTCAGTGTCTTCCCACACATTTATACAGGCTTAGTGTTTCAGAGACTTACTTTTAATCTGTAGAAGTTAAAGGTTAAGGCTTACAAAAAATCCTTAGCTTCTAGAATACGGTTACATGGTAAATTAAAAAGAAAAAAAAAAAAAAAAAGAAAAAAAAACAACAACACCCTAGCAATTATGTGGCAATTACCAGAGCAAATTATCATAATCATTATAGAAATGGTTGTGAATACATTACTGTTACTTTTCTTCTAGGTGTATAGAATTACTCTATGCCTAATAATTCTATGATACCAATGAGACCTTTCAAAGAGAAACTAGAGCAGTCTCATAAAATACCTGGAGAAAAGTGAGACATGTAAAATCAGAGAGTGAAGTGCATCCTGAATTTCACAATGAAATCCAGCATTGAAAAATCCAAGTATATCTCACAAGGCTGGGAGGTTTGAATGTTCATTTTGGTATACTTCCAGCATGTGGAGATGTCCTAGTAGATACCCATTTTACAAATAGCTTTCTGCATGAGCTATATTATCTAGGGCAGAAGAAAAGAAGAAAGTGGTAGCAGAGGAGGCACTTCAATGCACTCTGGAGGTTAATCCTGCTGATGTTTAGGAATAATGTGAGCAGGTGTGAATAGATGTGCCAGGCCTGGGACGGCCACTTCTGCAAAGCAGTTGTGAGGGCTCCTCATTGGGGAGCATTGGGGGCCCTGCTGCGTGTCAGGATGCTGCTCGAGGGGCTCCTCTCTGCAGGGAGAACCTTGCTCACACTGTCATATGAACTGCTGTGCAGGTGAGGATGTCACTGCAGTGCTGACATGGGGGTCACACACCACCTGTAACCAGCATTTGAGGGGATGCCACAACAGCATGTGCTACATACTTTAAGAGAATGGATTTCTAGATACATCATTTCATATTTTCTCTGTTTTGTGCTGTTTGGCCCCTGAGCCAGAGTGTATTTTGAGGAAACCTCAGGCCAAATTCTGTTCTCAGCTACAATGCAGCTGTTCTGAAGGAAATACCCTGGATTAGCAGTGTAGTAACAAATGGTAGAATTTGAATCATTGCATTCTTTCCCTGCCACCCAAAGAAAAAGCAGGTTAACAGGTTTGTGTCACAGTGGATCAGATGAGGAATTCTGAAGAACCACAGAAAATGAGTCGTGACAGTTAGAAAAAACACACCACAAACAAACGACAAAATCCAGGTAGCTCAATTCAAATGCCAAAGTCTTTTTTTCTGTCTGTTTGGTTTAATTTGGCAATTCTGTATAACTATATATATATACTCTTAAACTGTCTAAAAATAACAATTTTGAAGAATCTACAATGTTTTTACACAGTTCAGGGGAACTTTAATCACATTCTACTGAAGTGCTCACTCAATTCTCAGATCTAGTTTGAACTCTTGTTTTTGTTCTGTAAGATTCATGTGAAAAGCCACCATAGCCTGGGGTTTTGAAGTTGAAAGATCATAATTTGGCCTTCTGGCATGTATCTTTGTCAGTTTTTTAATCTCTATATGAAGCCTTTCAGCTTTAAAGAGAGACCAATTGATGTTCCCTGAAGCATGTATATTCTTTCAAGACTGTAAAAGAAGTCAACCATTGTCGTTTCCAATCTAAAAGTTTTACTCTCTTTATTCTCAAATTAATTTGGATTACTAGTTCAATTGCCTGTGTCAGGTTCAAAAAACAAGAATTAATGTCATCTGATTTCTATGGCTATCTATATGCTGTTGGACATACAGTCTGATACCTGAATTTGATACAAATACTCAGAAGAGCCAGACACCTCAAATGGCTTAAGAGATAAAACCCTTTAAATAAGCTTGAGACAGATCTGAATTTATTTAAATGTCTGATTCTAAATGTACTTATGCCTAGTAGTAATATTTACCATCTGCCTGATTCTGTCTGATGAGGTAATTGTAAATCTATAAATAGTTTAACATATGCTGCACATATTCTGGCCTTAAATATAACAGCCTTTGTGTAAAACAACTGGAAATAATAAGGAGTGATATTAGTTTGGGCATTATTCAGGGTAAGTTGAGAAAGAAGGATAAAAGCCTTTCCCTTTGTATTATTTGTATCTACTCCTCCAAAAGCCTGGCTGAAACCAAAGCATTGTTTATAGGCCCAATTTTAACAAGTTGTCAGTACTTTCTGTGATTCAGACCTACTGAAATAGGCATTTGAAATGTAGTAAAGCAGTAACAGAGTAATGTATACTGTAAACCAATATGAGAACTATATTCATTTAAGATGAACAAATAGATCTTACTCTGTGAATGACTAATGCCACAGTCCAGTGGATGTTTCCTTTTCTTTTACAAGGTAGAAGATTGTAAAATGAAGTAAAGGCATAACAATCATGAAAGCTTAACTTGAAAGATTCATTTTAGAGCCAGATTAGAGGATTTTTGCAACTACTGTACCTACAGCCATTGTATGAGCAAAGTGCTGTTTCATAATTACAACTAAGAATGCCATTAATGCCAATTATCTGTGGAAAGAATTGTAATTGCTCGTGTACATTCGCTTAGGATAAAACCTTAGGGAAAGGAACAAAGCACTCTAAAACCCTACTGCTTTTGAAACCACACTTATTGAAGCCAGCTTTTTGCCCATGTGGTAGGGAGACAATGAGACATAACCAAAGACCGACCTGCAGCTGGGTAATTGGGTGATTTCTTTTCCGGGTCGTGGTTCTTAGATGGAAAAGTCCCTCAGTTAAGAGAAAGACCATACTTCTCTTACATGATTCACGCTTCAGAACCAAGACTACACTGCAGATTTTCATTTCTTAGCTCTGGAAATCTGACACCAGCCCATTCACTCAGGCAAGCATTTCAGCTGCCTGCAATGGCACCCTCGTGCAGGTGGGGGAAAACCGATACATTACCAAATTAGAAATAAAACAGTGAGTCACTCTCCAAACCTCTTCCCAGTGCCATGGTCAGTCTCCTTCTTGACTGTAGCGTTGATACAAAGCTTAAAAAAGGATCTGAAGACGTGTATAGGTTCAGCTGCCCACTCCAAACAAATACATTTTTTAATGTGCCAAAAATAAGAGTAGGGACTATTCTAAAGCTTCTTACTGAATGCTGGATTCACTTAAAATGATGGTGGCTATGATGATGTGAGCTGTGGTTGTACTCTGGGTCACATGTGCAAAGAGGCAGTTACTGTGTTTCTTACACCACTAATTAGTCCCTGATGTTTATGTGTTTTTTTTTTTAATCCCATTCATCCAAAAACATTGATTCTTTTTGTATTTAATTAGGGTTCCTCAAGGGAATCTTTTTCTTAACCTTCCAAGCCCTCACCTGTCTAGAACTCTTCCCAGGTTATTCACTATCAGCATGAAACTTCTGGAAAGTAGGTTGAGAAAAGACAAACAATTTCCAGCTGTGTGCAACTATGCCCAGCCAGACATCTTCATACCATATGGTGGCAAGACTTCAATCAGGCTGGACAGAGAAGCTGAGCGGAAGAAGGAATTGTCTGAGAAAACTCATCTTTCCTAGAACTATTATTTTGAGAGTGCCTGTGTGTGTGATGTAAATCTTTCCTCTGCTTTCAAATGCCCTGTGAGGCTGGACACCCAGCTAAACATGGATCAAAATGTGCCCAGTTCTGCCATAAAGTTCATCCTAGCCATCCTGACAAGCTCACTGTAAACAGGCACTGCTAAAACACAGCAGCTCTGACTACTGGGAGTGAAACAGAGGCAGTCTTTGGAGAAGAGCAGTAGCTCTTCACTTCATTATTTTTTCTGTGGTTATGAAAGAAGGATGAATGCATTAAAGAATAACAAATGCTTGCAAAAGGGTTTCAGAAATGCACTGAGGGTATTCCCGACATGTTCTGCAACTCCTCTTTAGGTGGAGGTGTGAGCTAGGCATTGTTTGACTTGAGAAATAGGTGGAGGGTGGTGAGCTAAGATAAAGGAGACAGGGTCAGTTACTTTGACAGTAAATTTCAAAAATAATTTAGTTTACATATTACAGAATTTATGTCATCTGAGCTCAGATTCTCACCCTATTTCCACTAAAATGGATTTGATTTTTTTTTTTTTTTTTTTTTTTTAACCCTAAAAATAAATATTTTAGACAGCCTAAGTATGTGAATCTCCCTATCATTTCCTTTATTTTCTTTTATTGCTTTATAATAGGGCCAAAGCTACCTTTTATATGTATAGTCATCTCAATATTTTACCTACGTTGCAATTGTGAACATATTATGGCCTATTATGGCCTTCATTTCTTTTATATCTGCTAGTGATGTAGCAATATCTGAAATAAAGACAAAATGGAGCTCACATCGAAGAAGAGTGTGCTTCCTGCCCCTCTAAAGCAATAATGTATGCTAGAAAGAGAGGAAGTGATGAGGTCCAAGACAATAAACAGCCAGAACATGTGGAAAGCAAAATGCCAAACTGTCCTATTTCTGTTGAGCATCTTTACTGTCTTCTCTATGATTTTCCTATATCTTCAAGAAAACAAAAAGACTAATTTCTTACATAACTGGAGTGTAAGGAGATTCCCATTTCTTACTAAGAAGCTTTACAATGACATAATTTAAACCCTTTACAACCTCCACACTATGCTCAGATTTGGCTAGTCCTCCTCTTAGGCACAGTCCCAAGGAAGTCATGTTAAAATGGAAATGGTACCTTTCCTGTCCCACTTACTTTCATATCTTCAGTAAAATCAAAACTTACTGGGTCCCACACACAGCAACGCAATGCCAGGAAAAAAAAATTATCATAACTTACTAGTACCATTACTTAAATGCCTACACAGCAAACTTTTCACGTGCCATTAGTTTATTTGTCCCTGAGTAATAATTAAGATGTTACTTAACTGTAACATAGCTGTTCATATGATCGACATAGCATTTACTGCACTGATCTAACGTACTGGGCAAACTTTTTGTATACTTTGAATTGTCTCATTTATGGCAGAGCAGAAGCCAAAATGACTTCTATTTTTGTTCCCCAATATCATTCTATCATTCTAATGATATGTGCTGGAACAGCCATGGATAGGAATATATCATTGGTCTGCCTTTACAGAACAATGACTTAG
Source organism: Nettapus auritus (assembly GCA_011076525.1). Classification (NCBI taxonomy): domain Eukaryota; kingdom Metazoa; phylum Chordata; class Aves; order Anseriformes; family Anatidae; genus Nettapus; species Nettapus auritus. Next base: position 1,009,068 of record CM021774.1, read on the forward strand.
CATCAAACCCCAAAGTGGGGGTTGTTCTGCCTTTTTTTTTTTTTTTTTTTTTTTTTTTTTTATGATATAATGAAATGAAAGCTATTTAAAAACATGCACATAAATCATGAAAATATTTGCCACCCTCTTCATATTTCACTTACATTCCCACTGCATATTTCCTTATGCATTGCTCCTTTGATTATGTTTGAAGCCTCCTCTAACACTTCTCTGATACATAGGAATTTTGCTCCATATGTAAGGCCAACGTGACCTTGTACACAAACAACGGGGCTTGTAACAGGAACCAACACTCTGGGCAATCTCCTGAACTTCCCTACACTAGTAGGGGGTTTCAAGAATACAAGAATCTATCCTTGAGGGAGGCACAAGAAGGAGTAGAAAGTGTTATGTGCAGTGATGCAAGGAAGCAGAAAAGTGTTACATTTTTGTATCAGTAGCTAAATCACACTGCACCATGGATCTGCTATTGCCAGTCACAGCACTCCATTTCAGGAACAGAGATAAGGATTTCAAGTAACTATTACCAAAAAGCAGATTGCCCATAATAACTGGTACACAAAAGATGAAATAAAATCAGGAATTTTGCAGCTGAGTTCAGGGCAGATAACTTAACGTGCGCTACCTAGTCTCTATAATACTTTGGGTAGAATTTAATAGAAAATTGTAGTTTTCCCTAATGATTTCTCTCTTCTCATTTACCTGAATATACTCTGAGAATTGCTTAGGATCAAATGAAGCATTTGCTGATAATAAATATTTATTAAGATCATTACATTTAGTTAACTTTTTAAGTATTTTAGTCAAGCCTTTGACTGAACAATGGTTTTCTTTTGAAGAAATCCCTCAGGTGTGAAGTTTCATTGTATGACTAACTTCAGGACCCTACAATTCAAACATATTTCACATGAACAACTCCATGCTCCTCTGTTTGTCATGCCACACAGAAATGAGCAAAAGTTCAGGTACATACTGTACACCTGTGGGAACTGGAAATAGTATGTATTTCCAAATGTATTATGGGTCACGGAGGAACTCAGATGCAAAACAGCACGGCAAACACTGTACTTGAGGATGGTAGGAAACTGCAGTGCAAATTTCAACAGCTACAAAGGCTAGACAATCAAAAATGTCCTTCCTTAGAGCAGCACATGCACCAGATGTTGGCATGCTTTATAAATACCCAGCCAGAGCAAAAGTTTTTCTGCATGTGGATTGCCATAAGAAGGGTACATGGCATTTGCTAGTTGTATAAACCAATCACTGCTGGAAGAACAGATTCAAGTTATGCCATTTCATGTTTGGTACATTCTTTATAAAGAGCAGGTGGAATCCAAGTTTTAATCCTGCTAGCAGGTGACCTTTTCAAAATTCTGTATTTTTACAGCCTATCAGTTTTGTCTTTCTTCCAAGCTTCCGAGACTTTAATCAAAGATGAATAGGAACAGTGAAAGAATTACTGAATACTGAAAAAGCCAAAGTGTTAAAGATGCCTTTCACCCAATATATGCCCTATTACAGCCCCGATATCTCATTTTTAATAGTTAGGTGCAAATATGCACATTAGCAATCTAAACAATATAGTAATATCCACAGAGAATAGGTTTCATTGATTAAATCATAAATACAGTGTCTTATTATGCTTTTGGGGAAACTGAAATATGAAAAGCAATGCATGCATTTTTGAATTATAAGAGGAGAGAATACTGGCAAATCTTTCAACAGCTGTTTATCATGAAAAAGAAGTTACAGTTACCATTCCCCAGCCATGTAGAGGGAAAAAAACTCAAAATTGTACATTAATAAATTATAAAAATGATGCATGAAGCTAATATAAAACTTTTGAAGGCAGTTTCTTAGTCCAGAGGGAGTTGTCAAATTTGCTATTTGTGACTTTAATGTTACTTGGAATTTCTTCTAGGGCATTTAGAACTCCTTTTGTGACTCTTCATCAGCAGTTTTCCAGACAGCAAAGGCCTTGGCAATATACATTTTCACTTTCTGCATGGCTGACGGACTTCATATGCTATATCCAATTTAAGGGTAGAGCAGTAGATTACATTGCTAGAATATAGAGCCATTGCCATTGAGACTGAATCATGGCTGTTTATAGTAATTCTTACTATTTGTTTTTTGACAGCCATTTGTGACTGGAATAAAAGATGATGCTCAGATTATTGTCAAGCTACTGTAATATCTAGTAGTGCATGAAGTTTGCAGTAGATGGACTTGAACTTATGAGCTCTCAGATTCTCAATAGCCTTTCAAACGAGAAGTGTCCTCCTCAGCCACGTGTAATGAGACTGGCTTTGACAAATCCATATTCCAGAAGATGAAATAGTATTTCAGCCAACATTCTTTGTTCTATTTGCAATGTTTTATAAGACTTAATTTGAGAGAGAGCTTAGAATTGAGAGAGATCAAATTGATTTGCAGTTGCATGAGGTACACTACATTACAGGTACATCCAAGCTGAACAACAAAGCAACTTGACATAGACTGCTTCCAAAATTGCCCCGCAGCCATTTCAGTTACAATATGCAATCGCCATACATCTTTCTTTGGATAAACTCTTAATTTTCCTCATGAATTCCACTGCTTCAAACAGACCTTCAATACGCTAAGTGCAAAGCAATACTAAAAATTTGTTTGGCATATGGTACCCCAGAAGGATTCTCTTGTAATACAGACAGCTACTATTGACGTGAATGGTGTTTTAGCTGCTGTCAAGATCATGGATGAACAGCAACTAGCTTGCACAGCTGTGTGACTGTCTTACACAGCATTTGTCTCACTCAAGACCCCTTACAGAAGCACATTTTCTCTCAGGTCCAGTTTACTGATTGCTTAGTGCAGTGCTAACAGACTATTGTTCATGTACAGTCAGCTGCTGATGCCCAAAGTGGATGACAGAAATCTGCCACGGTGAGCTGAGCTCCAGCAGTTCTCTGGACCTGGCCATTGTATAGCAGCCCCGTGCCTCCTCGGCAGGAAAAGAGCCACGCTGTAAATGTTCCAAGGGCTGATTTAAGGCTTTGCCAGTGTTTTTTTTTTTTTTTTTTTTTTTTTTATATATATTTTTTATTTTTTTTTTTTATATATATATATTTTTATGTCTATATCTAGAATCCTTGGTTTAGGATCCATTACTTCTGAATTTATTTTTATTTTTATTTTTTTTTTGCATATAATGTTTCTTTATACTCTATCATTACACTTTGACCTTTTACCACAGTGTTGCTGTTCAAGACTCTATAGTTAAAGTTGTGTCAGCACTTCCACTACAAAACCCATTTATGAGGGGTTTATAACAGCTATAAAGATGTACTCCAGAATGAAAGGTGTTGTACAAAGTCTCAGCATAAGGCATTGTCTTTTTTTTCTTTTTTTTTAAAATATCATATTTATAAACAAATTAGACTTGCTATTGTAAGCCTTTATGAGCGTAAAACAATCTCAGTTTATAGGTTACTGCTTACAAAATGTGACAATCAACTGTTATTAAAAAAAAAAAGAAAAATGGATAAACTTATAAATACTATGATTATGGAAGAAATGGAATTTTGTGGCAGTAAAGGCAGGCCAAGTACACATTCCCTTATGTAGGTGAGCTGTGCACTGAGAACAGGCAGAAACATGAGAAGGCCACCTTCCCCAAGTGGATGTGGGAGTGCAGCTTGGGATGCAGAGCAGGAGCCTGGTGAATAAATTCCCCTGGAATCTCTTGTGCGGTTGTTTGTGGTGTTTGTGTTGCAAGGTCACTGGTTCCCCAATGGCATGAACACAGCATCCTGCATTGTCCTCTGCTCAGAGGCCATTGGAGCTGGCTTCCTGAAAAAAGGTGACCATGAGTGCTTTTGAAGGGCAATAGCTCATACACCTCACGGATGTTGGGTGTTTCAATATAAATATACTGGTGAGGTTCACCGATAGCTCACAAGCCTATTTTGGATTGTGGTTTATCCTCCTTACTAGACTTTCTGTCCATAACTTAGCCATGAGTTTATAGTTTATTACCTTTTTTTTTTTTTTTTTTTTTTTTTTTTTTTTGCTTCTGCTTAGCCACATATAATAATGTGTTTTTATGCATTCTGCAATACCTTTCCATTGCTCAGAAGATGCTACCTGGTTGAGCAGCTTCACTCGGTAAACTGCTTCAGAACACTGGGCTTTGATGAATAAATTCACAGCTCCTCTCCAGTGACTCATCCCTCAAGATAAGGGCCCAGTAGGCTTGATCAGGACCCACAGACCAGCTATAACATGACAGTGCCATTAGTAACTAAACAAGGACTGCCAGAGAAATGTGACCATACCACTGGTAGTACCTGAACTAGCTTGGATTATTTCCATTGAAACCCCTATTGCTTTCTGGAGACGTGTCCCTAGATGCACATCGTTCTCAGGGAGTTGTTGATAGATTAGGAACACGGGAGCGATTCACTGCATTTGTGAGTTCAGCTGCAGCCATGAATTTGGCTGTGGTGCGATGAGACCAGGAGACCAGTTTTGAAGTATGCCTACCACCAAAGAGTGTTCAGAAGAAAAACCTATAGCAAATAAAAGGAACTCACATTGTGTCTACACTGGGACCAGAAAACAGGAAACTGCACTTGCAAGCGTGCTGGATGAGACTCACATGCTGACTCAGATACCAGGAGGGACGCTGAATCAGCGCAGACTTCAGCCCAGGCTGCTTACGCCTTCCCAAGGCTTTGGGTGCTCCTCAGCTGTAGTATGTGCTGCCACAGCCCTGGCTATAAGCACTGCGTTACAAGTGAGGTAACAGATGTGCTACTGCCTGCAGCACAGAGAACCCTGAAGTTCAGGTTCCATTGGCTTTTACTGAATCATGGATCAGAAGTCATTTAAAAATGTTAATATCTTGCACTTGCTGAAAATGGGGCTGCCTTGGATTCTGATCATGCAAGCACTACAGAGATAACTTTACACAGGGGACTCCAGAGCACTGCCTAAATTATAGTGTGTTATTACAATCTGCAGTAAAGACTGGCACAGAAATCGTGAATTATTTTTAAAAACAGGCCACAAATTGCAAAGGAATAACTGCAGACAATGAAGAAAAAATTAAAAATCAAGTTTTAAATGGAGCTAGCCACTTATTGAAAAAGATCTATTGTTGTCTTTCTCATAAATACTGTGCCTTAAAAAAATATTACTACAAATATGCTTTTGGAGAGATGAGCATAGAATTGTATGCCACATAAAATACCTGTGATATATTTAAATAACCTTCTAAGAGGCATACTATTAAAGCTATTTTTCGATATACCTGGGAAGAAATCACTAAATACTATTTTTTTTTCCTAAACATTTAAGCCATCAATGCACTGCCTAGACTAACAATGGGTTTCTGGCAATATAAGCGGTTCTGTAATAATTTAAAACAACCCTAAATACGAAACATAGAACTGCACAATCACATCCCAATGACCCCTGTTTTTTCCTCCATTAAGGAAGGTTGCTGGCAGCAAGGTTGTTACACAAACTGACAAAAGCAAGTGGAGACAGCAAGCCGTGCTTATTTAAGTCTCTATTCTTCCATGCCACTCAGCTTCAATCCTGTGCCTGGCAAAACAACATCAGTATTCTCTGCCTCTTAACTAAGGAAGCAAATCAAGAACCAGACAGGCTAATGGGAACTGAACCTCATTTCTTGGCCTCTCACACAACCTGCGAAGCCAAACGGAAAGCAGCCCACATCTCCAGGCCTCACGCTTCCCTTGCCAGCTGGGAAGCTGAGCATCCCCTTGCTGGCTGGCCCCATGGCAGGCAGAACGCAGGCTGCTTTCCCGGCTGCAAGCACCATGGGCCAGCTGGGAATCCGACTGCTTCTCCAGGCCTCCTGTCCACTTGCCAAGCAGTGTCTGCAGGGCTCCTTTTCCATTCGCCCCAGCCAGCTAGGAGGGATCTGTGGTGCTATTATCGCAGTCAGCTAAACAGCTCAAAAATCTCCATACGAAAATGAAGTTTCAGTGGAACTCCACAAGGAGGGGGACAACCAAAAGAGGAGTTTAACAAGGAAAGGCACAGCATGCCCTCATCCTCAATTCCCGGTCTGCTGAGTGATGCTCAGGGGCTTTTGCTTCCGCCCCTTGTTATAACTGCCCTTACTCTGAGGCACGTTCAACTTGAAATACCAGAGACACATTAGAGGGAGCAAACTGAAAAAGCAACAGCTACTGACTAGAGCTGGTTGAAAGGTTTTCAACAAAACCTGAAACCACATGAAACCTACCTCGTTTCACATTTCACTGCAATTTGAAACTCAGACCAAATTTGTTGAAAGGTTCCCGGAGGATTGTGGTTCCAGTCCCAACTGGCTTCTCCATTTATAGTACACAACTTTATTAGCCCAATAAACTGTGGGCCAGATATAGCCGGGCCCCATTACACAACTCTGAGAAATAAAGGAGAAGGGCAGCCTGTCCTGCACACTGCCTCACGTGGCCTTGCCAGACCCTGAACCCAGGAAACTGCTCCAATCTTCCACACAGACTGACATGCAACATCAAGAGAGGGGATATCCCCTCCTTCCCCTTTCCACAAGGGGTAATTCATCATTACGGGCTCCTTAGAGACCATGAGGCATGGGATGAATGAGTGCAGAGAAAGGAGCATACTCCATCCCCTCTGTGGGTGGCTAGGTTGCTACCCCCACTACGCAGGCCACAGCAGCCCAGCCTTTGGCCCACTGTCTGCCTGCAAATTGTCCAAGACCAGATTACTGTTTTCACCTCAATTGGCTGCCACTTGGAGTGATTTTACAGACACTTTCATTATACAAAGTTCTCCCTCTTATTTGCTTACAGACAGCTTGCTGCGGCCATTCATGCACTGTCTGCACAACTGCACGCTTCAAATAGTCAATGCAAATCAGGCTGCTTCTGGTTGAGGAGTCAGTGGTCATAATTTTGGTTTTATGTTGCCACTGCTCACATGCACGTAGGTGGCAGTGAACAGGTGAAACTTCATATACCATCAAGAACATCCCCAGGCCTGAACTGCCCCATATGGTCACAAATAGGAAGTACACTGCCATGCTGTGTGTACACAGAGCATTTCACCAACTTTATTTAATGTGGATACTTAAGGCTACATTCCCTTTTCCCTTCTTTCTTCTCTCCCTCAGAAAGGGAGTTTCACTTTAAAGAACTGGATTCATTCATACATCAAAGGGAAATCTACGGCGTCAGAGCCGACATAGACAGAAAACAAAGGCACTGTTTACAAGGCAGAAACTTGCTGAGAGACAAGCAGCTGAGTTTTGCAAGGCTCACCCACTGACTACCACCTTGGAGGAACATCAAACATCATTACTTGCTCAATACCATCAAACATTTCTCTTTTAAAGCCTCCTAACAGAATGTATTTTTTTTGTATTACTGTAACACTGAAAAGTCCCAGTCCTGACTGGCACCCTGTGGCAAGTACTTCCCCAATATGCTCTGCAGAGCTGAGTTTTGCTGGACCAGAAGTAGTCCAGCTCTATGAGCACAGAGGACCCGGTGGGCTAATACAGGCAAAATTAAGTTGGAAAGAACTACTCCTTGCCATGGTATCTCAAAACCGGGTGACAGTGTTCAGGATTAACTTTTCCACTCCTTCGGTTTATTCTAAAGCAGAAAAAAAAATCTTTCTTGTTCTAAACAGCTCCTGTGACATTTCTGATATACTCAGATTAACACAAAGGGTTTTGATCACACTCTTGGAGTCTGGTCTTCGTGTTCTCGTTTAAGCAAATGTCTTTCTATTGAGACTGCTCAAAAAGGGACTCTGGCATGGGAATGCACCAGCAGACTGGCTGCTTCACACAAAGCAATGCACTTTCCAGGCCAAGTATGGAACACCATGGCAGATCCAAAGCCACCTTCTCTCCAACTGGCAGAGCAGGAGCTCAGTGTCCTTTCTATCTTACAGTTTCACCAGTTATGCTTTCTTCCTTTAACTGAGAATTATTAACTATTGTTAGAACGTTTTTATTTATTTTATTTTATTATTATTATTTTTTTAATCTCTCAATGTTTTTGCAGTCTGCCTATAATGTATCCAGGATTCTGAAAATACAGGTGAGTCTACCAGCATTGCAATTTCCTTCACTGCATTAAACATGTCCTTTAAGGCTGAGAAGAAAAATAGGGGATGAGTATTAGAGTGACACTCATCTCAAAGCCTCCTAACGGCATGAATTTTTCTACATTCTGGCTAAATTTTTTGATGATTAAATGCAAACACAGAAATAACAACCTTGTTGTACCACGATACTTACCCTTTATCAGTTTCAAAATAGCCAACATTTTAAACTGTTCTACTTATTTCCAAATTTCAACAGTGATTGAAGCAAAGAGAAGGGCATATTTTGGCATGCTCAGCTCCTAACAAAATACATATAATTTAAAACTTCAAGAAGCCTACAGAAATCTAATAAGAAGCTAATTTAGGGATGCAAAATTCAGCCTATCACTGCTTGCTACAAGGAGTCATTGGCTAAAAAGTGCCTTTGACTACAGAGGTACAGAAGCCTTTCAGTCCTCCAATCTTTAACAAAACTTGGAGGAGCTTCTTAGTCAGAAACTTTGGCAGGGTAGTATCAATACAAACAAAAGGACCAGTCCTGGTCACAACGAAAAGTAAGCCCACCCATGGAGCCCAAAGGATTTTATTTATATTATCACTGCCATAACTGAGAATAAAAGAAATACTGCAAATTCTGGATGGCCTGTAGAAATTTGTCATTCCCATTTATTACACCAAGTATACAATCGCGGGCTTCCTATTGGACTCAGTCTTCTCTACTCTTGCAAACATAGGAGTGAGCATTTAAATCCAAATTACTAGTTCAGTTTTAAATGTGGACATATTCCTTTAGCCTATAGGATATCATCTTAAACCTATCAAATGCATGCTAAAGCACAGTCCACAGAATATAATCCCAAAGAAATATGCTGGACTATAGTATGAACCACACCCATGCCCAGCAATCTTTCACACTGAGTAGGGTATTGCTTACCTATGCCTTCTTTGAAGGGACTGACTCATTTGAAGTGGTGTTGCCATTGGTTTTGCTGCGTTAGATCAATGAGCAAGAAGATATGAAGCTTATTGAGAATTTACACTTTCATCTGAAGCAAGATGCAACCAATAAGAAACAAAAAGAGGGAACGATGAAGAGGAATAAATGTTGTCCGTAAGCTAAGGAAATAGGTATTTCACAGTTAAAAGATTCCAAAATAATCTGAAAGTTTTTAACAGAATACCCACCTTTCATTTTGGCTACCACAGAACCCCTGCTGTCCCTGGATGCAAGTGACTTCTTGAGGAAGCAGATGATAGCAGACATTGCTCTGAGGGTTCAGGAGAAGGAGTTCAGAGAAGAGCATTTTGTGCATTTATTAAACTAAGGCATTTTGTACAAAAAGCCATGAAGTGAAAAACAGATGTGCATGTGAGAATGAAGTACTCCAAGGTAGAACCATGGGCATACAGAGAAAAGCAAGGGGGCAACAGTCTCTGAACTAGCTTGCTTTGTGGATTTACACCTGCAGCTGGAAGGAAGAATCCAGCAGCGCTTGAACGACTCTCACTGAGGGACTGCCACTGAATGCAAAGGACAGAAGCAGCCTGCTGGAGCAGTGGCACTCTCTTGGCAGCACCTTGCCAGTTGGATGTGCAGCTCTGTTTCAGAGCTACAGATGCTTGGAGGAAGTAAAAAGAGGAAACTGCATTTTCTTTTCATCTAGGCAGAGTGGATATCATGGAATTTTTCAGGGAAATTTGAAAACAAAACAAAACAAAACATTTCTATTTCCAGTTCTGTGGATACCTGAAGAAAAGCTTCCCAGCTTCCTAAAACTTTGGGCTTATTTCCTTGTATTCAGTGTTACATTCCCTAGCAAGCCTCTCTCTTCATTCCTTAGCAATAAAAGCATTCCTGGCCAGAGCATCATGGGAAGAGGAGGAACAGACGTGTGTCTTTAATTAACCTTTGCCTCTCTGTGGCAGAGTACTGGGTATGTGCACATAATTCCTCTTCTATCCAAAACGTGTGCTCAAACACTCAGTTTGAACATCAGTTCACATGCTGATACCTTGTACATCTGACACAGAGATGGTATTCATCAAATTAATTATGAGATTTTTAAAATAACACTTTTCTTTTGTAAGCATCGGTGACAACAGCAGAGATAGTAGATGGTAGTAGAGAAATAATAGAGATAATAGCAGAGACGTTACAATCCAAGGTATGTACTTTACTACTAAGGTCTCATTCTCTCTTTTTAAATACACACCAAAATTGTCTTGCTCCATATGTATGTATGTACATATGTAGCCTCAGGTAGGTATTGTAAGTATTTTTGATTAATCAGAGACATATTCATTGAGGATAGCATTTGAAATTCTAGTTGCACCAGGAGTTCTATTTCCTGCAATCATTTAGTACATTTCTTCTGTGATCTTTTAGAAGCTTTTACATGCAACCCCATGCTTGCTGTAATGATTTTTAAATAAACCCTGCGTGAATCTGTTTCTTCTTAAGAATGGACTCTACTGCTTTCTATTCTGTTTAAAAAAAAAGAAAAAAAAAAGAAAAAAAAAAGAAAAAAATACCACATTGTTTGAATCTCTTTAGTGAACACAGCATCCACCAAGTAAATATGATGCTATAAGCTGTCCTCCCAAATTCTCTTAATTTGCTAAAAAATCTGCGCATAAATATCTCAGTTATCCTCGATACGTATACATCTATGTTTAACAGAGTTGCATTTGTAACACTTACAATGGCTAATAAACATTTTAATTATTGATTTCAGCTGAAAAATTCCTGAGGCTGAGCATAAACAAAAGAACTAATATCTGCTTCTTGGTTAATGTTTTTATTCAAGTCTAGAAGTGAAGATATAGATCCCAGAAATGGAAAAAGCAATCCACTGTTCTCACTCATATTTAGAACTCTATTAGTGGGTTTGTGGAAAAAAAAAAGTCATATACTTCCAAAAAAGCATGCTATGAATTAATGTTTATAGATTTTATTGCTTTTTCCACCTCTCTCTATTTTTATTCTCTATTCTTTGTAATGGTCTTAAAAAACCTGTGGAATTATAATTTTCTCCTTACAGACCCTGTCTTTTTCTATTAAGTAAACATTGATCTCTCGCATTTTCCCTCTTTTTTCTCCCCTCCACCCCTTTTGTTTTGAACAGACATAAAATTATCTAGGATATTGGATCATTTCACATGGGCCCAGTACAGGGTCCGTAACAGCAATGATGGTGCTCTATATCACAAAGGACTTAATTTATTTCATAGCACAGTACTTTCTTTCCTATTGACTTTGTGATAGACTGGAAATGCAGAGCCTGCCATCCACAATGGGCAGTACGTGTTAGCAGCCCCACTAAGGAGCTCCATCCAGCAGGCTTACTTGGAAGTCCTGGGGAGTAGCAGGGGATCTACATCATACTCTAGCCTTTTGCTAACTTTATGATATGATATCAGATATTCTTAACTCCGTGAACAGACAGAACACAAGTTGTTAAAGGTCTAGCTAGCCCCCAAAATCCAGGATTAGTTCATCCAAAAGTTCTCTTCCTCTTTTAATTGTGGTATTCCACTGGAATAAACCCCTACATAATCAAAATATTTTGCATGGGAGTGGTATTTGTTCTACTCAGGACAAATTTCATTCTCTGTTGTCCTGGGACACAACTGTAGTGGTTCACAGCTTTACTGGTGTACAACTATATGGGTGTAAACGACCAGAATGACTGGAGAATCAGGTCTCATATATTCCCGTTACACTTCTTTAGCTGGACAATTAATTTTAAACTTTGTGACGAGACACAAATACATCAGTATCTCCTGAATTCACGCTGATAGAACTCCACTGACCTCAGCAGAGTTAATCCTCATTTAGCTGCCATGAACTGCCCTGAGGGTGGTATGGTGTCCACACCTAGCATTTGAAACACGTTCTAAGATCAACAATAGGATTCATGAGATAATTTTCTTCTCTGCGGAAGGTTGTTCTAAACTTTAAATGCTTCACTTCTTTTTATGTTATACACATTAAAAATAACAATTCACTCCCTTTTATAAATTCAAATCCATACATATCAACTCTGTACCCAGAGACCTATTTACTAGATTATAAAAGGGCAGATATGCATTGCGGCACACCTGCCCTTTTTATCACTCATTCTGAGAGAAAGAAAAACAGCCAGGAACTGGAAGACCCCAGTACCTGGGGCATACTGGGAATCAGTAGAAGGAGAAGTCCCTTTACAAGAATTCCTTTCCAATATAATCAAAGTGCAGCAGGCAAGCTGGCAGGGACACCACTTATGGTGGATGCTCGGGTGGCTAGGGACAGAAGCCTATTCTACTGCCCAGCTAGCAGAAAAAAGCACATCTTCTATTTCATTCTTAGACATCAGTCCTCCAAACATCAGGATTTTGAAGAACTGCAGAGCTGTCATGCAATATAGTGCACACATAGCTACAATATATCCATGAGTTTCTGCCATGGTTATCCTTGGTGTTTTCTGCATGTTTGCTTACACTCAGTCTTAGGGCTGCCTGGCAAACACCAGAGTGCTTCGGGGCAGGGACAGGGGTGGCACCTCCTGGCTAAGGATGCTCTAGAGTCCTGCAGGGAACACCAGCTCCTGCACACACCCGTGGCTCCCCTGGCGTTTGCCTCCAATGAGGAATAAACAACCAGAAGCACAGCGTCTGCATCATAATTTATCACACAAAGCATGATGTAAAATAAATGTAGTTTGAGGACATACACAACAGGTAAATTTTACCTATTGGTCTTACCTAAAGGAAACACTTTGCATTCTTTTCTCTAATTAAGTACAGACAATAATTCCGCAATCTCATTTCATACATGCTCATAATAATTACATCAAGGAATCAGGCAATCTTATGTTGTTGCCGAAGCAAGCCTCAAACTAATCTTAATTCTGTTGTTCTTAAAGGAAACTTTCCTCCTTTAAAATAGTTGAAGATATTTATTATCAAACTTCCTGCTTTTGACAGAATTTTATTAAAAGAAATTGATTTTACTAGCTGAGACTATTACATTCTGCTGAAGGATAAAACATCATACTTCATTTTCTTTCCTGATTTTTGGTAAGAATGTTTTAAAAAATTCAATTCAAAAATTCAACTGAAACATCCAGTGCTATATGTGTCATTTCTTTAAAAAGCTAAGATTTTTAAATCAGATATCAATGTATATGAAATACTGTAAAGATATAACCAAAATAAACTTATTTTTAAAATATACTTTCAGGAAGGTTACGTTTTAACAACCAAGCACAACAATATGTTGTCTTACATTTTTAGCAGAATGTTTACCTTTCACTGAGTTTCTCTGCCAGCTGTGTCAGCATTGACTGTAATAGCTTATGTATAAAAAATATTAAAAAGAGCTGTTTATTTATTTATTTTTAATTGCCATGATCATGCCAAAAAACACAATGTGTGGGCTGCAGGCAGAATGCTGGAAGCAATATTATTCATGATAAAAGCTGTTGCCTGATTTGCTTTCTTTGAAAATTATGATACTATAAATAGGAGCCCAGTGAGATTTGTCGATTGCAAGTTTTGTTTCAAAAGCTGTTAGGATGGAACTTTTGAAAGACTTACAAAACATAAAACAATCAGAACTATTGCATTCTGATTTGCCATTTCCCTTTGGCCTAGATTAGACCTTTACTTTAGAAAAAAGTTACAAATTTGATATGGATCTACCTCTTATTTCTATACATATGTCCAAATACAAGGTTTTTAAAACTTCCTATGAAGACTTATTTGCTTTTTTATACGTCCTGTACTCTTTTATTAAGCCAATCATCTTAATGATTGGCTTAATAAATCCACGGTTTTGCTCTTCAACATAAAAAACATATCAAACTCATGACAATTGTATGTTGTTTATTTTGTAAAAATCCTTCCCCACAAATCACTTTTAAATGAATCCAACATTAAGGTGTATTAATCTATTACAAAAAGAGAGTGTCAAGCCAGTGTCCCATAAGAATACCCCAACTGTCATTTGTCTTATTTACCAGCACATTAGCATTTTGGTGCCTTTTCTTTTTTGCCCTTTTTTTAAAACAAACAAACAAACAAAAAACAAACAAACAAAAAAAAACTGATAGAAGGCTTGCTTTCAAAAAAAAAAAAAAAAACTATCAACCAAACAGCCAATAAAATAAATAAATAAAAAACCAACCCCAAACCAAACCTATTAATAAGATTTTATCAAGATTTTATTTTTTCTATGATGAAGCACACATGAGAGTCATAATTAGAAAGCCAGCATTTTGATCTTTACTTGGAATGCGAAGCAACAGAAGCTATTCGGATAAGATTTTTTTATTATTATTATTTTTTTTTATGCAGTAAATGCAGGGAAGGAAATAATGATATGCTGCTAATTCCACTGTGAGCAAAGGGCCAACAAAGCAATTATACAGCTTCTAAGACCTACCTAAACTCCTAGCTTTGCCCACTTGATTCTGTAAATTATAAAGAAGCAGTTTTTTCCAAACACTTCAGCGTTTGACTGCTTTTCTTCATAAGAAACAGTTTTTAAATATGCACACATGCTGCACTGCTTACAGAAACTGCACATTTTGAAAGTGGCATTGGATTTTGGTCTCCATCCCAAAAGCATGAAGTGAATGGCCCGATGGCCATTTTCCCAAAGGCACAACCTTTCATCAGGAAGTTGGACCCTGTTCAGAGGCATTTCATCTGAAACATTTGGCATTACTAACAACTTGACAACCCAGCCTTGATGCCTGTCTGCATGTCTTTTTGCAACTCTTCTGTCTGCTGACTCCGTGTGACCTTTGAGTTTACTTAATTCCATGGTCTCAAATTTGGTTCAGCTTGAGATCATGACTGCAGCATTCAAACTCCAGGAGAGAAGAGCAGAAAATGGATGAAGAGAATGGGAAACAGACATGGTAAGAGAAAAGACAGAAACCTCTCTTCAGCACTGTTCTAGAAAACCTTTAACTAGTGACACATTTTCCTTTTAAAATACGTAATAATGTATATCATACTGCCATCCTTATCTGAAGACATTTGTTGTCCTGATCTGGATGTTTTCTTATTAGAACTATACTTCAGTAAGAAATGAGAGCTCAGTCCCATGTTTTGGCTTAGACAGAGTGAAAAAAATGCATAAAGAGGTGATAATTATTTTCTGTCCACCATAAAAATTCAATCAAAATATGAAAGCCTTGGTTTACCCTACATGAACCATGAAAAAGCAATTAAGAGTGTGACACAAAACCATCATACTTGATCAGGAGAGCTGACCCTGTTCCAAGGATAAAATGATAACTTGTGTCCTGAGTCCAGCTCAGTGACCTTCTGGAGCTGGAACTTTCAATTATTTTCAAATTAGCTGCATCATGTAGGTTGGATTTGTGAGTCAGGCTGGATCAATGCAGTGCATTTCACCGATGATGACAATGATTTAATAAATCTCAGTTGCTCAGTGGACAGCAATGAAGCTGTGAAGTAAGCACCAAAAACCGAATGATAGTATCTTTCATTGTCAGGGTTACCTAGCTGCTCTCAATGTCTTCTTTTTCTTTAAATGATAATTTCAAACTATGAAAAAATAACATTAAGTAGCAATTTCCTAGAAGGGGTTTTGTCACATCTATTCAGAGTTATATTCTGTGTGCCAAATTGGAACCTGATGTTCAATAATACTGTTTTTGACACTTCTGTGTAATAAAAGTGAAGATCCTTCTTTGCTCAAGGATGTCTATGACACTTTTGACACTTCTCTCCCAGAATTGCAGGCAGCCCAGATGTTCTCTGTATTAAGCAGAGCATTGCCACAGCTGCTATCGAACGTGGGAAGATATTGGGCTCTAGGAAAAGTAGCAAAGGGCATCTTTCCTCTTTTTAACCGAGAAGTAATTTTTGGAGGATAAAACCTTTTGATGTGCACAAAGTTAAAGCCTCACAGGGACTTTACTGCCAAGGGACACATTGCAGTTTCTCTCACTCTTCTTTCAAGAAAACTCAGAGCCATTACTGAACACCTGCTTCCATTTCTGTACAGAAAAATATTTCTTACCTATCTGTGCCAGGATAATGTTGCTGCATCTGCTGGACATCTAGTTAGGAAAAGAGGCTGAATGGTAGGATACAGGCAAAAAAATGGAAACACTAGTTGCAGGTCTTGGGGATGGACTTAAGCCATGATTTTTATGGGCTCAGAAGGGGGCAAGACCCAGACATGCCTGGCTCATTTGGGCTTTTCCAAACTTTGATCCATGGATTTGTTTTCACAAGAATCTCCTTCTATGGCAGCAACAGCTAAAGGAGCCTTGGCCACACGCTATTGTCTTGTAACCCAACATTCTCCCCAGTTAAGTTAATGTAAATGTTTGAAGAGGACAAGGTGTACCACGAGGAAAATGTTCCCAGCTAAAAAATAACCATGAATTTTTCTGGATCTTCTTTCTCTTTTCTACCCGTATACTGTACCCAAGACAGATTATTTGTGGGACTGAGTAGTAAACTACCTTATTTTAAAAAATACGTTGGTTCTGCTATTTAACACAGACCACACAAACTGTTGTGTGCACAATGAAATGTAGGGTGTGGGAGTCCAATGTAGCTCCCAACAAAAGAAAGGTTCTTTAAACTAAAGCCCCAGGGCTGGCAGAAGCCACAGCTCCTGCGGGTGGGCAGGCAGATGAGTCAGGGTCTTTCCCTTCATCCTGCTGCTCTTCATCTATATCTCTGGGAACTCCTGACTTGCAGTCAGAAGAACCACCTTCCCACACCACACACTGCCCTCATAACTGAAACCAAAGTTAAGAGAGCCTAAATATCAAAGCTGCTTCAGGAAAAATGGGTGCTAAAATGTTTTAGATTGAAATAAAACTTTTGATTTGGAAGCTTCAGTTCACGGATCTATTTTTAAGCAGTTGTGATAGACATGTCTCTGCCAGAAGATTTTTATTTTTATTTTTTGACAGAAATTCCTCCTGATTAGTACAACATTTAAAATGCTTAAAACAGCTCAGAAAACTAATATATTTATACCCTTTTATACACACTCCTAAAGTTTAAGGTAATCACACGACCTTCCTCAAAATAACAAGAAACACAGCCATGTTCCAAGAGAGTCTCTCTTGTGTCTCTGCTGTCATCTAGGGTACCACACAAGTGGCACAGGGAGTTCTTAACCACCGTCTTACTGGGATCTGACTTTTGCCTGTGGCTGGATGGTAAGCTCACTGGTGCAGGGCCTGGCCATTTTAGCTGTTGGCTTATATTGGACCAAGAACAGCAGCAGCCTAAAAGGAATAAAGAGAAAACTATTACTTCTGGGTGCTGTTTCCGTAAAACTCAGCATCTGGGAAGAATGATTGCTTGTGACATTTATACCAGGATGTGTGGTGCTGCACTGCCAAGCCATCTCCAGCACGTCAGCTTTATCAAGGAGCCATTACCATACTAAAAGAAAGGCTGTGATCAGCATCCCTCATGGTACTGTGCCACCAGCTCCTAAACAATGCCCAGGATTCCACCATGGATTTCAGCCCTCCACAGACGTAGGCATGGAGAAAAGCAGGGGTGCTCCCTACTGCCATATTCAAAACCCAAACCGGGAATGGTCTGCAGCTGACACTGGTTGACTGCAGGCCCCAAGAACATTGACTTGGCTCGATATTTTAAGTTTTTGTCGTTGTTTGGGATAGAACGCTACAAACCTACCAGGAATTATGCTACTTTAGCAGTGGTTGCCATGCTGTCTGCTCCTTTTCTAAACATATTCCTTAGTGTGGGTGTCACTTTGTGTGCAGTGGCATCTGACTGTGAGAGTTATGGCAGAGAATAAGAAACACAAGGGCAAATGATTTTAATTGAAGAGTCTGCACTGGAAAATGGCAGTCATCCCTTTATGCCACAGTGCCTCCCAGTTGGATCTGGGCTCTTTGAAATAGGGAAAGGAGTCCAAAATTGCATAGATCCCTTATCCTATATAGTGCAGGCAAACAAGCTTATTAGGAACTACAGCTTCATCATGCAGCAAGAGCTGCCCTGTTGTCAGGCTATGATCTATTTCTTATCTTGGATTGTGCCACATATTCTCTTTCCCACATCCCAAACACTCCACTACTGCACGTCACTGCTTTTGGTAATGGAGGACAAATAGATCCTGCTTTAAGAATTATGAGCTCAAGTTTCAGTAACACCACAGTAATATTTGCTAAACATTACTCAGTATTACCCACGTACAAGTATGCCTTTACTTCTTCTCTCTGGTGTGGAAAGGGATTGCTTGCTGAATGACTACAATTATTAGCAGCTCCTACTACAGGGCTAATCTATGCTCAGTGATCACATACACCTGAGTACACAGTAATAACAAAAACACTGAACCCCACCTTCGCAATATATAATATTTACCTTTGCATTTATAAAACACTTAAATTTACAATGTAAATCAAATAGTAAAATGAAACCACAAACACCAATTAAAGATTTAATTTTAAAATGTGACTTTTGGACACACTGGAGGATATAGGGAAAAGAGACAGGGCACTACTTTATTCTTTGGGGATTGTCTTTCCCTTTAAGTTTTGTTTTTGAAGGAAAAATGGATTAGCATTTAATCTATTATTCTACTAATATAAGTATTTACACAGAATTGAAAGACTCAGAAAACAGTGATACCTTAGAAAGCTCTATGTTATGTGTCTTAGGCTTCCAAAAGAAGTACTCAGATATAATTGCTTAAAGCAGACTTCAAAAGATTTGATACACAAGCAGCTGCAGCAAATATATGGCTTTCTATATTTTAATTATCCCTTTATTCTAATAGGTTCTACAAGTCTTAAACATGAATAGAGATCAGAGGGGGAGCCAGATTTTATGTTTCACCTACACTATTCTGAAAAGAGGGTAATAATTATAGAAGTGGCTGAAGCTTGCATGGTGGTTTGTTTGTATAAGTGAAGTACTCCCCCAGTGTTTCTCTTCTCCAAGTTAAATGATTAACTCCACTTAAAACCCAATTCTTGTGTGTCT
Source organism: Nettapus auritus (assembly GCA_011076525.1). Taxonomy (NCBI): domain Eukaryota; kingdom Metazoa; phylum Chordata; class Aves; order Anseriformes; family Anatidae; genus Nettapus; species Nettapus auritus. The sequence continues at coordinate 1,028,175 of CM021774.1, forward strand.
GTTGACAAAAATCTCTGCAACATAAAAGATTTAATAGCAATACTTGGCATAAAATATTTTGAAAAAATGAACTGAATATCACATCAAACACAGTTGAAAGGCAAACTTCCCAGCCAACAGAATAGTTTTATCAAAGTCCAAATTCTGATGTTCTTTTATTGCGGCAAAATCAAAATTAGTGTTAGCTAATAAGAAGTCCTTTGGTCAAGGTGAAAGCATTTAGATATTGTTATTTGTCCTATTGCTGGGACATAGTAAATACTCTATTATGGCAAGACTCTATGCTTCCTTTCTCAAAACCGTAAAGTATATTGCTCTTCTGTTTCACCAAATTTAAAGCTGCCCTGGTGAATATGTAATTTTCATGTGCAGTTAAAAAAAAAAAGTTCACACCTTATATTTATCTAGAAGCTCTCTGCCTTATCATTGCTCTAGTTATTTAAAGCACCGCCTTTCTGTTTTATCAAAGTGAACTTTCTTCTTTCTCCTTTATATTTTTTAAAGATAAAAGAAAAGTAACCATTCCACTGATGTTATTCTCATAACACATACCGAACTGATCTGAAAACATTAGATTTGCCATATTTCTCCTTCATGTTGAACTGGAATCTAAATATGGCTCCTTTATTTATTAAAGTGGAGGCTTATTTATCTGAGAGAGGATTTTTTGGAGGATTTTCCTACTGACTGTGGTGAAAGCAGCTAAGAAATTTGAATTAGTTTTTAATTTTTAATTTTTAGAACATCAATTTTCAGACAATTTTGGACATATAATTAAGCATGAAGTTAATTATTTGTTTACAAGAACTCTCTTAATGCATGGCTTTCACTGCAGAGAGGCTGTGCAGCCAGGCTGTAATCTGAGCCCAGCACCGACACCGCTGCCAGGCTGAATGGCTCCTGCACACACTGCAGCCCCACAGCACAGGCCGGGGGCAATCATGTGCGGACCTCCAACAGAGGCAAGAGCCAGGGGGCGAGAGCTCTGGGCCCTTACGCCCAGGCTTTGCTTTCATGTCCACAAATAAGATCAGAGTGAACCCACACAAATGGGGAATCCCCTCACAAATGGGGAGGCTGTGGCCCTTGTTTGTTATCATAGATGGAAATCCAGTTAGAAATGCATCCTATAAACTGGAATATGGTGTCAGCAAAAATCCTGATTTTCTTTCATTTTTAATTCTCAAAACCTGCAGCTTTTGTGTTGAGCTATTGCACGATTTCAGCAGATATTTGTGGAGTTCAAAGGAAATACCCTTTAGAAGTTATTACGTTACAAAAAATGAGATCACAATAGAGCTTTGTCTGTTTTATGAATACAGTTAAGATTATTCTAAAACTGGCTAAGTTTTAGAGCCTCATATTTCCCTTATTTACCTCATGCTAGACCTTCAAGACACTGTTCTGCCTGAGCCCTCCTGCACTGAGCACAGGGTAGCGTCCCAAAGAGCTGTCATCAGCTGCTCTGATCCTGCAGACATTTACAATATACTTGATCGTAAGCATGTGAACAGTCCCTACTGAAGTAACATACAAGAAAATTAAGTCAGAGGTAATGGAAATTTTGCCTTTGTTTATGTGCAACAATTTTTCTAAAGACTCCTCGAATTGCACAGCGAGCCTTGCGCAGACCCCAAAATCTGTCATTTTTTACTTAATTGAACAGTGTCCCACAGGTAAATACATCTGCACTGCCTGAGCACCAAGAGCATTACACACTGCCCCTGCAGTGATACCTGCTGGCATCTACCTTGTCAACAAGCTGAAGTTCATTGCTCTCCTCACTTCACACACATTTCAAACCTAAGCTCAATCAACCCAGTGACTATAGGCAAAAGTACCACGTGATTCCTAACCAATTTCCTCTGTGCACATAGGAATGAATCACCTCTTTTGTGTCATGTACCTGTCCTCCACTCCCTTCATCCTGACACACTCTACATCATTTTGTAGTTTAAAGTTATTCCTAATTAAAACATGCTCTAATGAAAATAAAAGGAAACTCCAAATAAAACATGCAGTTAAACCTAGAAAATGAAACCTTCAAAAAACACAGATTAGAGGGCAAATGCTTAAAATCCTGCTTAGATAGATTGATATAATTGTGAAGTTGACTGCTAAAATGGGTGGAATGTCTCCAGATTTATACTAGCAGAAACAAGACAATCTAACTATCAGTTCCTAAATTTACTAAATTAACTTATTCAAGAGCTCCTACATGTTTGTTGTGTAGATAGAAGTATTAGCATGTTGCAGATCTCCACACACATCATACAGGATTATATTGTGGTTAGAAGAAATACTCTGATGAAAATACAACCATGGATTTAGGTTATGTGAGAAAGAAATATTTCTCAAGTATCACACGTTCTTTTCTCCATAAGAAATATCCACACATTTTCAATGCCTGTGCTGGCCTATACAACGTGACTACTGTTTTTTGTACAGATGGAAACAAACAGGACGATTGCATTAGTTCTGAAAGCATCTCCTACCAGAGCCAGCCTATTCCACTAAAGAGGATTTGGTTTCTGAGTTTAGTTTTAGGATAACTCTTGTTTTATTTGATTCTCCAGGTTAAGTTGCTAACACGGACTAATGAAGAACGGGTATTTTCACAGGAGCTGGAATATTCTGCTCTTTAGTTAGCATAAAATCCTGTATTCTGAACATGTCTTCAGACAGTTATGTGAGTTATTTGTTAGGTGGATTTATGCTTTTCATCTTAGCCTGAACTTCTCTCATGAGCAATGAGATAAATTATTTTGAAGGCATTCAGGAGCTAAGCATCCAATTGTATTATGTTAATATTATAAGATATCTACATTCATACATCGCAAATGACTGTGCTATAGTTTACTTAATGTTTTGCGTTATTATATAAATATGAGTATTTTATGCCAATGTATTTCTTTTTCCCCTTGGTGTTTAAGTTTAAGATTGTACTGAAGCTCTGTTGATGCAATAATTGAGGTTAAGCATGTGCATAAGTGCTGTTTGAGATGGGCGCCTATTCCCCAACGCGCTGTTCGTCTCCGGTAGATGATAGAAGATTGCTTTTCTCTTTGCTCATTAATATAAATACATTTTATCCTCTCTTTACACTAGCTATGTGCCGCAAAACCATTTTTATGATTATGTTATTTATAGTCCTGCACATTTCAAGAATATTCCATATAACTATATCAGGTATTACACCTGAAAATGTAGTAATTCACACTTGAAATACTATTTTGGGGGAAATAATGATTTCTAACATTAAAGTACATTTCAGTGCACACAATAGGGTTAAATTAAGATTTAGCACTAAACTTTAACTCTATATATCCTGGCCTTGAGCTTCATTGTGCCACTTTAGTATTGGGTTAATACAGTATATAGATTGAATATTTGCTAGAAGGTTTGTGACTAAGTGATTCCCATCTCCTTTGTAAAGAAAATCGACTCCATTAAGAGAGAGAAGACATATCAAGCTAACTGATTACATGAAGTCATAATCTTCTATTGAGGCATCACACAATGACATTGTTAACATTAGTATGCAATATTTATTATAAATAAAAGAGGCTATTGAGGCTTGCAACCCATAAGCAGCTGTGGGTGGATGACTTCACTGTAGAAACACAGTGGAGTTATAATGAGGATAAAAGATTTATTTATATGTAAGTATGTTCTCATTAGTAATTCTGCACTAGCATGTAACAGATACAACTGGAAGACCACTCAAGTAGGTTTTACTATTTATTGTTTACACTTTGACTATGAATATTTAGTTAAAAAAAGGAAAAAAATTGTTTATTGTGCTGTGTATTATTAATTCTCATGAATGAAGATTTAATTTTTATGGGACACAATAACATCTCATCACCCCATGTCATGGAGATCCAGTGGGCCATTAAATGGGGAATCCTTGCTAAATGGGGGCCTTGCTAAAAATGGGGAATCATTTTTTAAGAGGTCCTTCTAGCACATGCTGTATGTTCAGACTGCATTGTAGCGTGTTGCAAGATTTCTTACTAATCTGCCTTTGTATTATACTTTCTCTCAAACAGCATTTTTGATACGTTTCTTAACAATATAGTTAAGGACCAACCCACGTTGCACAGAAGGCACAAATCAACTGCCTGCAGCCCCCTCCAAGATCGCTCTCACTGACTGTACCGATTGATGCCTTACAGCCTATTAGAAGAAAATTCAGCCTAACTTAACAACAAATTGTCTGTACTACCTCACATTGCCTTACTACTGAAAGCATGTGAAGACTGGATTTACTTTCGCATGCTGTTTCACATACACCTTCATCAGGCAAAGCCTAACAAAATTAAGGCAATGTTTCAAAGCATGTATCCACCCTTCAAATTGGACTACAATAATTTTTGTTCAAAATCCATCCTCCCTGTTGGCTAGCCTAATTTGATCCATTTAATTTATTTGCAGTGTTCTGAAACAGGTCAGTTTGTAAAATCTTTAGCATATTCAAGGATATTTCATTACTAATGGAGTTACGGTACAAGAAAAGGATGTGTGTACTATTTGGAGAATATTCTCTATGTAACAAGGACCCACCCCATAACTACTACTTAACAGAACACCAAAAAACAAACAAACAAAAAAACTCACAAAAAGAACAACAACTAGAAAGCTAATGTACTGTTTTATTTTTATCTTAGAAGAATGAAGTTCATCAGGTATTCATTCCTCAACTTAGGAATTACATTGACATGGTTCATCTCTTTCTAAAACTGCCATTTAAGTTGATTACATGTAAGCTGGCTGGTAAGAAAATATTATTCATATTGAAAACAAATCATTTAATTTAGAATCACTCAGCTCAGCAGCAAAAGTCCGTACCAAAAATTACTGAGAGAAGATGAGAAGAATTCTACTTCACCTCCAAATGTGGATGAAAAAACACCTTCTTCTGTTTCAGCTGTTCATTTTCAATGAAAATTGTGGTTTTTTTTTTTTGATTAAAAAAAAAAAAATAGCCAACACCTTGAAAAATACTACTTGTTGTGGCTGTAGCAAAATAGGCTCCCCTTTTCTTTTTTTTGTATAAACTATTATTTATTCTGCTGAAAATAGGATGTATAAAAAAGCTTTAATTTGAAAAGCAATTTACTCTTTTAAAAAGACGGTATACCCAGCTATATCTGCTTATAGGAACAAGATGTACGGTAAACTTAAAAAAATTAACACAGCTGACCTAAGTTACTTTCATTTCCTATACCTTTCCTGTCACCATACTTGTAAACTTGTACACTGTTTAAAGAGATAAGAAGATGAGAGTCTGAAGCTCTTATTATTATTCTATAGTGTAAGAGAAAATACAGAGACTGTAGGAGTTTAATATAGTAGAAATAACATGCCATTTAGATCCTACTACGCTGGGCAATTGGATCTAAATTTATTGAGTTTTGAGAAAATTCTAACACAAGATATCCCCACTCAAATATCTGTTATTTTTTCCCTCCAGTCTGTGATGACTGCCTGAAAGGAACAGAAAGATGAACTTCCTAATTTAGGTGAAACTCTTCCCATTTTTAAAGATTCATTTGTGTATACGTCACCCTACAGAAGTACACAGTATAGATTTTCAGACTACTCCTTTGGGATTCAAGATATGAGCTTCAGCATATTAAGTAACAAATCATTTTTAAGTACTTCCAAGTTTATCACTTCAATTGCTCTGTGCAGATGATGCACAATTCAGCTGGACTTGGAAGGTATTCTCCACTACCTCTCCTGTCAATCTAGTTCTTAACTCTTTCACTCCCCAGGGATCCAGTCCAAGTCCCTTTCAAACCATTGGAAAGGTTCCCACTGATTTCAGTGGAACCTAGATCTATACAGATGTTAAATTTAATTAGACAATTATTTTCCTCTGATTCTTGCATTTATCACACATAAAAACAACACAGTTTTTTTTCTCTATTTTTTTTCCCTGTAGTAATCTAGGTGGCTGGTGCATTTGCAATCTGAAAAAACAGATCTCTTCTTGCAGAGTGTAAGTTTCCACATCTTACTCAAAAAATGTATAACAAAGCTATTCAGAACTCAGTACACGTTCTTTCCTATTCACAACTCTTTTTTTTTTTTTTTTTTTTTTTTTTTTTTTGACAACCTAGGCAATAATTCACAGCTCATTTGGTCTCCTAAATAACCCTCTTTATATTTACATGGTAGGCATTCCCCCATTACCCAGCAGGATTCAGCTGTATTGGCAGGCAGTCATTAGGCATTCTTAAGACTTTGGAGGTTTAACATACCCTTCTCTAGTTAGTGTCTTTGAAAACACCTTGTATGGTTACCATCTCAGCAAATATACAGCAAATCTTGACAATTTAACAATAATAAACTGTGTCATTTTGCAATTTTGAAGTAGTTCTTTCTTTGGGTCCTATCCAGGTTCCCACATGAAGCCTTTAAAGCTCAGAAGCATTTTGCCCAATGGAGGATTGTTATGTTTGTTTCTTCTGCTAGAAGTTAAATGAGCTACTTGAGTTTCTTTGCTAAAATTTTCTAACTGTATACTTGCTTTTCATTACGTACTACAGTTACTTTAACCCAGCATCACCGAGAATTCTAGGGGAAGTGAAAATGATTCAAAAATGCATCCTCTGTTGATGTATGGATAAAAGTCCTTTTAGGACAGAAATGAACTAGAATAAAGATAGTAAAACCCAGTCTAACTCTCACAAAATTGACGCTTTTGCTAGAAGATATCTTTCTCTACAAAGTGGCAATCTGAGCACAAAAGAGACTCTAGGAGGTCTTGCTCCTATCGAGGAGCTCTCTCAAATGACTTCCTCCACTGGCTACACAAAGTCACTGCTCTGCAGCCTTCCTTTACTCTGACATCTCTAGTGCAAATGGGACCTATAGGGTTCTTTACACCTTCTCTTTCCTAACACATAGGCCACAGAAATAACAGTACCTCTTAACATTCTTCAGTAAATGCCAAGCCATATTATGGAGGCTGGTAGGAATTTAGAAGAAAACAGAAAAGTTGATTTATATTTCCATTACTGATGTTAATCACTGGCATTCTATTTGTTCTGAAGAAATCTCCAAACAAATCTGGGGTGACAGATTGCCAATCGTGCCTAGAGTAATTTGCATCCTATGAGCTTTGAATTTACACACATGTTCAAAACTGTATTTTTTTTACTGAATGGACAAATATTTCTAATTAATATAATAAGAGTGCTTACAGTGGCAAAAAATCTCAAGGAAAGTGATTTTGTTTTGAAGGATAGAATATAATGCAACCGTCTTTTTGTTTAATTTTGAAGTCTTTTCCTTATAATATTATTTGGAAGTTAAATTATGGTAGATATTTCTCTGATGGGAACCTGGGCCTTCATTACACATTGCCTCACATGCGTCATATGCAATGCTACTAGATACGTCCAGATATTCAAGGAGCAATTTCCAGGCAATTCTTAAAAAAAGAGCCATTTACACTGATGACATAACATGAAAAGTATGTGATGTTATTTAATCTGCAATTGTATTCCTCATGTTAACAAAATTAGTGAAATCATTTTGAAATCTTTAAAACCAATAAGCACTCGAGGTATGTATTTCCCACATTTACGAAGTTGAAGTGACACACTGACACCGTCAAATAGTTCACCACTGCAGCTGCAATGAAAGGACCCCAGAATACACTAACTATTTGGGTTTTCTTTAATTAAAGTGAGTAATTATTAGTTATAACTGTTCACATGGCATCCCATACCTTCTGAAGTCTTCTCTTTCACCTTTAACAATTTGCATGTGAGAATATCCCTGTATCACTTGAAATGCTTTTATAACAATGTGTCTTTTAAACTTTAAAATTCAAACTAATAAAAGTAGCATCCTATTAAAAGAAATCCTGGATGCAGAACAGTATTTTAGGATGCTAATTGCTCATGTTACTAGCCATCCTTGAAACATATGCTGAAAACACTCAAAAGTGTTCAGAAATGCCTCTCTAAGTCATAAATCTTTTACAGGTACAATTATGTGAGAGCAGCAATAGGAAAAACACATTCAACATCTGGAGTCATAGGAGTTTACTCAAGTAAAATTGCAAAATTAAATTTAGATGAACTTAATTAAAAAAGGGATCCACTTTAATATGGACATTCATCAAGTTCTCATTGAAAACCTTTCTTGCCTCAAGAAAATATAATAAAGCATGAACACAAAAACCATATAAAGGCTGAAATGAAGTGTGAAAGGATAGTCAAAAAAGAAATGCAGTCAGAAAGAGCTCTTTTTTCCTTATTTTAACACAAGTGCACACACATGCATTTCCTTTAATTGTATTTTATATATATAATACACAATATAATCTATTATATTGTACTGGTTTTTGACTTGAAAAGTGAGCTGGTCATCTGTATGCCCTGAAGGTCATTAACCTTTCTGAGGAATATGTTACACATTTATTGGTAACAAGAACAAGTAACTTTCTCTCCCTCTCTCCCTGTATGTACTTATATACCTACAGTTGGTCAACTTTTTCTCCTAGAACCTAATAAACTTTAGCTAAAAACAGTTAGACTTGTTAGTGCTTAAATGTTTGTTACCTGAGTTGCTCCTGCTGCAGTGAACAGTAGTTCTGTCACAGGGCTGAGACTTTAATGCCTTGTAGTGGATTTTCATTTGCCTTATCTAAGAGTTAACAAATGAGGCTCTTCTGCTTTTGTTTACTAGGTCATTAATGTCTCCTGTTTACAGAGGAAAAAGATCTAGTAGTTCAGCACCAGTCACTTCTAGCTTCCATGAACTGTGTCTGTTAGAACAGCATTGACTTTCAGCTCCAACTTAGAGTGCGTACAGAATGTAATAGCGTCAAATAACAATTCGAAAAAATTAGAATAGTACTATGAGGATCACCTTACAAAACTGCCTTCATAATTTGTTGTTCTGCACCCTGGCTGTATGATCAAGTAACATGATGTGAATGCTGTATTCTTTTACTTCTAATAAAGAACATTACTAATGCAGTATGCTCTGAGGGAGATACTGTCCTTTATTAGGGACACATTCCAACATTATAAGAGTCACCCAGCAATAATGAAATGTAATCTGTCTTGACGATTCATGGTAACACATTGTTATGCTTATTTTTATATGAAAAGAGTATGACTGGATAGGAATGCTACTGCTGTTGAATACATATTTAAACTGAAGCAGAGGTTCTACTGATATACTTGGTAAATGACAATAAATTGCTAGAGGAATGATGAATAAATATTTTGTTTCCATATCAGAAGAGTCCTAATTTTTTGAGGAGCACCCTAATTCAAAAGGTATTTATATTTCAATAGCTTGTAATGGGCAGGACTTGGAAGTAGTGTTACTTGACATCTGTTTCACAGTGAACTAAAACCAGCATGAGTATGACTGAACTAGGTGAGGTCAAAGGGCTCTCCATACTCTGCCTCTAATACTGTGCAACAGCCAATGTCAAGGGGAGGAGGACAGCACATGGTGATGTCTTAGCCCCCCCTGGCCACCTCTTTCTCCAAGGCCAAAAAACCTAATGCATATGTAGCATAATGGTGAGAGTCATTTTGAGAAAATCAAAAAAAGAAGTGAGAATCAAAAAGCATCACAGACAATATTATAATCCAAAAATTAGATCTTTCCTACCTGAAAAACCAAATACACACCATGTGCTTTTGTGTAAAATAATACTACACAGTATCCAGATACAGTTTCCTAGAAAATATATTCCAAAACAAAACCTGCAGTGGGACTTGGCTGTCCCCTCCTCTTTTTTCGCTTTTACTATAGCTGTGAATTTCCTTCCAGAGCAGAAATTCTGAGCTTCAAGGAGCAACCAGACCACATTCTTTTGTAAGGTCTCCACAGCAGCACAAAGGGTGTGGGGCAATATCTGAGAATCTGGCCCAAGGTTTGAACAATCAGACTGATTACAACAAAGACAGCATTAGATGTGAAAGTGATTTCTAGTTTTACATCTTATTTGCTCCATTTTCAAAACTTCTGAATTTCCTTTTTGTGCATTTTACTTTCTCTTTGGAGCCTGTCCACCATCCTTATGTAAATGGTTACATTGTTGTGTATGTACAATGTTAAACCTTTTGTGAGCAGTTACACTAGTTGAGAGAACCATAAATATGACCTTTCTGATTTTACTCTGATGAAAATTCCTCAGAACTTGTGTCCTGAGCTCAACCTTGTACAGATCAACATACATTCTTATATCTGTGCATAGGTGAAACAGAAATACCCCTCCTCCCCCTCCCCCCCAAGATATAGTTTTAGTGTAACATTACAGAAAACAATAATAATCTAATGTGGTTTACTATAGCATCTTTAGATCTTACCACTGAGACTGAATGTGAAGATCATTAAATTGCTGGCATCAGGTTCCTGTAGAGATTGGCAGAAATTCAAATGGGTGATCCTGCCAAAAGTCAGAAGAAAACATTCATCAGAGAGATTATTATTTTTTATCACACTATCCCAATACCCTCAGAAGCCTTGCTTTATAAATGCTTACTGGAGGCTTAATGATAAGACCACTGAAATAGGTCTGAATGCAACACACCAGCACCTTGACTCTTCAGATGACTGCAAAACTGAATATTGATTCCCACACAGTACTTTCTACATAAAAACTGTCCTTTTATGAAGGCAACAGAACAGATTTTACCAGGGAAAATAACTGTATTGCACGATCAGTTTAAAAAAACTGCACTGGAAAGATGGCTAATGGAAAAAAACAAACAAACAAAAACACAAAAAATTGGCCAACCCCAAATTAATGGAGCATACACTCATACACAGTTCATTTTCATTCCAGATCAAAGATGTTTTGAAGTTCAAACAAATTTGCCTCCTAATAGTTTTAGTACAGGATTATCTCTCTTAACATCTAAAAAATAACATTCAGAGTTGGCATTTAACAGCTTATTTGTACTGCAGCACTCTGGGGACAAGCAAACTTGTAATTTCTACCATATGTGTATCATTTCTTCCATAACAGTATTGAAGTTCCTATACAAAAAAGCATGACTGAGAAAAACTCCAGGAATAGGAGTACTTTACTAAATACATGTATGATATATAATTATTTTTGCATCAATTATAATTATTTTAATTAACACATATTATTTTGTAAATATAAATATGTATATATGTATAAATTTGTTTCCTTGATGTTTACATGGTTATTTTTCAAGTTATTCTTGGTTATGAGAACACAAAAACTATCTTGAAGTGAAAGCAAAGTAGAAATGGACTTGATGACAAGAAATACATAGGGAGGTAGAACAATGCTCTTGGCTCAGACCAGTTTTCTTAATTTGTAGCACTCAAATCCAAGTTGCCTCTATTCAATAAGAGCAGCTCTAAAATCCTCTGAAGCCTGTGAAGCAAATTCAGAACAGGAAAAAAAACACCTGTAAGGATCTAACATTGAGCTCTAGAAGAGTACAGAATGTCTCAACATCTCTTCCTTACTCTTTTATTCAAGCTTCCAATGAAAATATTGCCATTTTCACTCTATAACAACAAATTCTTTCTAGTGAGATTTTCAAAGGCATGTAAGAGAACTGGGTGTCTAATTCCCTCAGGCAGTTTTGAAAAGTGCACGATTAATATCTTACATAGCTCCTTATACATCAAACCATTTCCCAGTGCACTTCACATTAATCTTTAATCTAGACACTTTAATCTTCAAGTCTTCATACAATAATCTTCAATGAAAGGTTCTTTCTGGGAGTTTACAGTATATTTAACACAATTTAAAAACTACTAGTGCATTGCCATAGTTTTTAATACCCAGAAAATGTTTTATAAATTAGATCAACTACAACCCGGCCAAGGTTTCTGCATTTTTAATATCTTTGGTGGGAGATTACAACAAATGGGTGCTGGAGGGAATGATTTAGCTGCTTAAGCATCAGTTTGCAATACTGTAAATCACTCCAGAACTTTAGCTGTAGATCCCAGAGTTCATTCAGTGCTTCACATTTTCCAAGGTAAGGACCAGTATCTCTGTATATGCTACTGGGGAAAACAGCATATCCTACAGTGTACGTTGCTCTGTTTTGGCAGCACTCTGTGTGCACATCTGGCCATGGACATAGTTTCCATATCTGTGTTTTTGCCAAAAATATTAGCTGTTGGACTAGTGTGCCAGGCCCGTTCTGCAGGGATATAGCCATGACTTCAGCTCCTCCTGGCCTTTACTGTTCCCTTCAGTGCTATTTACTTTACCGAGTCCTACTTACAGACCAGGACTTGACAGCGTTAGCCCTATCCAAATGCACAGTGGAAATAAACCTCTAGGCATACAGTAAAATTATACAGTAAATTCAGGACAAAACGCAATAGGTAGAAGAAAAAAAAAAAAAAAAGACAATAACTGTCATTATGATAGTCTTTTTTTTTTTTTTTTTTCTAGGTACATGGGTGAAGGCACAATTCGAGAAGAAATTTGAAGAACCAGTTTTGCAGGTGTATCTTAAGAGTTTTGACAGGAGAAAGCAAGAAGGTGCTGACTCGAATGTGAAAGCTGAGATGGAAATGGATGTCATGACAAACTGAGGTTGGAGCTGTTGCTTTCATACTGACAAGGAGATGACATGGAGTAGAAAAAAGGAAAATTGGCTGTGTAAAATCAAAAAGGTAGAGGCACATAGCACCTGAGTGCTGTGGTCAGAAAGTGATATGGGCAAAGAAAGACACTAGGAAAATGATTTTTCTAATAGCATTATTTGAGCTCAATAAGCTTATGATTGTTGATATTTGAGCAAGTGAATTCACACTGGGAGAAATCTAAGAGACAACACAGATGGCCAGAAAAAAAACATGTACCACACTTCAGATGCCAGCTGGATTTGAGGTGGCAAAAAGAAATCTCAGTTGAAGACAATGCTCAGGTAATGAATGTGGGTGATTATTGAGATGGTAAGTTATTTACAGACATTGTGAGAAAGCAATTGAGAGGGTTTCTGCAGAAAGAGTAAGGACCAGTGTTTTAGTGATGTTGGCTTTGAAAGAGAAACTTTGATTTTAGTTAGGGTAGGAAGAGGCAGGCTTGAAGTACAGAGGTTCACATATTTCCTAACCAGCCTCAGAAATATGGTAGCTGAATCTGTGTTTGCAAGTGAGTCTCCTCATGTATAAACTAGGAAGGACATCAAAACCTGACTGTTCTACAAACTCCTGCAGCTGGAGAACTGGTAAGGCAGATTCAATGAAGGGCACAAAAAGGAAAGAATGGAGTCCTGGCAGCCAAAAGAAAGAGGATTACAGTAAGTTCAAAGTTGAAACATTTGACAGGTTGTGGTAGCCAAAGGTGCAGTACTAAGTGGACGGGAAAAGTCATTAGAGACTCGTTTGAGCAGTTTCTGTTAAGTACAAAGAATGAGAATTAGAGTACAGTGACTGTAAAGTATGGTTCATCCGTTCAGGGATGAAAGTGTATTAGAAGGGCAAGTGTGGTAAAAAGTGAGACATTCTGAAGAAGTGAAAGAGTAATGCAAAGTTCAATTGTGAAACAAAAGAGGAAGAAGAGTGACAGACTGGAAGGTAAAAAAGGATAGGCTGGGGTCACTTCATAAAGTACATGGGCAGCAGATGAGAACAATTTGAGACAGGCTAGAGGACTGTTTCAGGACAGAACAATGAATGAAAGGAGGAGTTATGAAGATGATCATATTTATCCATTTTCACTGGGAAGAAATTGTCAAGTTACATCTTATATAAAATTGTTGTGGGAGAAGGTTTGAGGAATGAATCAGAAGTGGCAAAGAGGTTAGGACTGCGGGTACAGATTTCAATTATAGTAGCTAGGCATTCCGCAGAATGGGAAGACTGCGCAGTGGAGGAAGTCACCTTGGTCACAGGATTTCTGCTTGAAACTTTTTGTTGCGCAAAACAAGTGTAGAAAGCATCTATAAGAACTGTGGTCATGACAACTTTGATAGATTCATGAAGAAGCCAGACGCTGAACTTAATCAGTTCAAGAACATCACTTTAGTGTAGGGAGACCAAGGGAGGAGAGACAAAGTATTTGCTGGACTTCTTCACCCCTTGCTAGACCAAGTCATAAGTGGGTCTTAATTTTAAAACCCTCATGGTGTCTGTGACTAATGAAAAAATTTGACATATGGATGAGTTCAATTTACCATGGAGATGCAGCACTTCAAATAAAATTGCAAATCTATAAAAGGTCTTTGAATATCTGGCTTACATTCAGACACCTGAACAGGCTAAAAGATACAGACATATTTGTCCCACTATGCTTTTCAACTTAAGAAAAACTCCTATGATTTGTACTTTAAAGAGAAACATGAAATATTTCACGGGACATGACTGTTTCAGTATGAAGACATGAACATTTGATGATTTGGGCTGTAATTTCCATCTTCTTCATGATCAAGTGGATTCTAGGTGTCTGGTTCATCAAGAAAGATGCATTATTCATCACATTTCTGTAATGCAGAAGAATCTCAGCACATGTAATATAAGAAGCAGCAAGCCTCTCAAAGCCTTGGCAGACAATGGCTGATAAAATGTCTGAGAAAGCTAATGTTATGATGTATATAAGGCAAATTACAGTCCTGGAAAGCAAGGAAGAGCTTAGGGATAATATAAGCACTTATGTTCCAGAAAGCTTAGTGAAAGTAAGTTATCATAAAACACTGAGAATTGATTTTGTGGATTAAGATATTTTCTTGTTAATGATTATGATAAAATTTAACCGTTTTGGCAGCGTCAGAAATTCAGACTAAAGGAGAATGAGAGAAAAAAACAAAACAAAACAAAAACACACACACACACACAACTGTAAGTTAAAAAGTTTTAATAATAATAGTCTTAATCTTAAGCAACATCCAAATGCACATTCAGATTGCAACAATCAGCTCAGAGGACTGAGTGGATGATTCCCTAAAGATGCAATTTATATTGCAAATCAAAAGGGTCTGTGATGACACCCATGACTTCAGCTTCTAAGTTGTACATCACAAATGATGGCAGTAAGTACAACAAAGAAATACTTTAGCAAGAGAAACATCAGTCTTGACTATGCACTGACAAGCACTTTCAAAGACTTAGATTTGAAAAAGAGTAACAAATAGTTGAACTGATTATGTCCTAAAGTTTGCTAAGAACCCAATGCTTAATTTTACATCCTAATATAGTCAACTTGCTTGAATAGGTTACCATAAAATACTCATTAATTTATATATCCATTAGATTAATTTGCATAAGATATGTATTTGACAACATAAGAAATCCCATAGCACCAAACATAGCATTTTAGAATTAGATTTCTAGTCATTTTTGCTCTCCTTCACAAACCTACTCTTCATCTATTTACATGTAAATGCACTGACCTTAGCAGAATTTTCCATAATAATAATAATTTGTATTCATTTAGATGCATATACATATATGAAAAGGCTAAATCTGTCTATCTACCTTTAATAAAAATTGATTTCTGCACTTTATTACAAATGAATGCAGCTCAGTATAGCAACACCTGCTAGTACATCTAACAGTAGTATAAAACACTGGAAAATTACCACTAGTGTTATTTCCTAGAAACAATGGAAATCCAGCATTGGAATTGGTCATGTAACTCAGATATCACAAGGTTTCAATACAGCAGAGAAAAGCAGCATTTTAAATTTTTTTGGGGGGAGTAAGGAGGTGTGAGGATATGAGTTATACCTAACACTGCACTGTGCTTAATGCTGTGAAATACGTGGAAGCAAGGTTAATTGAAAACCTGAAGTAATATAAAAAATAAGCTCAGCCTTTAACAGGAATGCATATGGTGTATAAAGCTCCATTGAGCCCAGGTGGATAAGTGAACATTTTTGATGCACATTAGTTGGAGAAATGAAGAAGTAGAAGCAGATAATAGGTATTATTAACTAGAACATTCTGAAGGCCTAGAACAGAAATAGAAAATCACCACCATGGAAACATTTTATTGATTATCTTTTCTTCCCACCCCAGAGAATAGTAGGTCCCTCATTTCCCTTTAGTCACAGCTTCTTATTGGCTATGTTTATCATCCCTCTAGGCAAGAAGGGGTGGCTTTCAGAGCCAGAGTTTAGATAAGAACATCTGGACTCCCCTGTACAGTCACCTCACTGGGGAGGTAGAGGATTTCATGTACCAGCTCTTCTCTGCCTCAGCACACGTGCACCCCACTACAGTTGGAGCTGTAAGACCACAAAGGGGAGGATTGTGCTGGTCAACCTCTGTCCTCCAGGGATGATTTTATTAGGCTGGAGTTATTCAGGCTCCCTGAGAGAGTGTAGGAATCAGTCTAAGAATTCATTATACCACACCTGTAAGCATCCTATGCACTCGTGTCCCACATTATTCTTTAAAAAAAAACAAAAACAAAAAACACTTAAATACAAGCATATCTATTCATCTATATAAAGAAATATAAACAAATAGGTGTGCATTCATTTCCACATAAAATGATTATAGTGTTCAGTTCATCTATGTGGTAAAACACCCACGTTCCCTGCCATGCTGCCTCTGTCAGCATGAACCAGGCCAAGTATAGGGGAACCTGTTTGTAGCTATATTCTTTTACATTTAAGTATTAGCAGTGTCTTCCATGACATACCTATCTGCAGTTGCCTAGGAATTAGACCTCTTCATTATAACTATCACCTCTCCCTGGCTGCTGTTCCAAAAGGATGCAAAGTTCAGACCTTCTGACTAACAAGAACATGAAATTAAAATGATGCATAGGCAGGCAGGAACCTAGAAGCACACAAAATTATCAAGGCAGGGAATAGTCTTCTGAAGGAAAACTCCTAAAAAGGTGTTGTGTGACACCAAAATCAGTGACCGATACTTTGAAGGGGTGGACCTTTACATGCTCAAAAAGAGAGCATATAGAGTGTTAATTGCAAAGAGCATGCTGATTACAAAAAACATGAGAAAAAAACTGTAATAGTGACACATAACACTTTTATTAACAGCTATTACTTTCTTATGTTTGAAGAAATATGCTATAACTTATCATTTGAAATTATAATTAATTGAACAGCTTTCCTTTTATCACCTCTGTATCAAAATATCCTTAGCATTTTATAGCAATATTATGCTCTCCTACATTTGAGCCTAATAGGCAATAACAACTTTTTCCTCCCTATTTCTAGATCCTGCTGTAAATAAAATAATTTATTAAGGTTTGAATGTTCAGGAGGATGTATGTGAAAACCAATGTTTGCATTTCATTAGCTGCATCACAATTAACTTAATTGCATGGCTAGAACATACTCATTTATATGCAACTGTGTGTGACAGTTTTGGAAATTCTGGCTTAAGTTAATGGTGTGTTTGTTGTACTTTCATTTTTCTTGCTACTGATCTACAAAGGACTATCATAAACCTTTGGTTTCACTGTTTAATAGCAGCATGGTACTCTGTTAACAGGATCTGAAAGATCTGATTTATGCAGGCAAGGATTCAGCACCTTCCAAACCCCATTTTGTGAGCCTGCATACCTCTGAATTAAAGCCATTTCCTTCTTTTTCCAAGAGTCAGCTCGCATAACCAGATGATGATAACATTCAAATTATAACTTTGAAGTTTCTAGGTTAAGAGCTAGAGAAGAAACACTTACAAAGCAAAGCACTTAAGCTTATTTTTATCTAGTGATAGGCTTCAGAAGGATGGACTATAGCAGACAAAACTCAGTGACGTAGACATGAACCCCAACCTGGTATCTCAGATGCTTGAGGCAGTCTTTTCTGTTTGTAACACATGTGCCTGAACCTATGAAGTCAACTGAGAAGGACATCTGCTCTAACATGAATATGCCTGCATCTCTAAGTCTCTCATTTAGGAACCATTCCTCAGCCACGGCACGGCACTTTTGTTGTTGGCCCATTATTCCTCTAAATCTCTCTCCAAACCCAGGTCTAGATAGAGATTTTTCTTTTTGACACAGAGAAGTACTGGTGTCAATAAGTATTTAGGGCATCACTGTAATTCTTAATAAAACTAAAACTCTACATTAAGCTTGAAAGCAAAATGGTGTATCAACAAACACTTTTTTTTTTTTTTTTTCATCTTCCCTCTGTATACTTAGTTATTTCAAAGGCATATTTAGGTACTTCCTCAATTTCAAAAGATACCCTTTGAAAACACATTTGGATGAATGCTACCCTTTTCCATGGAGATTTGGCTAAACATTTTTGTTAGAGCAATTTTGTTTAGCATGGTAATGCAATCAGTATCCCAGGAGGCTCATCCTTCACATGATGCCTGCCTGTAGCTCCACTTGCGAAGTTATATTATGGCAGTCTTCACAGATAAAGTACTGAAACTGTAATGTACAAAGCAGCACGATAATCTGTCAGAGGCTGTCTTAAAAAAAAAATAAAAAGCTTCAATATAAATATTCACTGCAACCACCATGCTATGACAGTGCTTCATTTCAGGAACTGGTGGGTATAAGCTGTATTGCTCTTAAAACAAATAGGAGATTTGTTAAAAGAAATACTTTAAAACAAGAACTTTAAACTGTTAAACTTAAAACAAATAGGAGATTCTGTGAGCAATTTCTATTTCCTGGACAAAGCAAAGAGCATTACCATTTTGCAGAGGAAATGTGAAACAGTAGTGATCAAGCTGTGAACTGAATAAAGTCTATGAAGTGATTTATTATTCTAACTGCAGTCAGCTAGCAACAAAGTCAATCTCTTTCGTTGAGGCAGTGATTAGCGAGTGTAGTTGACCTATGACACCTACCACCTTGAATCCAATGGTTTTTATATTAAGTTAAAGGCTGAACATGCAGAACAATACATTCGTCCTGTCTGATACATCTACAGGCTTTTCAAAGACCTCTATCTTTACAAAGAACTTAAAGTGAAGTGTTGTATGTATAATTAAGTAAATGAAAATAATTGCCAGCAAAATCACATGGGATGAACTTGCATGTATGTTAGTATAGATGGCACTAACAAAGCAGCAGCAGTCTAATAAGAGACCTGCTAAAATGGACTTGTAAACAGATTTTTTTTGGATCCATGAAATAATTTGGTTATTAGACATTTATTTTAATAGCTGGACGTTCAAACCCTTTCTGCAGTTTTCACATTAAGCTCTTTATGCAATTCAGCTTCTTACTTTAAAGATAACTGGCAGGCTTTAGAGGAGCTGGGAATCTACAGGCTTCACATTTACTATCACATCATTTTAGACTATGGGGATCATCATCATGTGTTACACGTAGTAGTGTCCCCCTATCTGACAGGTTCCTTCAGAGCACCATTAAAGGCATAATCTCTTAAATTAAATTTCTAAAGAACAGACAAAAAAGAAACAGATTGATGCAGGAAAGGCAGAAGAAACACAGACAAATATCATGATCAGGTAGCAGGAAAGAAAGCTTTCCACCCCAGAAAAGAAAGCTCTAACAGTATTTATATTGGATCTTTACATGTAAGGTTTTAAGGTTCTTTTTCTCCACTTGCAAATATGAAGATATGTAGACATTGCCAGACAAAACCATAACAGGTTTCGAGTAAGAACCAAGTTGTTTGAGTAACCACCTTATGAAAATACCCACTGGAAGAGTGCAGAATATCTCACAGCAATTTTCTCCCCACAGGATAAACTTGAAAAAAAAAAAAGAAAAAAAAAAGGTGGTGTCAAGGTCTCTCCAAAAAACCTGAGAACTACCTGCTAGGTAAATTCATTATGCAAGCTACATCTCTGCCCCATTCTACTCTCCTTAATTGAAACTTCTTCAGGAGAGGATCATATGAAAAATAAAGGACCAATGCCAGGTCAACCTCTCATTCCAGTCATCTCAGTATTACACTACACTACACTACTTAGTATTACACATTACACTAAAATTGTTAATATTTCCAGTCCTTTAAAACTTTACTCATGACAGAGCAGTCAAATATAATCTTTAGCTCACAGGTTTCCAACACATATGTACATTGTTGTGGTTTCAAGAGTGCAGACAGCTATTTACTTAGGCAAATCTTAAGATTTGCTCACAAAGCAAGAGATGCATGTGACATTTGTAAGGCAGTGAAAATGAAGTGTCACAAGCTGGCCTGGGAAACAAAACAAAAACAAACAAACAACAAGTTTTACCATACTTCACTTAGCCTATCAATGAGAGGCTGGAGGACAAACTGCAAAACAAAATATTATCAGCTACTGCAAAATACAAAGGGAGATCAGCAGCATGGCTTTGGGCATACCTCACAACTTACATTCATTTCCACAGCACTTTCCACACCAGGGCAACCTAATAGCTACACACAGGGGAGGGGTTCACGGAACTGAGGTATGCTGGACAGTTCCATTCTTTTCACATTTCTGATGCCAGGAATTGCTTTGCTGGACCTTCTCTGTAAAATGCTTATTTTTTGTATACAGTAAGGGGACAAATAAAGCCTTTGGTTGAGTTATATATATTTAAAATAAGTAAATAAAATGCTTTCTGAAACTTCTAATAAAATATGTAAATTCGATCGTCCATTTTCAGACATTACTTATTAATTCTGGAATTCTTTATTTAAAACTGTTTTTAATGGAAATTCCAATTATTTAAAGAAATAATAAAGATACATCCCTGCCTAGGATTTTCATGGAGTTTTCATGTGATTTTTGATCCTGCAGTACAAACTTGGTCACCATTTTATAAATTCAGAAGAAAACTTATTTCAATGCTGTTCTACAAATCTTTGGGTATCAGGACTAACTAATGAATGCCATTCCTTAAAAAGCTCTGCGATAACTCCAAATACCCATCAAGTCCAGTAGTGAGACTCCATGATCCTTGTGGGTCCCCCCTTTAAACTTGACATATTCCATGATTTTGACTACTGTCATAGTGTACTAAAATCTACATGGAAAAGAAAGAACAAATTGACTGCCACCGAATGTAGAAGACACATGTTTAAAAAATGAAAATAACTTTAACTGATTGTAATTTGGAAGTAGACAAATGGAGAAAGAGACTGCCGGCTGTACGTTACGGTTTCCTAATTATTTCATCTGGAATTCCATCAACTGCTTCTCCTGTGAAGAATATTCTCTGTCTCTTCTATGAAATTAGAATGAATGACTAAGGAGCCGTGAGAAGCCAAGTGGTTTGTAAAAGCCTTGAATCATCCATACTTTATCAGCAAGATTTTTATTACTGGGCTGATTCTGAATTTCTGAGAGTTTTCAAGATACTAGTGACAAAATACTTGTGCAGTTGATTCTTCGCTTGGGACGGCCAAGATGTCTGCCTTTGACTCCTCATATCTGGGAAAGTGGAAGAAATTTTCCATGCTGTGCTCATGCCCAGAGGTGAACTATTCTGTAAATGCCTTACTTCTATATAGAAGTTTGTCATGACAAACACTTTTTTAAACAATTACTGAATCAAGAACTTTGGTGTGGAGAAGATAAGACTTCAGTTGTGTTTAAGGATGTGCCTTTCTTGTTCCTAAGAAAATGTGAGTTTGACTGCATGGAAACCCTCTGAAAGATCCTATTTAAACAACTGGTTACTCTTCCTCTTTAAGGGGAGGAATCCACTGTTAACAAGCCATAACTCATCAAGAAGTGCAAAAGAGAACCAGAGAAATGTTTTGAGGATTGGAGGGAATATTTTAGGACTCAAATATTCCAAGAACTCTATCAACAGATAGAGCTTATCTCAGTTTACACAAAGGAAGATTTAAAAGTGACCAAAACTGAGGACAGAATACATGTTACACAGAGGTTCTTTAATATTAGGAAGAAAGGGATAGCAACTAAATGCTAAAAGCTGAAAGGAGGCAAATTAACGAACAGGGCTCACTTTTTCTTAAATTAGTCATCGGAGACTGTAAAGAGGAGTAATGCATTCACTATCAAATTGGACTGGGTATGGTTTAGCAACGTTTTAGTTACAGAAACCTATTAAAGCCCACGCTGCTGTAACCAAGTGGAACAGAGTGATTTATGATATACAAGGAGATCAGATCTGTGTACCTAGTTGGAATGAAACCTCTTGCTTTTAATGAAACTGATACAAGCTTTAGGCTGTGAATACTGTGGATGTCAGGCATACCTGACACGTGTATGCAAACCTCTTAATGTTAGAAATGGTTTTGCCTAATACATTTTCCTCATACATTAAAAAAAAAAAAAAAAATCTATGCAGGTAATATTTCCCAAAGGAGATATTCAGAACTTGTTTTAGGGGGCACCAGCTCTTACTGAGGTTTTGACCATTATATATATGATTCTATTATCCTTTCTCATTAAGTAGTCCTAGAAACATTTTCACTATTGCAAATAATACATGGCACATGGGACAAACCTATCAGGTCGTTTTGGGAGGAGAGAAGCTCTTTCAGATATTTCCTGATTAGTTTAAGTATCCTTCAAGGGACGTTAGTAATCTAATTTCACCTTTTTAAACAGGCTAACAGGAAAAGGCTAGCATTACTGAAATGAAAGGTATTCTAACATCTATTAATTTTTACCATTTCTCACTCCTTGTCCTGGTTTCAGTTAGGATAGAGTTAATTTTCCTCCTAGTAGCTGGTAGGGTGCTATGTTTTGGATTAGGATGAGAAGAGTGCTGATAACATGCTGATGTTTTAATTGTTGCAGAGCAGTGCTTACACCAAGCCAAGGACTTTTCAGCTCCTCGCTCTGTCCTGCCAGCGGGCAGGCTGGGGGTACAGCAAGAGCTGGGAGGGGACAGAGCCAGGACAGCTGACCCAAACTGGCCAAAGGGCTATTCCATACCATCCGACATCAAGATAAGCAACATATAGGGGTGGCTAGTCAGGGTGAGGGCACCAGCTGCTCGGGGATAGGCTGGGCATCGGTCAGAGGGTGGTGAGCAATTGCATTGTGCATCACTTGTTTCGTACAAACTATTATTATTATTTCCTATCTTAATAAATTGTCCTTATCTCAACTCACAGGCTTCACTTTCCCATTTCTCTCCCCCATCCTAGAGAGGGAGGGGGGAGGGTGAGCAAACAGCTGTGTGGTGTTTAGCTGCCGGCCGGGTTAAACCATAACAGCCCTTTTGGCACCCAAAGTGGGGCTTGAAGGGTTGAGATAACGACAGATCTGACCAGAGTGGTATAAGTATTAGACCTGCTTAATAGTTGCTAGTCTCTATGTTGATTGCTTTAATCTCAAGTCTGCTGTGGCTGTATTCCAAATAGAGTTTTATAGCACATTACCTCCTGTCGTGCTGTTTGTCCTTTCTGGGCCCTGGTTTAAGATCGTTATGATACTGTGCAGTGTAACAATAGCTTATGATATGATGAAATGTCTGGTCATGACTCTAACCTGGTATTTGTACTCAGCACTGTCGTCGACTCTATACTTTGGAAACCATATCTCGGGAACTATTAACAATTATACCTATTGCCTTTTTTCGTCAGGGAGCCAATCTGTGGAAGGGACAGGAGAAGATATTTTTTCCTACTTGTTCACTCCCCCTTTCTCCTTCACCACCCCCTTATCCTCCAAGCTAGTTACGATAGTTCTCCACGATGCTGAATATCCTTGGGATACTCAGACCAGCACGTTCTTGTTGTTATGTCTCCTGAATGTGCTTCAGTTTTTTTTTTTAAGGTTAAACAACTACTTAGGAATCTCATCCAGAGATCTGTCCTGAGGCAGGATAGCTGTGAGTGGCAGGGAGTGTGGGAGGATATGGGCAGGTTTCTAGAGCACTGGGCACCTCTGATGTTTTGGAATTTCACCCCTGAACAACTGCAAAATCTGAAAAAACTGGTAGAATGCTTGAAAAAAAGAGCGTCATGACTCTGGCAGTTCCAAAGTGACACAACTCACTGTAGCATGCTAGGGTCTGGCCTATGTCTATTGAGCTGCAATTGATGCTACTATCAACCTAGTGACAGACCCTAGAGCCACTCCAAGTCCTGTGACAGGCCCAATGGCCACACCAACCCCTATGATGGACCCTGCAGCCGCTACAGTTCCAGCTCCCGCAGCCGCTACAGCTCCTGTGGCTGGGCCAGAGAAACGAGCTGTAGCAGTGCAATTTGCCCCTGTAGACAAGGTGAAAAAATGGTACAGAGACTCAGGTTGTTTAGAATGCAGAGAGTCTTCTGCTAGGTCTAGGTATAGAGAAGATGATGCTGGGCCATCAGGGATGCATGAGGATGAAGATGAGGATGAAATCCTCATGAAGATGAGGTCAAAAAATCAACAGTAACTACCCAAAACCTATACAAGCTTGAGCTACGAAATGTGCAAAAAGATTTCAGTCACTGTATAGGTGAGCAGCTTGTCACCTGGCTGCTCCGGTGCTGGGACACTGGAACCAATTGTGTGGAATTAGAGGGCAGGGAAGCCAGGTGGTTGGGATCCCTTGCTAGAGATCCAGGCATTGACAAAGCAATTGGAGATAGAGTACAACCTTACAGCCTCTGGAGGTGTCTCCTGTCAGCTGTAAAGGAAAGGTATCCCTACAAGGAAGAAATTGCATGTCTTCCAGGCAAGTGGACCACTATGGAGAAGGGAATCTAGTACCTGAGGGAATTAGCAGTATGGGATGTGATTTATGAGGACCTAGACAACAAACAAATATCCACAGATCCAGATGACGTCAAGTGCACATGACCCACGTGGCAGAAGTTTGTACAGAGTGCACCATCATCATATGCCAGCTCATTGGCAATAATGGCCTGGAAAGAGGATGAAGACCCCACACTGGATGAAGTGGCTAAACAACTCCGGCAGTACGAAGAAAGTCTCTCCTCTTCCTTACAGGTGTCTCGGCTGTGGAGAAACTTTCTGAAGAGTTCCACCAGCTTAATTAAAGAGAATTTGTCTTCCTCCCCACCTGTACAAACCAGTGTCTCAGATATCAGGGGTAAGCGTCCTTCTGTGCAAGGAATATTATATAATGGGTACACACCCCATGCCACCCTGTGGTTTTACCTACATGACCATGGAGAGGACAAGAGAAAATGGGATGGAAAATCTACCTCAACCCTGGAGGCATGGGTATGCGATTTACAAGGAAAAACAATCAGAAAAAGGGGTTCTCTGAGAAACTTGCTGCTACAACTTCCAGCAGGTGGTTCTCCAGACATAGAAATGAAGATTCTGACCAGGACTAGAGGGCTCTCCCTCCAGTCAGGGGGAGGAAAGGGATAATTGAATTTATTGGACTGTGTGGATTCGATGGCCTGGCACATCAGATGCACAGAAGTATAAGGCTTTAGTAGACACTGGTGCACAATGTACTCTAATGCCATCAAGCTATAAAGGGCCAGAACCCATCTGTATTTATGGAGTGACGGGGGGGATCCCATCAGTTAACTGTATTGGAGGCTGAAGTGAGTCTAACCAGGAATGAGTGGCAAAAGCACTGTATTGTGACTGGCCCGGATGCTCCATGCATCCTTGGCATAGACTATCTTAGAAGAGGATATTTCAAGGACCCAAAAGGGTTCCACTGGGCTTTTGGCATAGCTGCCTTAGAGACAGATGACATTAAACAATTGTCTACCTTGCCCAGTCTCTCAGAGGACCCTTCTATTGTGGGGGTGCTGAGGGTCGAAGAACAGCAAGTGCCAATAGCTACCAGAACTGTGCTCTGGCGGTAATACCGCACCAACCGAGACTCCATGATTCCCATCCATAAGCAAATTCATCAACTGGAGAGCCAAGGAGTGATCAGCAAGACTCATTAACCTTTTAATAGTCCCATATGGCCAGTGCAAAAGTCTAATGGTGAGTGGAGACTAACAGTGGACTATCGTGGCCTGAACGAAGTGACGCCACCACTGAGTGCTGCAGTGCTGGACATACTAGAACTCCAGTACGAACTGGAGTCAAAGGCAGCCAAGTGGTACACCACAATTGATATTGCTAATGCATTTTTCTCCATCCCTCTAGCAGCAGAGTGCAGGCCACAGTTTGCCTTCACTTGGAGGGGAGTCCAATACACCTGGAATCGGCTGCCCCAGGGGTGGAAACACAGCCCTACCATTTGCCATGGACTGATCCAGTCTGCGCTGGAGCAGGGGGAAGCTCCTGAACACCTGCAGTACATCAATGACATCATTGTGTGGGGTGACACAGCAGAGGAAGTTTTTGAGAAATGGAAGAAAATAGTCCGAATCCTTCTAAAGGTTGGTTTTGCCATAAAATACAATAAAGGACCTGCACGAGAAATCCAGTTTTTAGGAATAAAATGGCAAGATGGACGTCGTCAAATTCCAATGGATATGATCACCAAATATAGCTATGTCTCCACCAACTAGCAAAAAGGAAACACAAACTTTCCTATGTTTCCTATGTTCAACGGGCTCAAACATGAAACCCCAGTCGCCCAGGAACCTTGGAATTTATTAGAGAAGGATGTGGCCCATGCTGAAGAAACCCCATTGTACAACAAGCTGCCAGAAAATGAGAAGAAATATGCCCTGTTCACTGATGGATCCTGTCGTATTGTGGGAAAGTATCAGAGATGGAAAGCTGCTGTCCTACACGACAAGTTGCAGAAGCTGCTGAGGGAGAAAGTGAATCGAGTCAGTTTGCAGAAGTGAAAGCCATCCAGCTGACTTTAGATATTGCTGAAGGAGAAAAATGGCCAGGTCTCTGTACTGATTCATGGATGGTGGCAAATGCTCTGTGGGTGTGGTTACAGCAATGGAAGCAGAACAACTGGCAGTGCAGGGGCAAACCCATCTGGGCTGCTGCATTGTGGCAAGATATTGCTGCCTGGGTAGAGAACCTAGTTGTAAAGGTACGCCACGTAGATGCTCAAGTGCCCAAAAATCCGGCTACTGAAGAACATCAAAACAATCGGCAGGTGGATCAGGCTGCTAAGATTGAAATGGCTCAGGTGGATCTGGACTGGCAACATAAGGGTGAATTATTTGTAGCCCGATGGGCCCATGACACCTCAGGCCATCAAGGCAGAGATGCAACATACAGATGGGCTTGTGGTCGAGGGGTGGACCTGACCATGGACACTATAGCACAGGTTATTCATGATTGTGAAACGTGTTGCAATCAACCAAGCCAAATGGTCAAAGCCTCTTTGGTATGGGGGACGATGGCTGAAATATAAATATGGAGAGGCCTGGCAGATTGATTACATCACACTCCCTCAAACCTGCAATGGCAAGTGCCACATACTTACAATGGTGGAAGCAACCACCACATGGCTGGAAACATATCCTGCGCCCCATGCCACCGTTCAGAACACTATCCTGGGCCTTGAAAAGCAAGTCCTATGGCGACATGGCACCCCAGAAAGAATTGAGTCGGACAATGGGACTCATTTCCAAAACAACCTTCTAGACACTTGGGCCAAAGAACATGGTATTGAGTGGGTGTATCACATCCCCTGTCAGGCACCAGCCTCCGGGAAAGTTGAACGATACAATGGACTGTTAAAGACTACACTGAAAGCAATGTGTGCTGGGACATTAAAAAATTTGGACACACATTTGGCAAAGGCCACCTGGTTAGTCAATACTAGGGGATCTGCCAACCAAGCTGGACCTGCCCAGTCAAACCTGTTAAATACTGTAGAAGGGGATAAAGTTCCTGTAATGCACGTAAAAAACCTGCTGGGTAAAACAGTCTGGGCTACTCCTGCCTCAAGAAAAGGGAAACCCCTTCGCGGGATTGCTTTTACTTAGGGACCTTGATGCACTTGGTGGGTAATGCAAAAGAATGGGGAGGTCTAATGTGTACATCAAAGGGATTTAATACTAGGTGAGAATATCCCATGAGTTGGATTGTATTATGTTAATTATGATATAATTATGATATAATACTGTATGTCATTACTACCATGATTGCTATATACCATAGATGAAAATGGTGATTAATTAGAATGTATTGGAAAGAGTGTAACCTCAGCATGACATAAATGGTAGGGAATAGGGGTGGATATATGTCCTGGTTTCAGTTAGAACAGAGTTAATTTTCCTCCTAGTAGCTGGTAGGGTGCTATGTTTTGGATTAGGATGAGAAGAGTGCTGATAACATGCTGATGTTTTAATTGTTGCAGAGCAGTGCTTACACCAAGCCAAGGACTTTTCAGCTCCTCGCTCTGTCCTGCCAGCAGGCAGGCTGGGGGTGCAGCAAGAGCTGGGAGGGGACAGAGCCAGGACAGCTGACCCGAACTGGCCAAAGGGCTATTCCATGCCATCTGACATCAAGATAAGCAACATATAGGGGTGGCTAGCAGGGGGGGGGGGGGGGTTGGTTGTGGATGGACTGGGCATTAGAAGGTGGTGAGCAATTGCATTGTGCATTACTTGTTTCATACACACTATTATTATTATTATTTCCTATCTTAATAAATTGTCTTTATCTCAACTCACAGGCTTCACTTTCCCATTTCTCTCCCCCATCCCAGAGAGGGAGGGGTAGGGTGTGAGCGAATGGCTGTTCCAAAACTATAACTCCGAAACTGTTAACACTCCTCCACTTCTTTCTTTGAAAATTAACATTATTTTAAAAGAGCAACATATTCAAATGTGTTTCTTTTTTTTCCCCCCCACTGACTTTAGTTCTTCTAAAATATTTAAACATATACTTAATAAATCAGCTTGTTTATATGACTCAAAGTCCTACAAAGTCCCACACTCCAAGTTTTCAGTTTTTTTTTTTTTTTTTTTTTTTTTTAATCTATCTAGAATACATAAATTAAGAAATGCAAGATGCTAAAACAAATGGTAAAATAATGCTTATATTTTTCATGCAAATCAAAAGGAAGCACATCCAGACTGGGCATTCCTCTTTTACACAGACAGAATTATATATGTGGTATCTGCAACACAAAAGCTCTAATGATGATGTGAAATTGGAACTTAACTGAGGAAGATCTGCTCATCTAATTGTCCTATGCCTAGAGAGCTATTACAAGCCAAGAAGTGATAAACAACATTGTAATTCTCTTCATGACATTTATTAATTAAATAAGGGATAAGTTATTGAGTCATTAGGAAGTTCAATCTCATCTACATAGCAGGACTTTTAACTATTTTTTTTTTTTTTTTTAATGTAATAGCCATGACAGTAGTTTGCTGTTTTTATCCCTCAGTTTCTAACTGATTAGCTTTCCTGTTGCTGTATGGCGTGAAAAATCAAAGTATGTTGGCATTATCTGTGCAGTTGTAACTCCTCCAGGGTTAAGTTCAGCTCTGGGATGACAAGCCTCAAATTTCACTAGAGAGTTACACAAAGGTAAATTTTGTCCCTTTGACTAAAGCTACCCCTCAGCTTCTGGAAAAGGATATTACAGTGAAGTGTGACCAATGAATCCAGTTGGACCAAGAAGGAGAAAGTGCTGGAGGAATCCATTACAGTGTATTGCAACCTCCCTCAGCACCAATTCACAGAGAAGAGATGTTGCTAGTACACCTAAACATGGCTTTTCAAATGCAACTGCTTTTGCTGTTATCTCTGGGAGTCCCTGACTCCATTTCAAGTATGTCACCCATGAGCCAGCACTGCTGTTAACATTTGTCTGATGGTACTGTTCCAGGCTCTTGGTTTTGATCACCCACAGAGCAGACCTAGATCAAAACCCAGCTACTGCCCCCAAGGACTGCAACAATAAAATACACCTATTCGCCTACAGAAAGGACAGCTGTATTAACCAGACAGTAGTACCCAGTATGACCCCTCACCCCAAACAAGTCATCAGCATAAAGATTTTATCACCACACTCATCTTTCTTTTGTGTTGCTTTGAACAGAGTGGCAATAGCCAAGCACACTTCATACAGATCAGCAGAAAATACACACATATTATTGTGATGCAAACTCTGAACATTTTAGAGACCTACCTCAAAGAGTTTGTGGTGGGGTGACCTTGGTGAGCCACCCACCCAGCTGCTCTCCCCTCAGCAGGACAGGAGAGGGAACAAGACAAAAAAGCCTGTAGGCTGAGGTAAGACAGAGAAACGCCCTACTGATCAAAGCCACAGGCAGAAAAGGCTCAGCTTGCAGAAAATAAACTTAACTTATTACCAGTTAAAATAAAGTCATACCTTCTCCTCGCCCCTCACGGCCATACTGCCCTCCCTCACGCAGGTTTCCACAGAGGCACCTGTTGGGCTCAGCTGCACCTTCTTGGGCAAGTGTGGCCCTCACACACCTGGACCCACCTGCCTGCCCCAAAACTTGGGACCCAGGTCACCCACACAGTAATTGCCAATAATTAATCAGTCCTCCACCCCCCTAAAATGGCGCTCTTTTCCCTGTTTAAAGAAAAGATTTTAAATGACAAGCTACTCTAATATCATGTGGGTATTTCAACGTATGTGAACGAACCTCTCATACTAGAGCTCAGATACGTTTTAGTAACCATACCCCTAGGTTTCTCTTGTTTTTTGTTGTGTTTTTCCCTCAGAACATGAAGAGTTAAATACACAATCAATGCCTTTGTCAGCCAACATCTATCTTCAGCTGCAGACCTTCACGTGCAAAAGACCCAAGCTACATGCACACAGTTGATACCTTTTGCAGAAATTACAACGTATTACAAGTAATTGTGCCTTAATTCTTGAGTAACTGTCCATGCACATATTCCACTACCAATAATTACAAAGCTGTGTAGCTGTCCACACAGTGAGAGGAGCACCTCTTCACCAACACGAGCAGTAGCTTTAGAGGTTTCAGAGTCTTGTAAAACCTTGCAAGTCAGGAACTTCCCTGTATCAGAGTCTGCTAGCCTGGGATTGGTAATCCTGGCATTAGAGGAAAGACTCAGCCAGAAGAGCAGCATGAAATCAGCTTTTTGAGCAGGAAATATGTCTGTCAGTGTTGTGATTTTTCATTTCTGCAGGCTAACAAGTGGCATATAATTGCAGTGATGAATTAACTCTAAGAATGTACACTAGCTCATGCATTTGTGCCAGCAGAAGTTACAGCTCTGGAGCAGAAGCTGCAGTGACAGCTCCCAGCATTGCAGAGTGTACCAGCTGCCAGAAAAGATTTGGGACCGAGACACAGGATTAGGATCAGAGTGTGAGGAGAGGAATCTTACTCTGGAAGAAGTATATTTCAGAAGGATGACTCTCTGAAAATCCATCTGTTCTTTACCTCCTCTGATGAAGATTTCTCAGCCATACTGATGAATGTACACCAGAGCAGGTGAAGGTTTCTCATAAGGCAATAAGCCTGTACTTGTCCGTTTGACTCCCAAGGAGCAATTGGGGAGTACTAGTTTTTTTCTGTGATGCCTTCTGCCCAGCAGATAAATGTGCTGTTCAGCCACCAAGGATATATTTTTCTCCCAAGAACTGGAGATGTATGTATACAGCATCTGCTTTGAATTGGTACAGCCCTTTTGAAAGGACAAAGCAAAGAAAGATTTAAAAAGCAAAACAGGAGCTAAATATATATAAGGATTTAATTGAAAGTAAGAGAACTTGTACAGAGCAATGGAATTTTCCCGAGTAGAAGGTCTGAACCAAAAGACAGCTGAGACCCACCAACACACAGAAGGCATGATTGGTTTTCCACATTCCTTGTATGATGCAGGACATAAGGCTGAGTGTATCCCTTAGGGATACTGCCTGTATCCAACAGAAAAACTACACAACACGCGCCCTACTAGAGATACACAAATATAACCAACTGCTTGAAGTAGAAACATGGTGCTAAACTGACATCTTGTATGTTTCTGTTCTGTTTGCTAATAAGTAGCTTTAGTATAAGTGTACAAATCCTATGCAGTATCTGTCAATGAATGCATTGAATTTTACAATGTACAGGTTTGTGTTTTTTTTTCTAATCATATTTACTGGCTGATTTGCAAATCTTTTAGTCATCAGTACAAATTAATAGAACTCTTGTGTAGGCATTAGGATTTACAATTTATTATGAAAACATCCATTAATCCTTGCCTATCTTCAGCTTGGAATCAGTTTTCACTTTAGAATAAATAAAGCACAGAAAAAATCATTGTCTGCTCTGCATTAGCAGAAAAATCAGTTTTCTGGAAATAAATGTTGACTATATAAAGTTACGTGTCTTTCCTCTTCCCACAAACTTCAAAAGCAATCTGTCTTCTACCACAAAATCTAAAATATAATCAGAAAATAATTATATTCTAGCTGAGTTGTAAATTAAATCAGAATTGTTAAACGTGAATTGCTAGGTCAGACTGGATCATTATAGTAATAAAAATAAAAATAAATAATAAAAAAAAAGATGCACAGGCCCCCTCCTGAGCTGAGTATTGTGATGCGGGGCCCTATGTGTTCTGCCACAAACAAAAGGAAACATGGACATTTTGTTGGAAGTGACAAATTCAACACCTTTTCAATAAAAGCCCAAATATAATTTCTTCTTCAAACCATTAACCTCTGAATGACTCACAAGCTTCTCAAATTTCCTGAAAACAACAGCAACAACAAAGCTCCACCACTGTTTCTGGAACCACTATTTCAATAAATTTCCTGGTTTTTTTTTCTGTTTTATCAAAATTATGATTTACTTTTCCATCTACCTGGGACAGGAGCTTATTACTGTTATTGTTTCGGTATACCTGCTTCTCAGTCATTTATTTCTTTATGTGTTTCCCATTTCCTTCTCTTTATTAAGCAACCTTTACACTTTCACATGCAAACAGAACTGTACTTCAGAGGGCTATGCATTCCACAGTACTTCTTTCTCTCTATGTGTCAGTCATCTTTCTTTCTCTGATACAAGCTCCCAAGGAGAAAAAAAAAACAAAAAACAAAAAAAAATTCCCATCCACCCACCCCAGACTTGCTCCCAATTTCTGCAAAGAAAGATTTTTTTCAGTCCCTTTGAATATATTTTCCTTCTATTTAATGGGTTAAACATCAAACCACCGAGGCTCAATGGGCTTGAGAATGCTCTTTGCCAGAAGAACTGGAATCCACCAAAGAGATTCCTGTTTATTTCCGAACCTTTTCGGTATAAATGCCTCTAAACATTTAATTACGGGGAATATATATATATATATGTATATACATACTGATTTGTTAGAAAAAGCTTCATTTTTTAGCACCTTATTTCAGGTGCTAGAATTGAAAAATCAGTTTTACTTACACATTTCAAAGTATACTTTCTATTGTAGAAACTACCAGAATATGGGAGACAGAACATCTAAACAGAAAAGCCATACATGTTTATACAGAGTAGTAAACAAGAGCTACAAGGAACACAGCTGCATTTCTGTGGTTTTCTCATTTTCTTAATGCTGGGTGTACAACACGACAGTGCTAGATGATACTAGCTGGGTGATGGCAGTAAAAGTCCGATTATAGAGCTCTGAATACGTCTGCTCTTACCATCTAAAAAGATGGGCAGATCTGCTTGTCTGAATGAAATAAGGCATAGGAAAAAAAGAGAGGCAATTGCAAAGCTGGCTCTTCATACAGTCTGAGGAATGAAGTAGGACGTGGCATAATCAGAACAACTGTAGAGGAATGTCACATACTGAGCATAACTAGCCAGTTCAGGAATAACAACCTGACCTAGTCTTTCCATGCAGTACAGAAAAAAATAATAATAATAAAAAGGAGTAGTGCAAGCTGGTACCTACATTAAAGCTGAGCTGAACTCCAGTGAATAAAAGGGGAGAAAGAAGTATGATCAGAGATTAACGATGTGGAAGAAAGAAGGCAGAGCAAAGTAAAAAAAATCATGGCTAGGACAACCACAGGAAATGTGCTGCCAGCAGACGTTTGTTTTAAAGTTTTCCATGACTGACTATGCGTAAGGAGAGCAGCTTTTTCAGAGTGCTGCAAGCTGCATTTGGAGGAGAGCAGAAACAGCCCCATGGGACAACCGTTAAAAGAAAGGCTTCTGAAGATGACACCTTAAAATGCAAGTTGCTTACCATCCTGCAATGCCAGCTTAGCACCGCACTGCCCCTGGGTTGCCATTCCCCTGTGCCAGCCTCCCCTGCTGCCTCCCTTCAACAGCTCACGCATAACGAGGCTTGGGGCTTGGTGGCTGAGCCCTCGGTTCAGGCCTACTGTCTCATACAGGCCAATATAGAGTTTCAACTTCCATCACCCCTCCAAGATTAATAAATTCAAATGTTTTAAGTTGGAGGCAGTCAGGACCTTCCAAAGAGACACCTAGCCCTGACCTCAGTCTATCAAAAGCTGGAAAACCTCAGTACTCCCTTGGATTTGTTCAAGGTTAATCAGCACTGGTGTTCAGCTTCTGTTTGATTTCTCATTTGAATTTATTATGTTTCAGTTTCCAACTGATTATTCTTGTTATGATTTTGCCTCTTGGATGACATAACTACACAGAAAAAGAGGAGTCTCTCTCATGGGCTATAACCACATCATTTCTCTTTTCAGCACCTTCCTTGATTTATCAGCTTCTCTTAAAAATTTGAGCCACTGAACTGGATAGAGGATTGAAATAGCAGATCCACAGATTTATAAATTGTTGAGACATAAATGGTGGTTAATATTTTGCTTGATTATAACGTGACTTCAGAATACTCATTTTCTTCATGCAGTCAAAGTACATTATCTTGCATACTTCCAAGGACAGAAAATAAATAGTAAACACACACTTTGGTCTCCTCTTTGTCATTTTATTGATGACTTTGCCATGCCTTTCTAGTAACAGGTAAAAACTACAGCTAGGATATGATCTGCTCCTAATTTACCCAGTTTTGTAGCTATATATGCTATATGATTTCTCCTAATAGACCTGCCTTTCCATTTTCTCTGTTTTATGACTTCTTCGTATGAATTACTATCACTTTTTTCCATTGTTACATGTTTGTTATTAATTTCTTATCAATTCCAGTCTTCAGTTCAGACCTGAGTCAGAATAGCCTTTAAACCAAAGATTCTCTAATTCTTGAAAGAGCACCTGGGGCTTTCTGGCCACTAAATGCATTCTTCCCTAATAAGTCCTGGCTTAAACTTCTGTTGTTATCTGCTTTCCTCATCCCTTCTCCTGTACAATTTCACCATAATAAATTCCTAGCAAACAGACCTGTACTGAAGAGATGGTTTTCTGCAACCAAGACTGCCTCCTTTAGTAATGCGATAAGAAAAGCTGCTGAGTCTTGCAATTAATACTCTAATAAAAAAAATACAAGTTTGACATTTTGGAAACGTAGCAACATGTCTCAGTTAAAGGGATACAGAAAAATAGGGATTTTTATTACATTAATATTTTAGTTTCTGGAATCCTACTTTTAGATTTTGTGCTGAAAAGCACATTCAAGTTGTAAAGTTAATAATCTACCTTCCCTGCATTTACAAAGTATAGTGCAAAGATCTGTATCTGACACTCAGCATATAAAACCACACGTGAGCTTTTGAAAATCTGGTTGTGTTCCGAATGTACAAGTACAGTCACCCATAATCACATTCTCCTACACAAACGGACTTTAAGGATGAAAGGCTTTCAGAATTGTGTGATTCAAATTTAATAAAATATAATCCTTAATCCTCTGCATACATTATAGCAGAATGCTCTGAATATTATTACAGGTTTAAATTCTAGAATCATCACAGTTTTTCAAACTTTAAATGTCAGCAGCCAATGTTATATTGAATTCAGCTTTTGTATTTCAAATTGAACACATGCTATGTTCTAATTCAGTGTTTTAAAATAAATCATTCACTTTCTATCTTTTCTTCTGTCTATCATCAGAGTAATTTAACACATCGTTTCCTGCATAGATATCCAATTCACACATCTGCAGGTGGTATACAATTTTTCCTTATTTTTTGTCCTCTGTTGCTATATTGCATGTTGTATGTTTAGATAGGACATCTTATTTAAAAAGCAGAAGCAGAGTGGTACTGTAGAACAATGCCAACTTCTCCAGCATATCTTTCAGGTTTTAATGACTCTTACCTTTGTACCATTTAGTAACTGTTCTACTTACACAGTCTATAGTTTTAAGCTAGGGAAAGATTTAGCATGTGTCCCATATAAATGAATTCAAAGGACAATTACCAATATCAATCAGCTAAAGTAATACTGACCAATTCGAATGCAACTGCTCAATGAAAATGGCAAATTAATAAATAAATAGAGATTTAATCTCTTGCATGATCTTGTATGGAAAATGCAAGTATGTGTTCTTGAGCATTATTCTAATAGCTATCAGTTAAACCTTTTATAGATTTTCTTTGACACTTTGACCACTGTAAATGCTTACTTTTGTCAATACAGTTATGACTTTTAAAATATTTTTTTCTGAACTCGTCTCCTCTACCTTCTTAAACAGCAGAAAAAAAAAAAAAAAGTGGAAAGAATGCACGTATACACAAAGAGAATGATTCAAGGGTTTTGAGCGAACACCAGTATTTCACCAAAAAGCCCAGAATATTAAAAAAACAAAAACAAAAACAACAACAACAACAACAAAACAACCACAAACCAAAACCACCACCACCACCAAAAGAAACAAAACAAAACAAACAAACAGAAAACCCCAACCCTTAAACCCAAAACACTGAAATGATCACCAAGAAAGATGTATGGACCACCTCCTCTAACCCACCAAAATACCAAAAACTAGAAAAGGCCCTAAAAGAAGGCAAGTAAAGCAGAGTGCTATTGTCGACCAATCCTGGAGCGTGAAGGAAGTTTAAAGTGAGTCAACCTTGTATTTCTATATTCTTTAAATGCATAAGTTTATTGTCCTTTAGAACTACACATAAAGTAGAATAATAGCTTCACATGACTCAAATGAAGACTTTGGCTTTTCAGATTAATGTTTTTGTTTCCTACAGTAGCAATTATAAGAGACACTAGGAGTTGGCTAGAGAGCTCAGTGCAATCTATAAACACTTATTCATAGAACCACTGTGTGGACACTGTGTTGAAGCCAACTTCTGTGTTCAACATTTCCGTTATGAAACAAGCTTGACGTTTCTGTCTGTCTGTCTCTCTCTCTCTCTCTTTTTTTTTTTTTTTTAATGGACAAGTTAATTTGTAACGGAGATATAGCAGTTTGCAAACAATTGTGCTCAAGATCAAAGTGAATTAATTCTATTGAAATAAAGATAACAGCACTATATAGAGCAACAAATTGGAAATAAAGAGTAATGTAAAATGAAGATCTGAATTAGAAAGGCACAAAAATGAACATGCATAACTCAAATAAAGCTTCTCTCCTTTTCCTAATTCCCTCCTATTAATTCTTTGTACTGTAGTGAATTGATCAGCTGTTAAATACATGATCACCTCTTTTTTTTAAAAAAAAGATTGCTATCTTCCACATTTGTCTTGAAGCTGATGTTATCTAGTCTTTTAGAAAATGATACTTGGTATTCCTTTCAAACCATGTCAATTCTTTATCTCTGCTGCACTTTGTTGTTATCCTGCTCAGATGCATCTCACATTTCACAAGGGCAGACGTTATCTACGGATCTGGCGTCCCTTCTGAAACAACAGGATTACTGCATCTTTGACTTCCTCACTTATTTAAAAAAAAAAAAAAAAAAAAAAAATCTACTTTCAACCTAAACACATTAAATTGAGATCCTTATCAGCTCACATTTCTACACTCAAAGCTTACAATTATGTTTATCAATTGAGCAAGAGTTTCGGTAATAAATATTTGCAACATTAGAAAAAATAAGACACATCAGCCAAGTTTCATCAAGATTTGTGCAACCCTGAAGTATAACACTGCCCTGAAGCTGGACTAACCAACCACAACTGAAAGTTTGCAAAGATCTTAGCTGTTAATGTGCCACCAACCTTCACATGTCCAACAGGTGTTGAAGCAAGTCCAACAATCCTCAGTTCCAGGTGTAAAAAGAAACCTAGAGAAAGTAATGCAAGTAATCCTACAGACAGTTCCAATTGTACTGGGATTGGCCTAGGATGGATCAGTGCAGAGACAATGAAATTAAAACACACGTCTGGGAATGGTGATGTGTCCCTGCACCGCACATCTGTTTGAGCCTATGAATTCTGAACCCAGCCTTGCTGGCGTCCTAGGCCAGCCTAGATGTCATTTATAAAACTGGAAGAGTAGACAGGAATCCTTCCATTATTTTCTTCAGACTCGTGGTCAGGACCATCATGCTGGATGGAGAAGACCCGTCTCAAAAGCCCCTTTATTCCTGACCTGGGAGAGGCCCTAGAAACAAGCTGAACCCTCATGTTAGGACAACACTGAGGAACAGAGTTTTTTTCTCAAGCTGTTCTGTGAAAAGCACTTGTCTCCATAAAAAAAATATTTAAACAGTCACAGAACCAGAGGCTTAAGTCCAGATGTTATGAGAAATGACCACCTCAGTTCTAAGCTATCAGCCTATCCTTTCTTTTCTACACAGAATAAAATATGGCACCACTGTCCCCTTTCCCTCTATGAATGATGCCTATTGCCTGTTCCTACTCTGTCAGAGATACCCTCTGTTAACCAAAACGTTTAGATTGCAATCAGTATTCAGAAATGGTTGTTTCTGAGCAACTCCCTGCGGAGTCAAAGCCTCAAGAAAAAGACAGATGTAAATACCACAGAACACTATAATTAGTAGATCTGAGTTGGTTAGAAATGGGGATCACAAAAATTCCTTCTTCTTGGCAGCAACTTAATTCCCTCAACATTTTCTGCTTGGGTCCATGTTAGATTAAGAGGCAATAGGTGTAAAGGGGCTGCAGGAAAGACTGAATCATGTTATTTGCAGATTTTTACACATTTTCAGAATTTCTGACAATACTTCAACTGATCTGGAAACAGCAACTTCCATAATTATGACCACAGATATAGTAGCATTGTGCCTCTACAGAAGACAAAGGAGGAGAGAAGACTATACTGAGTGTATCCATAAACTGATTCAAGACAATACTAGTGCAAGACACACATGCCATGATATGGTGGGAAATACTGCTCTTCATTGCAGCCAGGCTGGAAACATTGGTAGAACTAAAAAAAACTTCTGATGACAAAGAGATTAAAAGAACAATACAAGGGACTGAGATATCCTCTCCACTTCATATATAAATAGATCTTTCCCCAGAACTTAGAAAACTTTAGGTATTAGTACTGCAACTTGTATTCAACTTTACAGCAAGTTATTTTAGCATTTTGAATACCACTGAACTGTGCAATTTCTTTGATGTAAAACATGTCATTTCTAGGTTTAAAACCCATAAAAGCATGGTTGTACAAAAACTATGGCACAGAGTAGATGCTCTGGAAATTTTACAGCATCCTACGTCTGGTTGAACTTAATTGCCAAAGAAAAAAACCTTTTAAATGTAAGATCAACACTCAGCCCTTGAACACTAATGTCTGTTTTCTGAGAGTTAATTAAAACTAACAGCAGAGGATAAAAATAAATAAATTGAACACAGTTATATGATGCTGAAGCCTGTCTTGACAAACACTTAAAACAGAAGTGGTGGAACTGCTAGTGATAATTTAGATGGCTGTCTTAAAGAAGCCACTTTAGCATCCGTGTTTTTATTACATGATTAAGTCACACATTTTTCCCTATTAATATTACTTCTGTAAGCAAATAAAATAGTTCTGTGGGATATTCACTTAACTTGACTAATATATAAACTGGAAAAAAAAATGAGTACAAGGAATATAAGTTGGGCATTAAATGACTCCTTGGCTATTTCACCAAGCAGTCTTAACTTACAGATCCTCTCCTGACAAATGTTCATGCAACTCCAATGGTCTTCATTGTCTTATTTTTGGGAATTTCAGAACCATTTTACCACAATATAGATCATTCATTTAAAATACCCTTATCTTGGGAGTCTTTACTTGCTGTAGGAACATGAAACAGTGGCTTTGTTCTAAAAGGCTGTAAATGTCTGTTTACTGAGAGCTTCAGGACTGGTCATATGGGTGGATTACCTGGTTTTTGAGTAATATTTTAAAGATAAATCCATGTACACTTTTCCCTCTTCATTCCATGCTATGTGTTTCTATATGTTTCTCTCCTTGAAGTTGTCACGAACAACTAACTCTAAAAGATGAAACTTCTCCTACTTCTAATACACAGCATTAGGATGAAGCATCCTGCTCCCTGATCAATATCTCAAAATAAGGAAGAGTCAGACCTGCATCACTTGAAATGCATCTTTGTCCATTCAGGCTTCATTTCTGCTGCTACATAAAGACCTGGGTGAGCTATATAAGGACCTGTCTGTACCATTAACGTTAAGTTTGCTTCAAAATGAAGATGAGTTTTTGAACATTTTGGCTAAGGAAATCTGTTTTTCTGCAGATGTGCATCTTCAACTTTTATCTGTCTGGTAAGGTGCAACTGCTAAGAGATTTGTTAGCACAGGAGAGATTACTCCCATGTTAGGGCACAGACCTTACAACATTGAGGTCTTCGCCTTGGAGCAGGAGTTCCTTCCACCACTTTTCACACAGTGACACTGTGTCTCTCTTTTACCCATTTGATGAACTGGGAAGAACTAACTTAGCCTAAAGATCTCCACCTCTTTACTTAATTACCTTGGAATAGACCCATTGGTTCAGGAAATACTAGGGTAAAAGGAGAGCCAGACAGATACAGATAGTGTGCTTTCATATGGCATATTTCTTCAAAAGGTCAGTGCAGAAAGCTGTGAGTAAGCAACAGAAGTCATTGCTATGCTGTCTGTATCTAGCGCAAAGACAAGCCTGCCTGCAGTACTGGACTACATCACAGGAACCCAAAATCTATTACTAGATCTTCGACGTGCTTGCAGTGCAACTCTGAACAAGTCACTTTGCTGTCTTTGTGTCCCATCTAGCTTTATGACTCATTTACCTTTTACATAATTATGAGCAAGGATAGTCATCTATGACAACTTTACACAGTATCCGGGACATATGGACACCAATCTCTGTTGAACTTTTGTGAGCTGCTGCAATACAAATAGCTATATAGCTATCTAAGGCTTGTCTATTTTAATTAGCTAATAATTAATGTGGAAGAAATATATTTTTTTTCATACTGCAAAATAACAGCTAATATTTCCTGGTTTTAATCTTTCCTGGTTTTAGTTAGGATAGAGTTAATTTTCTTCCTAGTAGCTGGTAGGGTGCTATGTTTTGGATTTAGGATGAGAATAATGTTGATAACAAACTGATGTTTTAATTGTCGCAGAGCAGTGCTTACACTAAGCCAAGGACTTTTCAGCTTCTTCTCTCTCCTGCCAGCAGGCAGGCTGGGGGTGCAGCAGGAGCTGGGAGGGGACAGAGCCAGGACAGCCGACCCAAACTGGCCAAAGGGCTATTCCATACCATCCGACATCAAGATAAGCAACATATAGGGGTGGCTAGTCAGGGTGAGGGCACCAGCTGCTCGGGGATAGGCTGGGCATCGGTCAGAGGGTGGTGAGCAATTGCATTGTGCATCACTTGTTTCGTACAAACTATTATTATTATTTCCTATCTTAATAAATTGTCCTTATCTCAACTCACAGGCTTCACTTTCCCATTTCTCTCCCCCATCCCAGAGAGGGAGGGGGGAGGGTGAGCAAAAGGCTGTGTGGTGTCTAGCTGCCGGCCGGGTTAAACCACAACAAAGTCCCATGTAAAAATCTTTGTCTACAGTAAATACCCTTCATATAGAGTAGTTTAACATTCAAAAGCATTCAGATGGAAAATGGCTATGTTGTTAAATTATACTCTCACCTATTCCACACAGCCTTCTGTGGTAGACAAGTCCTTAGCATTAGAACAGGGAGGATTATAATGATATTTAATATAGAGAAAATAACTGTAAAATAGAGCAAAACATTTTTTCATAGCTGTGTTACAGCATAAACCCTTCTGGTGTGATACATATCTAGGCACATCCTGACCTATGTGTACAATAGCTAAATATTTAAGATTCTATCTCTTCTAACAAGAAAAAGCTTAATAATGGAAATTCCCCCCCCCCCCCCCCAAAAAAAAAAAAAAGGACTCTTCTTCTATTAATTAGCAAGTTTTAATATAGAGGTAAGTCCCCAAAGTATTCTAATATATTACCTTTTATGCTTGCATTAAAATGCAGTCTGTGATCACTAATAATCAGCAAGACTCAGTCTGAAACTCATTTTAAGATAATTGCCATCTTTTAGTATTGAAGAAAAATCTACCTTTTGAACTTCAATTGAAAAGAATTTAAAATCACAACAGCAGATTTAGATTTTGCTAAGCAGTGTGGGTGAAACATCATAGAATGTTAAAGCATATGGGAAGGAAATTTGCTAAGAAGATATTACATCTATTACAAATTATTATTGTCTTTCCTTATCAAGTCTTTAATATATTATAAGTGTGTTAACAATTTGAAAGGTATTACACAAAACTCCTTATAACTCTAAAAGATCCAACCTATTCTAGGAATAATAGTGGCTTGCCTAAAATCAGCAGGACACTTTTAAGTCTCACTTTGTAGCAGTGAAGCATCACAATGCAGAGAAGAGCACTGCTTCTGCTGGAGTTCTCTGCAACCTTCTGATCAGATAGAACTATGCCCAGCAGCAAACATAGCAGTTCAGGAAAGCCGGAGATCAAGCTGCTGGAGATTCCTGGTCTTATTGGAAGTAGGTCTCATTTTGTCAAATGGAAGTCATAGCGAGCCAAATGTTGTCAGCCATACAGGAGAGAAACATGACTGCCTCAACTTTATTTAATTGAAATGTTTAATGGTTGTCAGTGCTGTCAACACAAAACAAGGAAACACATTCCTCCTTCCATGAAAACAGTGGGCATTAAACAGAGGAACATGACAGACCTCTGCTTTAGCGCCCGCTTACTGAAAATGAAGGCACTGAAGTACACCAGATAAACACTCGATGATAGCTTCTAATCTCCTTATGCTCAAAGCAGATGATTGGTAAAACCAGACAGCACTGTACAGGCACAAATGCTGAGAGGACCTGATTCTACAAGAATTTTCTTTAAAAACAGCAATAATAATGATCACAGTCTCTGGAGTATTTACAGCCTCAAGGTAAAGGGTCATCTAATACTAAACTTTTGAAGCACCTGAACATAGAAATTCCTGACTTTTACAGGAAAGAGAGCCATCGTGTTTTACCAGATTGTGTTACGGCATTTCATTCTGCTCTGTACATAGACAGTGGAAGCAGACAGAAAGCCAGCTGAAGGAAGTGGCATGACCAGTGGCCTATCTGCAGGGAAGCTTCAGAACATGAAGGTTAAACACATGTTCTGGCTAAAGGTGGTGAATGTCATCCCAACAGGAAAGAAAGCATATAACAAGGAGTTAATCCCTGCATTGCTCTCATATCTCAAGCCAATGTGTCTTTAGTCTGGGCTTTTAAACTCAGTGTCACCAATATATGAGTACAAAGGGTATGTTTTCAATCTGGATTGCTCCATTATTTATTTATTTATTAATCTTCCCATATTCTATGCTCTTGTTATATGATATTTTTAGACTCTATTACCCAAAGTACCTCTCAATTGCAGCTCACTTTTCCAGTCATTTTTGACCAGATTTCTGTGTAAATCTGAGGCACAGGATACATTCATAAATATGAAATATATTATCTAGCTATTTATTTGTATATCTCATACACTTACCCATAAATGATTTTTATTCACAAACTGAAAAGATGACTGATTTAATCCAAATTGGAATTTCAAGCCCTTAGTTTTATAATATTTCAAATCTTTATAAAGTTTTCCCTGCAGTTAAGCAATATATATACATACACTAATGATTAACATGGTTCTTTGGTCCATTGCTGTACAACTAGCATTTAACTAATATTCAAGACATTAGCTACTATATTATGCTATCAACAACTGTCAGTGACAAGTTTCTCCTGCGTTGACAATGTGTTAATGAAAATACAGCAGACCACAGTTCTTTGTGATATTTTTATGATTAGCAAAAAGTAGAAATGAGAGAGTAAACATTTGCTCAGCTCTAAAAAAGTGTTCCTTTTGTGACTTTTTTTTTTCAAATTATGAGACATATAAAATTACCAAAGAAGATGTGAGAAAATGACTCCTGAAAATCCCACTTTTTTCCTCCCTCCCCCCCCATACATTTTTTCTTTAAAAAAAATCTCAGTAGTAATCACAGACTTCAAAAATATATTTTCAATATATTCAAATATATATTCAAAAATATATTTTGGGGGATTATTTCATAAATACATTTGATCATTTTAACTTTCTGCTCTTAAGTACATCATTATCATCCAATAGCAGTGTGGGATGCTCATTTTCTGTGAATTTGTGCTGAGGGCCTGATCCTGAGAACCTGCTGATCTCCCTGTTGATCACAGACTTAGAAACAGCAGTG
Organism: Nettapus auritus; assembly: GCA_011076525.1. Lineage (NCBI taxonomy): Eukaryota > Metazoa > Chordata > Aves > Anseriformes > Anatidae > Nettapus > Nettapus auritus. Next base: position 1,072,432 of record CM021774.1, read on the forward strand.
GTTTTTCAGGACTACTCATGGCTGTCAAAACTGCCAAGTATTAATGATATGATGTGGTTCTTTAATTCTCTCAATTTTTCTTTTGTTGTCTCCTTGCCTTCTATCTCTAAGATGCTAGCGCCTGATGGATACAGGGAACATAAAGAAAGGATAACTTCTGGCCAGGAATGCTCTTCTCTTTATCTTTTGTAGTTTTATTTTTGTACTTTAGAGTGAAATATTCCTACTGTGCAGCCAGATGTTCTATAATCCTATTTTTGTGCAGCCCAAAGGAATCAAATTCCAGATAAAGTCTCTTTCAGGATGACTTGAATGATTAGTAATTTCAGACTTTAAAATCAGATAAGAGTTTAAGGCAAAAGTGAAATGTGCTTTTACTAAAACAAAAATTGTTCCATCTAATATCACACATATATAAATACACTAATATTCCTTTGCTAAAAAAACTAAGGCATATGTTTGCTACGACACTGGTATGGAAAACAAATGACATCTGTTAAATTTTCTGCTGCAACATGAAAAGGCAAAATATATAAAACTCTGAAGCCTGAATATTTTGGTGTTTATATATAGGAAGCTATCTGTAAGACCAGCACAACTCTACACAGGGCCAACATAGCACAACTCTACCAGAATCAGCCAAACAAAAAAGTTTAAAGGGTTAAAGCTACAGATACTTCCCCAAATCAGGCATCTTGCCACAGGACTGGAATTTTGTTGGAAAACATGATTCCATATTTGCTGTCTTCATATTTTCTCATTTGATAAGCAATGTATCACTATTATGTCTCAGCAGAAATTTGCCACCCTATTTATTCACAACAGTATATTTAGAAAAGAACAAACACTTCATGTTAGTTCACCTTTTCTCCCACTGAGATCAATGATGGTTTTACTGCTGCTAGTAGAAAAAAAAGACAACTAATAAGGATCATTTTGAAAAAAAAAATATCTTACTGGTGGAGTTACATTAGCTATATTATAAAGTGACAAAACCTGCTTTAAAGTTACACAGGAGAAGTCTGCATCATAAATACGACCTATGACGAACACGCTACCTTTGTCCATATGCACAGGCTTATAAACAACCCTTTTTCCCTAGGAGTAGGGCTGTCACCTGCCCGGGTGGCAGCACTGCCCAATACACTGGCAGCACTGCCCAATACACTGTCTATGCTGCAGGTCACAAAGCTCATGCTAGATGCACTTGCTAAGTCATGTTATTTGCTGGCCTTAATAACTGCACATACAAGCCGCTGCTCTTCAAAAATGTATCAATCACTCTAGCAGGAGGCCAGCCACAATGTATGCTGCCCTTTCTGATGTCACAAAAGTTGTTTCACTCTGTAAATGGCTGGTTCCACTCTGTACTCTTGAACGATAGGGTTAAATTTCCCACAAGAAAAATCAATACAAAGGCCCACAAGGCAGAAGTACTACTGCAGTTAAAACACTAAGTAGCTGCTATACGGCAGTAGGGTTTCTAATGACTAAAAAGAGACATGTTTTTAAGAGAAATCTCTTCCTATCTTGGTACAGACTGAAAGGAAAACAAGATATACATTGAAGAGAAGAGTAGATTATTACATAGAAACACCTGCATTTCAGTTTAGGAATTAAATTAATTTCAGATCAAAATAATGAGATTTAAAGCATTTAAATATTAACGGACATCTAATGGGCCCTTGTGCTCCAAAAGACTTAAGATCTCTATAATTTTTAAAGATTGCCTTTAAACCAATCACATCTTCAATTTTCCATCTTCTGGTCATGTTTAGTGTGTCTTCTCCAAGCACTTGATTCAGTCATGATAGAGAGAAGCTTACTTTGCTTTCTAAATGCCCACTCAGATTAATGATTATTACAAGATTTAAGAAGCTAACCCTTAGGGAGAAATACCTACTATCATAAGCACTGACCACACTGTTGTTCTGTCGTTTAATGCAGTGGAAGCAGCTTAAAATTCTCACCTGGAATACATGTATAGTTCCATTCTCCTTAATTCTTTTGCTATCCCAGTGGAAATTCCATTACAACAGCAAAATTAGCAGCTGTTCTTAGTAAAGTTTTATTTTTTATTTATTATTATTATTATTATTATTAATAATAATAAAATAATCAAAAGAATTAAAGAGATGTGAATCATTTAAACACTTCATGGCATTGTACCTTGTAGCATGACTTTACTTCTAAGCTGGCTTTATCTTAAACTGCTTGCCCCATGTCATGTGGAACCGCTGGCACCTATCATCAGTAACAATATTTTAATGAATCTTTTATTTCACACACTCAAGATTGCACTTGTTATGTTTTATAAACAAATTAAACTTTTCCTTATAAAATAAAGATTAGTTGAGCTGGTGCATACTGTAAACAGATTTCTAATCAATTACAAGAGCCTGATTCCTTCATTGCACCTCATCAATAGCTCCCCTCTTAAAATCTGGTGGGATACACACAATCATCACTTCGGTTGATTTATATCACACATTTCTGTAATTTCTACTTTCTTTTAGCTGAAAGATTCAAGAACAACAACAAAGTGGCAAATACAAACGGCACGTAAACATGTTCAGTAAGCGTGAGCAAATATATAAATTGCAAATATTTATTACAATTTCTTTTCTGCTTGCATGGATTTTTTTTTTTTTTTTTTTTCATTTGAGACCTGTTGAAAACCTGCACCATGCTGCTCAGTCACTTTCTGGGTAACAGTTCCATCAATGATTATCTAAAATACAGTCATCTGAAATGGGTAACCAAGCAACAAAATATGCCCCCATTATGAAAGCCAGGGAACTGACTAAGTCAGGACAACTCATGCAAATACTGTCTTCACAGTAAGACTCAGGTGATGAAAGAAAACTCCACACAAGCTCCAGTCTTCCAATTGTTGTTAGTGCAATGGATAATGTACGAGACTGCAGCATCGGAGTATCATTTAACTTGATATATAACTGGATGGATTACTAAAAAAGATCTACCAAAGCAGTTTTAAGTTGAATTTTCATCAAAACAAATTTTGTTCTGAGAAGAGCCTACTTTCAGCCATTTTTTTCCCCTTAATTTGTAGAGAAACAAGAAACCCTGAAGTATGCAATCTGCATATGCTATCGTGGAAATTTGTATCTGTTTCCTCACTACAGCCTTCCTCGTAGACTGCATGTTCCAAGAAGGAAGATGACCATGGAAAAAGTCTACAATGCACATGAAGTTATGAAAAAGGCTTACACGGAGAATCCAGCATCTACATAACATACATTTAGGGATGTTTTACTTCAGAGTCATTCTAATCAGGTCCCATGGACTAAACACCACCTAGCATCTAGAAGGCTTAAAACCTACTCCTGGACTGCATCCTCTGATTAGTTTCACATAGAGGATATTCAGCTTGCACTTCACAGTTGCTTTGTCAATCATCAAATATAAACACATGGGATAACAATTGGCAGATTCACTTTAAAAAATTGCACTTCTGGTCCAAATTGAGGTGTTACTGTAGTGACATCCTGAGATATCCAGACTACTATGCCAATACAGCACTATAACTAAATTTATGGATCAAACATCATTCACCTGAAAAAAATATCAGCATTTAGTGAAACACTGTCCTGTAATGTGCTCATGAGAATGAGCATGTTTTAAACTTATGACTTTTCTTTCTCATTCTCAAATAGTATTGCAAAATCTAGACATTTCAATAGCAGGCAAACTTCAAGTCACTGGCATGTAGTCCATGTACTAAAAATTTTTGGACCATTTTATACACTGGTTTTCATTTACAGCCAAGCAAAGATTACCCTAAGCTTCAAATATTCATTTATTACTTTCATTTTCACCAGTTTGCTTCATTGCAGAAATAGGGTTAATTTTTGGAAGCACAATCACACAGTTAACTCCTTTCTGCTTATTGACTTGGCTGCCTATGACCAATAGATCACAGATTAAGTCATACTTCTTTAACTGATTTAAATAAGTATAAAAATGGATTTTTTCAAGTCTTACTTTCAATGCATATTTTTCAGTCTAGATTCAAATTTCAATATGACAATTTCACAGAGTGAGATACTGTTTAATGTGGGGAAAAAATCACTGACAAATAGAGTGATTTTCCTTTTGTTCTGGGAGAATTAGGGAGGGAAAAAGGAATAGTGCAGTAAATCTTGAAATTGATAGAAATTACAAGAGAGCCTTAATTCTGTATAAATACTAATACCATAAACCTCTAGATTTTGCCCTCTCCAAACGTCTACCTTATCACAAGCTTACATTTTATAACCTCATGCATATTTGAGGCCATTTCTGTATAAAAGAAGAGAATATAGAACATTACCTGGCAGGACAGGATAGACTGGTACTCTTCAAAGGAAAATCTAAACCTTTGCCATTTTTGATCAAATCAAACTTTACTTTCATTCCTGATATTTCTCACCTTAAATAGGTTTTAAGGCATGTGCAGAATCTCTGTGATAAACTCAGAATAAATTTAGAACCTCTTCTGTGAGCATTTTTATACTCAGGAGATGGACACACACATTTTAGGCAGATTAAGTAGTTAAATAAACCTAGCTGGTTTCTCTTTTCTGTACTGATTCTGCCAGTCTTAGAGGTTGGCACAATGTGGATTTAAAGCCCTTTAGAAAAATTACACATGTTGTTCTTTTAAACAAAATGGCAAGCAGCCATTTCTGACTATAATGACTATCTATCTACCTTTATCTCAGATGACAACTATACAAGACATCTGAGTAAATAACATTAAGTTCTAATAGCTAACACTTAAGTAGGAAATAACATGGTTGGGGTAAATATTTTCATTTCCTTTTGGTAAAAATTAAGAAAAAAGGCAAAGTGATCTTTATAAAGCATAACTTCATGCACATTTTTGAATATTTTTAATATGCAAAGTATAATTGCACATATTTTATTTTCATTAAAAATATTGTATATGTAGAGATAAAATCATATGGTAGAGATCATGGAATGCTGTGAGTCACACTATTTACACATGGCTGGACAAAAGCTGTAATTTTCCTCAAATGTAACTTTTCTATTCAGTCAGTTACAAAATTACTGAAATAGCTTTGAGCATTTAATTCTGGAACAAGCTCCTGTTGCTAAAATGAGCTCCCATGCATAGCTCTAGTTCTGAAAAGTCCCTTTTTTCATCATTATGCTTATATGTCCACCTAGATTCTAGCTTTACTAACATTATTTATGATGTGCACTCCTACATCAGTTCAAGACAAAACAAAAAAAAAGTGTAAAACATTATTCATATGACACTAAACTCTTAGAGAAGGTGAAAGAAAAGAACAGTAGAGCAGAACAGTATTTTTCCAAGTCTGATGAATCAAAAGACTTTATATTGGCAAATGCCATGCTGCTTTTCAGTTCTGCTGTCCAATCTCATTTCCTGCTTCATGCTAGTCACTACACTGTCACTGTACTGAATGTTATTGGAAGCTTCCATTATTCAACTCAACAGTAAATTGTTTGTATAAAACAAAGGTTACCATGCAATAACCAGCAAAGTTTGAAAAAAACATAATTAAAAGTAATCATGACCTTATTATTATTATTATTATTTTTTAAAGGTCAGAAGTCACAGTATGTAGTGAGATGCAAGATTTTCCCTGTTGTGTACTCTCAGATTTTCAAAAGTTTTCCCTAAAAGAAACAAAACAAAACAAAACAAACAACCAAAAAAGCACCACTTATTTAAAAATAGAAGCACAAAGGACTGTGGACAAACTCCAAGAGTGAAAACTGTCTTAGAAACTGTAAACAAAGACTGGTTATCAGTGGGAAATACTTGGAAATCCCATGGAAACAGACCAAATAATATTTTATGAATTGGTTCTTTTAAGCCACATTTTGTAGACTTTCAAATAGACTTTGGAACACATGTTCTCAAGATCTGCTATGCATAATAGCTTAACCTATCTCACTATGCTAATAGCCTAAATTAAGAGAAGTAAATCTGAATGCAATGGTTTAGGGATGAACTCACAGTGTCACAGCTTTGGTGTCGCAGGTCTTACAGTCAACCTCCCCAGGATCCAATTTATTTGCTTAGCTCCTGAAACTTCGCAGGAGTTCATAGGAACCAAGCAGACACTTCCTCCCTCATACCCTGAAGACACTGAAAGATTTTTTTTCTTTTTAAGAAGAAACACAAAACTGCTTTTCATGGTTATGTAAGAGTACAGAACATGAGTGCATCACCCCAGTTCCAGGCTAAATATCCCAGACATGGCTTTGTCCAGGCACTGTTTCCTGCCAAAGCCCATACTGCAGCCCCTTTGCCCTCCCACGGGCTGCGGTGGGCTGGGTGCTGGCAGAGGAAGGCCATGTCAGCCTGAAGCCTGCTCTTTGGGAAGGGGAATCAGGTCTGAGCAGCAAAACTGCATGAGGTCACAAATGCCACGTACTGATCAGCAGATACACTGCCAATTTTTGTACCTTGGCTTGCCACCAATGGAGCACCTCAGAGTCACTGTCCCTGGGGGTGTTTAAGAAAAGGTTGGATGTGGTACTTAGCGAAATGGTTTAGTGGGTGATATTGGTGGTAGGGTGACTGTCAGACTAGGTGATCTTGGAGGTCTTTTCCAACCTTAATGATTCTATGAAAACATAAATATTTTAAAAATTCTAGGGTGACCTCCAGCTGAAACTTTCCACAGCAGTAGGCAGGAAAGAACACATGAATAAAGCATTCATTTTATAATTATGCAGAAATACTGAACAGCTGAAAATAAGCATTACTTTTAAAGCTTAAGTCAATTCCACAAACTCTTGAAATTTACTTGCATATGGGGTTTGATAAAAGAGAAAATCCCAAATGCCATGCTGCCCAATCTAATAAACATTGAACTGAATGGAATGACTTCAGTTGACTTAATTTTCTTTCTGCTGATTGCATCTTTGGTTACAAAATGGTTTGAGCTGCCTCCTTTGCATAACTAGTGTTTTTAAGAGGTACTAGACAAGATGAAGCCAAGATATAAAGAATAGCTCCTGTCCTGTCTGCTTAGGTACTTTAAATTTGCAGAAGAGGATTTTGGTCTGAAGAAGACACCCTACCACATTTTTCACTTTACTGATTTTGCACCATCTTAGTATTATGATAGGAATGAAACTTTGCTGTATGTATTTTTGATTGCAACGTGTATTACATGAACTTGCCCTTTTCAATTACTGCTTTTGTATTTCTTCTATTCCCTGTTCTTCACAGAAGGAAAAAATATGGACTGCTGTGCACAATAAAGTCACCTGCTGAAAAGAGCTGCTACCTACATTGTGTACTCAACTGTGGTGCTATCACAGAAGCCTCTTTAGGAAAATCTCCCACCATCAAACTAAACACAGCAGTCCAAAACAACATTTTTAAAGGACCATATTTTATGCCCACTTGCTTATTTCAATGCAATAACACTTCTTTAAGAATTAACGGGAACATAATGGAACCCTTTCCAGTTAGTTTTCAAAAACAACTACCAGAAAAAATGTAGTGTTTATGAGTTGCCTCCTACTATGCAGCTTCACAGTAACAGCAAGTTTGTTTTGATAACTAGCAACTTCACAGACTCTTAACTTAAATAATTTCAAGAACTACTGCAGAGATACATTTTACCACGTACTTTAGTACTGATGAAACAGAACCATATCTAATCTTAAACACAAAAGTTTCTTATTGCCATTGACCTTGAATGAATTTAAAGCCTCCACTGAAGATGGGACTTCAGTGATTGTATTTCTTTGTTAAAAGCACAGTATGTTCCCAGTTCCAAACAAACAAACAAAAAACAAACACACACACAAAAAACAACTTTTTGTTTGTTTGTTTATGTATGCTGTAGGAATTTACCTTCCCCAGTAACTCCCTCAAACACCGTAAAATGCAAGAACTAGTGAATTCCTTTGGGTAGCAGCCAAAACACTGAGGGATGAGAACAAAGATCAGGACCTCTTCCTAACCAAATACTTCACACACCGCTGCTATATCTTGTTTGTTTCTCTGAGGGACTGAAGATACCAGTGCCCTTCCCAGCACTATTAGCTTTATTTGCCACTTGGAATCCTTGCTGCACAAACTTTTCAATCTGATGTTTCACAGAGCTAGTGTTGCTTACTGCTTGCCACAGCCATGGAAAACCATGGCTTTCCCTCCTGCACAGCTATGGCTGTCAGCCAACATTATGAATTTAAGCAGCACTCATGCATAGTGTCACACTCTGAATAATGTCTATTTTTGTATCTATATATAACAATAATACTATTACTAAAGTAATAATGTGCTGCTACTTAGGTCACTATGATAGCTACTGCAGCATTTGATCATTTAATGCTAATTAGATCTTACACAAAATTCTGTGTTCATAAAAAACTCTTGTGAGAAACTTGCAATAGAAAATTCTAAGGTTACGAATCAATTTGTCCACTCCAGTGTTACTCGTTTGTTTTGACTGGGCCCAAGCTGGCTTTTCTGTCAGGAAAAGTATGCAACTGTTTCCCAATTAATAATAACTGAACCCTCCAGAAGTTCACAGAAGAGAATACAGTGTCTTGGGTTGGAAAGGATCGTAAAGATTTCCTAGTCCAACCCTGCCCTGGGCATGGAGATCTCACTCAATCAGGTTTCCCAAAGTCCCATCCAACCAAGCCTTGAATATTTCCATGGATGAGGCATCCTCATGGCTCTTCCTCATGGCTCTCACAGCCATGAACCTCACTTGGCTTTTTATCTCTTGTTTTCTTAGCAAAAAAACTCACAACACGATATTTTGATTGTGTAAAGAGGTCTCTTAAGTAAGTCATCATAGTTTATATGTCAATATTACATTAAGAAAGCTTATCATTCGTTCACTGGAACATCTATTATCGAATAAGGTCCAGTAAGTAAATTAAATATGTTTCAAAAATTATTTGCAAATACTTGGCATGGTCACATGAATTCACCAAGTAATTAGGTTAGATACAAAATTAAAGTGTGATAAAGTACACACATGCTGATAGAGAAAATGGAGTCTTTTCTCCAGTAAAAATCCTCAGTTACCAGAACTGATTTTCAAGCAGAGCTCCTCAGTTAGAGCTGTTAAAGGACATAGTTTTAGAGGAAAACTGCACACTCTGTTATTACAAATAACGATAGGCACAGACTGGAGTGAATTTATAGTGGTATATCACTCTTGAGACTCTGCTTCTGTTCATAAACAACTCAGATACACTCTCATGGTTTGTGCTGTTAGCAGAGCCCCTAGAGGGATTTAAAACTTCATATTCATGCAGCAACTATCCATTATACTATATATTTTAGATGATGAAATTATCACCCAGGAGATACATTCTCAAATCATTACATGGGGTTTTAGGTCTGTGACTCCCCTTGATTTGAATGGCACATGTGGTTAAACCCTCTGAAAACATTTGAGAATTTAGCTTAAGATGTTTATCTTGGTGGAAATATCACAACTATTAAGCTTCAATGCTCCTCCCTGAAGCACCATTGTGTAATCACGTGCTTGATTCTGCCATGTTAGACCTCCTGAAGAAAGCGGTTTGCCTCCCCATTCATCAAATTATTCAATTAAAAGCAATAGGACTACATGTATAAAATGATGCTATTCAGTAGAAGAATGGTGACAGCATTAATAAACACATCCATAGAGTCCCTAAAATTGTCTTCCTAAAGATTATCAGCTGCAGTACTTACATGGTACATGTCAATTGTATAGAAGATATGTTTTGAATTAAATCATGCATCTCATTTTACAAAGGATATTGTTTGCCAGCTCATAGAAATAAAAGGACTGAAATTGGTATTCAAGCATGGCATGATTGCCCCATTTTTCTGGGAGCGGTCCTATGCCAAGAAAACAATGTCTATAAGGCACTCAGAAATATCAGGACCGGTGGAAAGACAACAGTAAAGAGCAAGGTGATGGACTTCTTTAATATCATGACACTGTGGTACAACAAAAACAATCACAAGACAAACATAACAAGATCAGACAGGCATTGCCCTTTTAGATAAATATAAAATCTGTTGCTATTCTACTATTCCCAATGAAAACGAACAACAACAACAACAAAAAAAAAAACAGAAAAGAAACAAAAACAGACCCCTCCCCCCAAACAACAACAACAAAAAACAGACAACAATGTTAGAGATAACTTCCCCACCTATCCCTAAAATATGAATCCATGAAATGAGATTCACAACAATAAAGAAAACATCCTCTTTTGTCGGTGCAAACAGGTAGAAAGGGAACACTGCTTCCTTACTAGGATTTTGATCAGCTGTTTCATTTTTTCTAAATATTTATTTTCTTAATGAATTAGTGTCTTTACTGCATTCCTAGTTATGAACAGGTTTGCGATGTAAAGCGTTGTGTAACATCTGTCAATGCCTTGAGCTGCTCTCTGACTTCTGCCTGACAGGACCCATATATTCCCTTTTGACTCTGTCTCCAAAATAATTTTAGCAGCAATGGAGAGCAGAATGACTTTTTGCTCCAAGCGTGGATAGGAGATGTGTGTGTGAGAGAGAGAGAGAAATACTGCAAGAAAGATGGCCTTTGACAGAAAAGATGTCATCTCCAAACAGCAGGAACCCCATTCTCAGTGATGAAATATTTTAAGTATCTTAAGAGACCGTCTGGTCCTCTCTGTATTCTCTCTCATGCTCTCTTTCTGCCACGTCTTTTCTGGCACCATGGCCATACCCTGTTACTCTGAGCTTCCTCTCTCATCCCTGTTCTTAGGGTCTCAATGGGTGGGATGGGTGTGTAGAAAAAGCAGCTGTGGTAAAAACTGCTGCAAAAGACAGAAGAAACTTTAGGAGAAATCTGCATCTCAGTTCAGTGTTATGACAACCTCTCTGTTCCCATTGTTGTCCTTAATCTCATCAAATGTTTCTAGACTCCCAAGGAACACTAAATCCAGCACAACAGGCTTGTTCCTGTTGGCTTGGAAGGCCAACGTTTGTTTTCCCTCAACTTCACCAGACGAACGCATTTAACACCCTTGTACTGCCTAGCAGACTGGACAATATGCTTCTTGGCTTCTGTCCCATCGCACAACTATGGTAGCACATGAAAAGGTGGAGCAATGTGCATGCCCACGCACAGAACAAGGGTGTTCTAACAATAACCATTTAAAAACATGATGAATACGCTGTGGCACACCCATTGAGTCCTCTTCAATATAGAGAAAAAAGTTGACTTAACATACACATGGATGAGACAGGGAATTCTACAGGCCATGAACAAAACTATTTTAATAATTAAAGAAACCCAGTCTTTTTTTTTTTTTTTTTTTTTCCCAAACTAAACTATGTCTATTCTGTGATTCTTTCCTCTTCAGACAGCAAAATGTGCAGTATATTTTTTAAACTAGATAAATTATTTTCTTTGGTCAAAATCAAAATAGCATTTATTATTAAATTCTCTGAAGTAATATAATGACATTGGCTGCTGACTTCAAATTTTAAGTATGATCATATAGAAATTTAGTTCCAGTTATTTTTCTGCCCAGCAGCTAAGAAATTAGTGGCAATTGCATTTGAAAATCCGTTCCTTTTAATGATTTTTTTTCACAAAGTAGTGCCTCTCAGATGCTATACTGCTTATAGAGGCTTTTCATAATGGCAAATGGGCAGCCACACTTGCTCAGATTCCTAATGTTCAGAGTAATTTAATGCCTACTACCATTCCTGAAAGCCTTCAAAATTTCCTACAAATCCAAATTCAATTACACTAGTAGAGACTAATCAGTGACTACATGAGTAGTCTCTTGGTATCTGGGACACTGTTTAAAGCTGCAAATGCAGCACTTCCAAGTATTTTTCTCCATCGGGGATGCTAAAACATAGAAGACTCACAGCAGACGATCTTCCTCATTGCAAATCTGCCCCTCCCTTTACATTTACTTTGCCTGCAACAGATACTGAATAAAATGGAGGCTGAAAAGCGTGTACAAGAAAGAACAGAAAAGTACACAGAACTCTGGACACCACAGGGACATCAGGACCCTATAAAGGCATATGGATACATTTAGATTTCAGTAATGAAAAATGTAAATACAGGTAATGAAGCCTAGTGATGCAGCAGAAGAGCAATACTAAGATGTGGAATATACACATAAAAGGAAGGGAAGAAGAGCCTATCTTCTGCAAAGTAGTGGATTTGGGAAGAATATGCATGTAGAGGATACAAATGAATATCCATTTATACCTTCAGCTACAGCAGTCACTTCCCCTGGCTTTTTGTGTGGCCTTCCCTGGTGGTTAGTAGCTCTTTTGATCTACTGTTGGATATGCCTATCCATCAAGTGCCTGTACCCCTTTTATATGAAGGATAATAAACTTAGAACAGCCTAACAAGGAATATTGAATTATCCAAACCAGTAAGGTAACTGGAAGCAGGAGACAAAGAAAACAGCAATCAGACACAGACAATTTGTCACTGTCTACAATCATCAGTGACACAGGATTATAGAAGAAAATTACTGGAAGACATTAGGGTTTTTACTCAAACATCTGAGAATTATATTAAAGTCATATTTGCAGCAATACACTTACAGAAAATTAATGTTCTCTCTGCCGCTGCAGGGAAAGCATACGAGAAGCTGCAGGCACTTCAGACAGAATCATCGATCACTCAGTATCAGGACCTGGTTTGGAGGCTAGTTCTGGGTTCCCTCGGTTCCCAATAAAAAGCCAGGGGTCTTTATCCATTTAAGGCAAAACCTGTCACAAACCTGGCATTAGCTCTTCTTTACCCAAGGACTGAGAAACTGTTTTGATTTTTTCCATGAAAAACAAACACTCATTATTCTTCTCCTCCAAGGAAACAAAAAGAAATGATTTATCTACAGAAAGAGTAAGCTTCTCTGTGCAAGGGTAAATAATATAGTCATTACATACAATCTGCTTAAAAGTCCTGTTCACTCTAATTTTAGAGGATTTTATTGAATACTTTTTTTATACAGTGTAGATTTCTGGCAAGTGCAACTTATTTGATACTGCAAATTTAAACCTGGAAGAGGCATTAGCTTTCTAAAGTATAGAAAATGAAAATCTGATATGCTTATTCAGAAGAAGATGCTCCATGTTTCCTCTGATTATGTACACAGGCAATATTCCAAATCAACCTAATTTTGGAGTCTAATAAATTGCTGATTTTCCAAACTCATTAATTGAATCTTGAGTGAATAGCAGGTGGGGCTGCGGCCTGTGGATTTGCATTGTCTGGAGGTCTGCTACACAATGTTTCACAAATCATCATCCTAAAACCCTGTGTTTCTCAATGCAGCAAGAATCAAACCCCTTCACAGTTCAGCTTCAGGTATGATGAATTTAGAGTGACACTGCTGGCAACTGAAGGCTCTACTTAGGGAAGACTTACCACATCCAAATAAAACCTTCAGAACTCTGGTATTTTCCAAACTCTTCAGCTTACCACACAACACTTAATCTCACAAGCCCCAGAGAGCCCAACATTCTCCTACAATAAGTCACTTCAGCACAATGCTAAAGTGAAAACAGTTCCTACATCCATCCCTGCACAAGCAGTATCAGTTCTTATCCACTCCATTAAACTGCTGAAGAAATACAAATGTGGTCTAGATCACTACAAGTTCTTTAACTATTTGCACTAAAGAAGGTACAGCATTATCAGCTCCAGCTACCTAATTCATGAAACCAAAACCCTCTAATCACTGAGAACAGAGAGATGGTGGAAGAGATTTTCTCCTGGTTGCCATTTTCAACGGCTTTCAGCTGCTGCAAATTCTGTTATCGCCATTTATCTCCCCCTCCCCACAGAGCTTTCAGTACTAATCTGAATTCACCACACTGAGAGCCCTGCTGCTTCTGCTCCTGATACAGCCAGGATTTCCCTCCCACCCTGGGAATTCTTATTTTGTGCTCCTTTCAAGTGCTTTCTTGATTACAGACCAGTGCCAACACTGAACAGCGCTTCAAACTATTTGAGCAGCTATGGCCTGTACCCAAAATATGAGTGATAAAATGCTTTATGTAGGTGTATGTCTGAGGACTATAATTTGAGGGCAACCCAAAAACATGTGGATGCATTTTTAAAGGCAAGGAGGTGAAGGTATTTAGCGCAAAGCAGTAAGCAATTTGTAGGATCAGGATCTTACCTGTCTCTTTGAAAGATGGTAAACATGGTGACAATACTGAATAATTCAGAAAAAATAAAAAAAAAAAAAAAAAAAAAAAAAAAAAAAAAAAAACTAACAGGGCTCCATACAGCTTTCCTTATTTAATATAGCATTAAGCATAACCTCAGCCTTCAGAAATTAAAAAAAGTACTATTATATATGGGTCTCCAAGTTCTTCCACAGTGTGAGCAATACCTAGTCTCTACATGAAGAGAGCTTTTTTTCTTTCTTAGTGTAAGGATGCTACAAGAGAAGTGGTGGCAGATAGAAGAGTTTATTCTCTGCGCTATTCTCTATATTTGGAAGCAATTCCTGGGAAATGGATGTTGGGAACTGAGATTTCTGGAAGACAGAAGTGCCTGTGTAGTGTTTGCAGCTGCCTCTTTCTCCATGGCTTGCACGTAATAAAAAAGTTACAAAAATTCTGGATCATTGATTTCTTTTCTGGTAGGGTGTCAAGCTGTGATACTATCAGGTTGCTGATAGACTTACAGAAAGATTACAATACTGTTAAAAGAACAAGCAACAACATGAATACATAACAGCTTTTGGGAGGAAATGGTAAATTTCAACTTTTGAGACAAAGAGGTTGAAAAAGGCAAGAGTAAATTGGATAGAAAAATATATCATCTCTTTGCATTCCTACCTTAGTTCTCTTATTTTTCCAAGCCTTACCATCCTTTTTTGTCATCCTCCTTCTGCCCCCAGGCTTTCATTTAAAAACATCAAACCAGAAGCATTTTCATAAAATGTTCTTATTGAGGTCTTTTTCTAAGTGAATCCTATAGGCTCTGGTTCCATGTTTTGTTTACTCAGCTTTCTTGAAAACACCTCCTGCCACTTGATTGATGGGAAGTATTACTTACTGTTTCCAGGAAAGCTAATTCAGCAGAAAATGGATATCACTGTACAGTAATGAGTGTGATGGACAAAACCACTATAAAAGATCATTTAAACAGTCGTGTATCCATGTCCCTCCACCACCCACTGTTCTTTCAATATGCAGTGTTAAGAGATAAAATCTCTACTTTAGTACAGGTAGCTGGTCACAGAATGACAGCAGAAAGAGTGAAAGCAAATGAACTACACTTCTCCTTCAAGAGGTTCAATCATTATTAATGAGTTCACACAGTCACAAGCAGAAACACCCTACTCATTGCCACCACTTTTCCAACCTTTTGGTGTCATATGCAGTTAAAATTGCATTAAAGGGGGAAAAAAAATAGTTAGGGAAGCTTGCTGTTTTAGTGCAAACAGGTAGGAACCTTCCAGGCCAGATGATCTGGGTGAAAGAAAAGATCTGGGTGTGGAAATGAAAGCAGGGTGAGCTGCCTTTTTTTTTTTTTTTTTTTTTTTTTTTTTTTTTTTTTTTTTTTTTTTTGTCCTGGGTCTCCACTCCATAGCTGTTCAAATGCATCAAAGGTCATACAGGGACCACATATGACCTGGGAACTGCCACATCACTGCTCTCCTACCTCACCCTGCTCTGGGATCCATGCATGGAGGTTGGCATGTTCAGGGAAGGGCTGAGGACTCTTTTTGCCAATGGAACTTGTGCCTCAAAGAAAGAGTGGGGTTTTAAGCTGCACTGGCATGACAGTAGAGCCAGATCCAAAGAACATTGTATTGGGCTCTGTGCTTTCACATTATTTCCAGATGGATGAACCATGCGCTGCTAAACACTCACTAATTTTTTATTTCACATACAAGAGGTTAGGTTATTGGGAAACTGAAAAAAAAGAAAAAAAAATGTTAAAACATTGTCTGTTGATGCTTTGTTCAATAAGAATAAATAAATATTTCAATATGTTCCCACTAAAGTAAAATGCATCAATACAGTGTACACTTGTCTCTGGAGAGTTTTGAAGCTGCTTCAATTAAAAAAAACATATTCTGGAAATACCAAAAAAAGATAAAGGTTAAAAATTGGTGGAAAGGGGAAAGACTTTCTTGAAAATTTAAAAAAATTACAACTTTAATTTGTGTTTGTAGTGGGTTTATGTGGCAAGGTTTTGGTAGCAGGGGGACATAGGTGCGGCTTTTGTGAGCAGGATCTAGAAGCTGCCCCATGTTTGGTAAGGGCCCCACTGCTGACCAGACCTGAGTGAATAAGTGATATTGTTTTGCGCCTCTGTGAGAGCATATTTAAGTCAGG
The DNA here is from genome assembly GCA_011076525.1 of Nettapus auritus. NCBI lineage: Eukaryota > Metazoa > Chordata > Aves > Anseriformes > Anatidae > Nettapus > Nettapus auritus. The sequence goes on from CM021774.1 coordinate 1,088,774, forward strand.
GAAAACAAACAAACAAAGCAACAACAACAACAACAAAAAACAACACAAAAAACCATGCTGCACCACACAGCAGCTAGGAGAGTGCGAGGAGTGAGAAACAGCCTTGCAGGCACCAAGGTCAGTGAAGAAGAAGCGGGAGAGGTGCTCCAGGCGTCGGAGCACAAGTCCCCTGCGGCCTGTGGTGAGGACCATGGTGAAGCAGACTGGCCCCCTGCAGCCCACGGAGTATCACGGTGGAGCAGCATTCCACGCTGCAGCCCATGGAGGAGACCACAGTGGAGCAGGTGGACCTGCAACAATGGAGACTGCGGCTTGTGGAAGACCCCTGCCGGAGCAGATTCTGGGCCAGACCTGTAGGCTGTGGAGAGGAGACCACGCAGGAGCAGGTGACCCAGCAGAGCTGTTGCCCGTGAAGGATCCAGGTTGGAGCAGTTTGCTCCTGAGGGATGGACCCTGTGGTACGTTGGGACCAATATCTGGAGCAGTTCTTGAAGAGCTGCTGCCTGTGGGCTGTCCACATCAGCTCAGTTCAGCAAGGACTGCATCTCATGGGAGGGACCCCACAGCACAAGGGACGAGAGTGACCAGGAAGGAGCGGCAGAGAAGAAGCGCTGTAGACTAACCATAACCCCCATTCCCCCGTTTTCCTTCACCTCTTGGGGGGAAAAGGTGGAAGAGGGCGGATGGGGGGAAGGTGCTTTTGGTTTCTTTCCTTTGTTTCTCACTTCTCTAGCTTGTTAGTAATAGGTAATAAATCTTACTATTTCCCTATGCTGAGTCTGTTTTGCCTGTCACGATAATTACTGTGTGATCTCCTCATCCTTATCTCATCCCTTGAGCCCATCATATGTTCTCCCCGTTTCTCTTTGAGGAGGGGGAGTGAGAGAGCGGTTGTGGTGGAGCTCTGCCACCCACCCGAGTAAAACCACCACAGTGTTTAAAAAAAAAAAAAAAAATCTCACTAGGATCCAGGCTGCATGATTTCACGTTGACACTACTTTGATTTTTTTTTTTTTTTTTCCTACTAAAATTTATCTCCAACAATAGTTCTAGTAACACTGAAACCATCAGCAAGAGACCTTAAAACCCACTAGGAAATGTGAGATCCTTTGTGAGCTTCTTTGATTGTGCCAATAATCCCTGCAATGAGGAACACGTGCTTGAATTGGACTTTTTAAAAATTAATGTAAACATATAATATCTGCAGTCAAGGTAATGTATTTTTCATCACAATGAATACTATCACAAATGTACAACTTTTGTACACCAGAGGAAAAGAGTTACAAACATTTGCTATGCTTAACAAAATAATATTTTGTCAGTCCAGAACACTACTTCCTAGAGCAGTTCCCGTAAATATAAAAGAAATCTTACAATGGAGAAAAAGTCCTAAGATAAAATATTTTGTATCTACCTCCAGTCAGTGGCTGAATTCTCAGTCTTTCAGCTTTAGGGTATATTTCTTATAAATGTTTTATCCTGCTTTTTGTAAACATGGGTGTTCTCATTTTAAAAGGAAATGTCTAATCCTTTCTTGAGTCCTGCTAAGCTTTTTGCTACAATGACATCCTACAGCAGTAAACTCCAGTCCAGCAGTCCTTATCTTCTTTGCAATATCATTTTAGAATGTCTGATCAGAACCAAATACCACACTTAAAATGGTGGTAAACAATAGATTCCAAATAAATTACAATATTTTCAGATTTATTTTCTAAAATCCCATTCTTTAGGCTTATCCAAGTTTATGAACTTTCCTGACTGCCATGTTCTACTTCAAAGGGATATCTAGTTAACCTTTCCACAAAGATACCCAAGACTTTATTTATTTATTTATTTATGAATGATTACAGTTAATTACACGCCTGTAATCTCGATAAGTAGTTTAAATTATTTTAATGTGCATTACTTTGCATTAGTCAATACCACATTTCACCTTCTATTATGCTGACCACTATCTTTAAACCTTGCAGTCTCAGTCTTAACTTTGCTAAATAAATGCGTAATTTGAAAATGCATTGGTCTTTGCCTATTTTTTTCCACAACACAAGACACATTGAGCCATAGTTGGCAAATAATATGCATGAGCATCAAAGCAATCTAAAGAGCAAGGAATTGGAAAGCAGTTGGTTGCTAGGTTTCTCAGGCCATATTTGACTTGAAAAAAAAAAAAAATGTTACACACTAATCAGAGACCTAGTTCTTTCCCAAACCAATTTAGTGAAAATTCTTCCTATAGACAGGAGTCACCTTGTACCTTTTACTTCTTACAACAGGAGATGTGTATCCACATGAAATGAACTTACATGCTCACTTATATCTGAAAAACTTTGCACAATTCTCTCTATTAATAGGCAGTAATATGGTTAGAGAATTCGTAATATCATTGTTGCCTGATATAGGGATATCCCGCTGTCAGAAACACAGTCAAGACCACATCTTCACTACATCAAGACCTAAGTGCTCCTATCCAGTAAGTTCAGGTCATAATCAGTATGAACAGAATTTGCTGAAATGTAGGTAAAAGGCTTCAGTTGCTTGGTCAGCAGCTGAAGTTTTTTTGTGGTTATACAATTTCACTTAAATGCCTGTACAAAAATCTGCCCCGTAAGAAAGGTTTAATATTTGATGACAAGCATCACATGAGTAACTAGATGCAATACCTTTTTTCTCTATTAAAGGCAATGAAAGAAAACTGAGGCATAATATGCTTGAACGAAAGTTATGTTTTAAGAAAGCATCAGCCAATCTTTTATTTTTTATGAGTCGTTCCCCAGTGCTATCAGTAACATACAGTAAGGCCTTTAAGGAGGACATTTTGCTTAATAGAACAGCTTGGTATATCCTGTTTCATCTAAAGAACGTGCTTAACAGTTTTATAGAACTAGATTGCATATCATCATAACCTCAACATTTTGAAAGTAGAATATGCTATGGTAGCCGATTCAATTACTTTCCCCTTCATTACAACCACTTCTGTAATAACGGTCTTACCAATGAGAAGCCACCAGATTTCCTGATGAACCGTTTTCCTCTCACTACTCTAGGGACAGAGGCAAAAGCAAAGCTCCTGAATGATTACAGAATGAATCTGAAATGTACGTTAACCTGTAGTATGTTAATATTAATGCTTCATATTCTTAGTCATGTATACAGAGATGTAATAAGCAAAATGGCATTGGGATGTATGCTAAATTTTTTCATGAGACTTCTGAAGGGCAAAGATTAATCAGCTTTTAAAGATCATCCTTTTCTGTTAGTATTGCACCACAGTTAGCATTGTACCTCAGAAATATTGCAGGAATTATAGTTTGGGAGCTTAGAAAAATCGCTCAAAAACATTTCACATGGAAAGCATTCTATCAACAACTGGTGTTTTTTGGAATTGATTTATAATTTAAATTATCATGCATATTGTCATTGTCATGCAGACTTCCCAGAACTAATTCAAGTTCTCTAAATCACACTAATTACCATGTTGTCTTGGAATATCTTCTTACCATGCATGCATGTTCTCTCTGTCATTGGCCAGCTCTCCAAGATACACATCAAGAAGAAAGTTGACCCTAATCTTGGGAGTTACAACAAAATTCCAGGTAGACATAAATCAAATTACTGTGATATCTTGTCCCACCACTCATTTTAGGATGAGAAGAGTGAAATGGTTGTGCTTCTCATCCTACTACCCAAGTGTCTATGTCCTAAGATCCACCTGTGAGGTATCAAAAAGAGGTTGAAGTTCTTCAATGTTTTTTCACAGATTCTCTTTCATATTTTCTTCAAATTCTCCTCTAGTAAAAAGATTGATGTGTTGATGTTGATCTGTATCAGTGTATCTGCCTGTTATTTTTAGATTCCACTCAATATTTTCTTATTTTTACCTTTTCAACTAGTGTGAAGAGCTGCTCACACTGGTGGCGATTGTGAACTCATGTGATCACAATGAAAGCCTCATAGCAAGTCAGAGTAATAAAGGATTGCTTGACCATCCTGTTCATAGAGAAAAAAACAACCACCAAACAACTAGCCAAGTACAATTCTGAATACATCTTCAGGCACAGACTGAAGCAGAAACTCATTAGAACTTCTCTACTCATCATAAGAATTCCGATTAAGCTGAAAAACATAAAATGCTTCAGGCCAAACAAGCAAATGTGTCTTATGCAATTCTTGTAAATCATCTTCCAGAAGATGGCTTTAAATGCTGAAGTGTAATTAGAATAATTACTGCTTTGCAAGTAGCAGGAAGTTGTATCCAGTAGGGACAAGCAAGCCAGTTTGAAGGGATGGGGCAGGAATTTGAAAGAAGACATATCATCACAAGTTCTGGCTCTGAAAAGATTCAGAATTAATTTCAGACTATTTAAAGAGCTTGCTTCATCATGGACATATTTCATTTTGGTGACAATATTCCCACAGGGCTAACAAATTCTTTTAAAAATATGCTTGGCTCCTTGGGAGTCCTGTTAGATATCTTAAAAATTGAAGCATTCAGTCAAGTGAGGAAACAGAAAAGAGCTGCAATTCAGCATGACCCTTTGACAAGAGCAGGGTTGAGGGAAATCACTGTAAAAAGGACATTATTACAAAATAGTTAATTTGCTTCTTATTTTAAAAAGACCGACTTATAGTAAATACCAGAAATTAACAAACTGTAATTTACCCAGATACCCCCAACATGATATACAATGCATCTATTGGGTACCTTTGCAAGAAGTTCTACCTTCAGAAAGATTAAAAATCAAACCAAACCAAAATGAAAACACAACACCACCGGCCTCCCGATTCTCCCTGCTACACACAGAGCATTGTGCTAAAAAATGCTAATGTGGCTATGAAAGCACTTAGTACCTCCTGCCCAGGACTTACTCAGCAACTTGCACCCTTTTTGAGGACTGATCCTACAAGAGGTATCAGCTGGGATCATGTCCCCTAGAGATTCATAAATTATTTTATCGAATGTGAAGATTAGTACAAAGTAATAAACGGGGTAGGAGTATGGGACTACACCCCAGGCAAACATAAATATGTTTTAACTCAGCTAGCCTGGGGGATTTGACAAAGCTCAGACACATTCTGGTGCCCAATTTATCTACCAGGATATCAGAATCTTTTGAGATTCTTTAATAGCTGCATGAGTGCTAATTTTATGCTAATCTCTTACTGTGCACATCCATGATCATTAAGACTTTAGGAGATTGGGTATTACATACAATAGCTGATCATTTGTTAAATAGAGTTAATGGAAAATATCTGATAAATTTAAACATTAACTTTGTATTTGTTTCCTGTACAGCTGTACACAATAAGAAGTTATCTGGCTAGCATAAATGTACTCTATTTTTTGCATGATTGCTTTTGTTAACTAATACGTCACAATATAAAAACAGACCTTTTTAGAGAATGCGAGGTTATTCAAATGAGCAATGTTTCTTTCCAGTTCTACATTACAAGAACAAAACTGCTACATAATCTGAAAGAATAAAATAATTTCCTGTCTTTGATTTACCTGAACCTCATTAAATCTCAGTTTAACTTGTTTCATTTCCCCTGATTAATCCCATCTCCTGAGATATTTTTAAAGTCATTGCCCATAACAAAGCTCTCCTGCTGATAAAACTGAAGAACCTGTTGCTTCCAGGCGGTGTTGATCAACTTGACTCTTATTGTTGAAGACACATATCCCAAAGCAATCAGAACTGCACCGAACAGAAAACTGAATGTGCACCATTTGCTCTTTAGTTTGGGTAAATGCAGCCTTCAGAGGTTGCATACTCATATGTTAATGGTGGTTAGTTTTATAAAAGTAGCATTTAAGTTTCCACAATACCACTATGCATCTGCCTTTCTTGGAAAAGAAAACAGCTCTGCTTCCACAGCAAGGAAAAATAATTTTGTCTATATTCAGCTCTGCTTAGAAATCTGTGCTCTGAAAGTAAATAAAATAATTACATTGAAAAAATAGAAAAATATTGTTTTGTGACTTCTGTAATTCAGCTCATATGCTGGGGACCTGAGGGACTGCTTTCATTTAGTTTTATTCCTCATGGTTCACAGCACAGGGCGCTCCTTTCACTGTTGACTGCTCAACCAATTCTGCCCCTGAAACAATTCCAATGGTATTTACTAATGCTATTGAGCTGGAAATCTTAATGTAGGATACATTGCAGAGAATCTCTCCATGCAAAGCAAGAACAAACTAGTACCAGTTCCCAGACATGGCAAGTTTTATTTCTATGCAACAACGTGTAACAACAGAGACAGTCTGGAAAGTCAGAATCTTGCCACCACTCCCCAGGATCCCAGCCTGGGCACTCCTACACCCACACCGCAGAGCATTTTGAGAGCCAGGACACCACATGCCTCCCCTGTGGACTACAGGAGGTTCTGAAAGACTTAAATCACTCACTACAGGAGCTCTTGTCCTGCAGGGCTCCTCACTGCTCACATTTCACCCATTGCCGGGTTACTTCTGTTGGCCAGATCAGCTTCGGTTAAGTAACCGCTGCGTGACTACTGGGCACACTGTGCCCCTTCCCCTCCTGGCCTTGCACAGACATGCAGTATGAAAGTCAGCAATGGCCTGTAAACATCACTTTAAAATTGTGTAGACTGTGATACTTTAGAGAACACCTAAAAATAAATAAATGTTCCTACCGATATCAGTCTGAGACGGTTGCTCATGATTTGTGAAACCTTTAGTCAAAGGACTGCAGTGTCTCCCATTTCTTGCTATTTATTAGATTTCTCATTACTACTTAAGGGCATTTCTTCTTCCTCCCCCTTCCTCATAGTCCAGTTCTTTATAATTTGCTAGGTTCATATGTATTAATAGAAAAATCAAGGTGCTAAAAAACTGTAAAGATAATTATCTACCACATGCTTATAAGTTACATCTGATTATGGTTTGTGTAGATATTTACTGCACTATTTACTTATCCATTAAACAAAAGGGAATACTTCCTCTCATAAGTCTTGCATGTTGATAAAATGCTACCAAAGCAATATATTATTCGGTTCTAAAAGGGCATACTCATTAAAATATTGTAAGCAGCTCTGATTTCATATGTTGCTGTAAACTACATAGGGGCACATAAATTGTTTTCCAATTAACATTTTCTCTAAGATTTATTTATTTATTTTAATTTCACCCTCTCAGTTTTCAACAAATTACACTGATTACAGATTACATGGCTATGCAGCTACCAGGTTTTCTATGCTATAAAAAGGAAAAATTTTATTGGGATCCTTCTTGGTTTTAATGTACAGCCAAAAGCCTATGTACATTTAATTTTTTGTTCAGAATATTTCTTCCTGAAAGTGGAAGACCCCATTCAGATCTGACAAAAGCTTTCATTTATAATGTCAAATTAATAATGTAAATTGTTGCAAATCAAACTTGATTAGTTTGATTAGGCAAGACAGATACTGACTATCAACTTCAATATATTAGCAACCAACTGTGAAGTCACAGCTTCTAAAGGAATTAAATTAGAATCTAAAATCTGAAGAAAAACTTGCATTTTGTCATTTTCTCTGCAACCAGTAAGGCCAGAGCTTTTAATATTATGGGAATATCTTAATATGCATGGGAAAATTATATGGGAATTTGTCCCTGCATACTTCAGGCATCCAAAATTCACAGACATTGATTGGGACTTTGGTATGCACAATCAAGATGAATTTTTACCTACTTGGAGTGTTGTGAGAGAAGGGGATTCAACATGGTTTGATGCATTTACATATGTGTTTTGCAAGCTCATGATATTTCAGATCCCTACCTAAATTATGTGCAAAAAACCCTAGTCAGACATTATTTTTAAGGAGATACCCCACCCCTCAATCTCAAGTGATACCTTCCACAGAGAAGTGTGGCTGGAGTTCAGTAGTCCATGCTATACTTCATCTACCATTTCAACGGGGAATATTTAATATTTATATTAATTTACATGAATATGCATATGCATTGGCAACTTTTTCCTACTCTTTCTAGAGACAGGAAGAAACTCATGTCAATGCAAGGATAATACTACACATTTAAAGCATCAAAAGGTCACAGGATTCCCCACCAGGATTAATGTTTGCTTTCCATACTGCTACCATATTATATCTCCTACCTTCCATTTTTGCCATTACTTCTCAGTTTATTACTATTCACATAAAAATATATGTATATATAAATGTATATGGATGGGGCATGAAACAGAGCAGAATCCCTGTAGAAATCTAGGTTTACACATCCAGACGACCATTTTAATGTTGAAAACTCAAAGTATGATTCAATGTAGAAAAATACTTGTTTAAAAACCACCACATATGGTTTTGTATCTACTGCCCCTCAAAAATGCTCAGATAGAACCAGCTAACAAAGTGGGCTCTCTTTGCCCCTTGCTGCTCCCCAGCCTCCTTTTCCCACGTGCTAATTGCTAGGTCTCAAAATGAAGCTAAACCAGGGAAACCAAATCGGTTTCTTCCAGTCTCATCAACATAATATTCAGCAGACCCACAGGGCCCTCAGTTACACTGAGCAGCCGCTTCATCCCCAAATGACACAATTAAAACCCCACCATCTCCAATGTTATTAAAGGCATCAACTGAAAACTCTGAGAGGTGATCCTGGAAAGGCAAAGCAGCTAGCAACAACTACTCTGTGAGACATACAGGAGAGAGGCATTACCCTATTTTGCATGTTCAGAAGCATCTAGCATAATGAATGCTAGAAATAACATACTCTCCCTCTACAGAGAGTATGTTATTTCCATACTACTACAGACCTCTGAAGTAGAAGGGTGAAAATGTATCTATAGCTGAGAAAACTTGTTGAATAGAAATGCACTATTTGCACAGACTCCCTCAGTGTAAAATATCATTTTTACACTACATTGACACAATAGTATACTGACTGATGCAGCTGATAAAATTTTCAGACCTTTGCATTTATAGTACCACATAAACCAACTACCAATATTGCCATGAGTGAATTTCACCTTTTTCAACTCTAAAGGCCAGAAGTAACTGGCATGCTTGCAAGGAGAATGCTTTTCTCCGTTTTGAAATGAATGTGTCCATCTTTCTGAATGTTCACAATCCTGGGATGATAACATCTTTTGTTGATTGTGCACCCATAGCTCGGCTGGTTACAGCCAGCTGATACATGGATGAGGAGAAAGAGCCCAGTGTGAGCTGGCTTGGCTATTACGCTTTATTGGAACTAAGGTTCATCTCTTTTTCTGCATAATAGGCCTATGTAGAGAGAAAAACAAATCCTGTTTCCTTTGAAAAAACATTTTCCTTTAATCTCTCTCATATCAGGCAATTTCCAGATGATTGTTTCTTCACTGCCTGAATTTCTAGATGGATTTCTGCTGGGCATTCTATAAGCTCTCTCACTCTCTCACTTTTAATAGGTCATACATAATATTTGGTATGAAGGCTGCATACATATAGAGACATTATGCTACTTATACAGCCCTATCTTCAAATGTTTTGGTATAATCAAGTACTTCATCACCCTCCCAGCTCCCCACTGGCTGACTCCCTCCACTCCTTGGTTTCTTTCTGCCTCCGTTTCATGGCCTTTGTTTCTTTCTCACAGGTACCCTTTCTGAATTATATGCTGCCAGTATGAAATGTTCACTCAGTCCTAAAATCCCATTTTTGTTTTAGTTAGATAGTCTTTAGAATTATTTGCTTCAGGAGCTGGAGGCCATTATTCAGTGCCTTTATATTTGCCCCTCACATTTTATGTGTCAACAACAAAATAGCAAGTGTTTAGAACAGAAAATTGGGTTACAAAGTTTTGAACTTGTCCTGTGATAAATCTTTTCTGGGATGAGGGGTGCTCACTCATATCTGGAAAAGATTAACCCTTAAGAAGAATGCAAGAATCTGAAACTCAATTAGCACATATTAAACTAGGCCACATACTACACTACAGTTTAATCTGAAAGTTCTAAACAAAGGTAACAAGATCTGCACCACAATTCTGTAAAGTCTCTGTAATGTCCAAGAATTGTTCTTGCCAGTATATACACAAGTGGGAACATTTGCTCAAATAAACAGTTACTTACATGCACAAATGTTGAAAGGTTTATGTCATAATGAATGGAATATAGCAAAAACTGTTAATGTAGTTCAATTTAAATGTAGCAATGCAGAATACATTTTGTTATCCCCAGTTTCTTTTCACAGGCAGCTTTTCAGTTTGCCCAAGTCTCATGTTCTAGAATTTCTAATACATAAGCAATAAACAAATGAGTATTTTTAAGCAGAGAAAAAATTAACTTGACAAAAATCTCTTTATCATTGGTAAGTACATCTCAAGAATTCAGTGTATTTTCCTTTTGCTTATAAATGAATCAGTGGTTAGATTTCTATTTGAAGACAAATTCCTGTTAAAAGTGTGCAACATAGGAACAACAGACCTATGAATAAAACTTATCCTACTGCAGTAACAGAAACTTTTCAAAAGAGGGATTGAAAATAATAATAAAATTAACAGCAGACAAGTAGAATGGGCAGACCCCATGAGCAAAGAGGAAAGTACAGATAACTTTTAAAGATTGCTGGAGGACAATGCAGCTACTGAGGCAGATAAGAAAAGAAGCAGGAATATCTAGATTTAATTTAAATGAAATCCACTGTAAACTAGAAATCTGTTTTGCTGCATTCCTTCAACAATTCTAAGTACTGATCCTTCAATAATGCAAGATGAGCATTCGCATTGAAGCAGTGAACTGTAATGCTGAGCCTACCCCCTGTGTATTTGGAAAGTGACTGATGAACACCCTGAAGGAAACCAGTAACTCCATATATCACGTCCATTTAAAGCACTTTGCCCAAAGTTTTGCTTTTTAACATCAAAGAAGTTAGTAGGTCCCAAGAAAGAAGTCAAAAGTATTTGGATTAGCTTTAGTAGATATGATGTCATACGTTAACAATGACAGATGAAGAACCATTACACAAACAGAATGTTAGCATCACAAAACCTTCCTGCCATTACATGAACCTTCTCCAAGTCTTAGGAGAACAGACTTGATTTCAGTGTGGTTGACAATGTTGGAGCAGTAACAGTGACTAGAGGATGGTCTTCAGCAAGTGAGAAGCTGCAGCTTTACAAGACTTCTGTTCTCTGATGCATGGGTTCAGGTTTCTGATGCCCTGCATCTTAGAGCAACATTTGACCAGAGTCCACTGAGAAAGTAAATACAGTTACTAAAATTTGCCCTTGATTGGAAGAATGAAACAGTAAAAATCTTCACCAATTGAAAATTTGAAAATTAGAGTCCTGCTTTGTATTTGAAGAAAGCATGCATTTAACATGTGCACAGTTGTCAAGTTAGTCAAGTACTACCATATGTAGACTTCTACTCAGGCAGGAGAAGGTAAGCATGGTACAAAAATATGAGTCTTGTATACAGCCAGACAGAATAAATAAATAAATAAATAAATCACACAAATGAAATATTTTTCTTTCAGAAGGTACAGATCATAAATGAAATAACAGGAAAATGTTTAACTTACCTGAGGTTTAAGCTAAGACTCCAAGAGACTAAGCTAAGACTCTAAGAGACTAAAATTGAAATTTTCAGGAATACCTCATAGGTATACAAAATTAAGGTGTGCTGAAATAGCCAAAATTTGCCATAAAGGTAAGTCGTAGCCCCGGAATAAAGTTTACTGAGGAAGGGAAGTGCTTCAACATTCAAGGTACAATAAGGAATCCAAAACCATACAGAAAACAAACAAACAAACAAAAAAACTTTTACATGGGTAGCAATGCTGAAAAGTACATATCAGGCATCTTGTTCCAAATAATTCCTCTTTAGTACATATTTTGACTACCTTTGTTCCTCTGAAAACACCAGTCCCTATTTATACTCATAGAATTACAGAATGGTTTGGGTTGGAAGGGACCTTAAAAATCATCTAGTTACAATCCCTGCAATGGGCAGGGACACCTTCTACTAGATCAAAATACCTAAAGCCCTATTTAACCTGTCCTTGAATACTCAGAAGTATGGGGCATCTATAGCTTTTCTGGGCAACCTCTGCCAGTGCCTCATCGCCCTCAGAGTAAATAATTTTTTCTTAACGTGTAATCAAAATCTGTCCTCTGTCAGTTAGAAACCACTAGTTCTATAACTATGATTCCTTCCCATCTTTCCTGTAGGCCCCTGCAAGTACTGGAAGGTCTCATTTTTTTTTTTTTTTAATTTTTTATTTTTATTTTTTTTTTTCCCAATTTATTATGAAGGAAGGCAAATTAATATATGAACTTAAAAAAAATATATTATTTATTGAATACTACACCTTTTGGAAATGGTAGAATATCAGTTTGATACTGCTTTATCAGTCACAGCAATTCATAGAATCAAAGAATATCCTGAGTTGGAAGGGACCCATAAGGATCATCAAGTCCAACTCCTGGCACCACACAGGTCTACCAAAAAGTTTAGACTGTGTGACTAAGTGCACAGTCCAATCGCTTCTTAAATTCAGACAGGCTTGGTACAGTGACTGCTTCACTGGGGAGCCTGTTCCAGTGTGCATCCACCCTCTCGGTGAAGAACCTCTTCCTGATGTCCAGCCCAAACCTCCCCTGCTTCAGCTTAACACCGTTCCCATGGGTCCTATCACTGGTGATTATGGAGAATAGGTCACCTGCCTCTCCACTCCCCCTTGCGAGGAAGTTGTAGACTGAGATGAGGTCTCCCCTCAGCCTCCTCTTCTCCAGGCTGAACAGGCCCAGTGACCTCAGCAGCTCCTCGTATGTCTTCCCCTCTAGGCCCTTCACCACCTTTGTTGCCCTCCTCTGGACACTTTCCAACAGTTTTACATCCTTTTTGTACTGTGGTGCCCAGAACTGCACACAATACTCGAGGCGAGGCCGCACCAGCTCAGAGTAGAGCAGGACAATCACTTCCCTTGCCCAACTAGCAATGCCATGCTTGATGCATCCCATGATATGGTTGGCCCTCCTGGCTGTCAGGGCACGCTGCTGGCTCATATTCAACTTGCTATCAACCACGACACCCAGATCCCTCTCTGCGGGGCTGTTCTCCAGCGTCTTGTTGCCCACTCTGTCCATATATATAGCCAGGGTTGCCGCGTCCCAGGTGCAGGACCCGGCACTTGCTTTTGTTAAACTTCATGTGGTTGGTGATCACCCAGCTCTCTAATCTGTCCAGATCTCTCTGCAAAGCCTTTCCACCCTCAGCTGAGTCCACAACTCCTCCAAGTTTGGTGTCATCGGCAAATTTGCTCAAAACACCTTCTAGTCCAACATCCAAATCATTTATAAAAACATTGAAGAGGACTGGCCCTAAAATGGAGCCTTGAGGGACCCCACTGGTGACCATTCGCCAGCCAGATGTGGCCCCACTTACCACAAACCTTTGAGCCCTGCCCGTCAGCCGATTGCTCACCCATCGTATGATGTTTTTGTTAAGTTGTATGCTGGACATTTTGTCCAGTAGGATCCTATGGGAAACAATGTCAAAAGCTTTGCTGAAGTCCAAAAGGATCACATCAGCTGGTTTCCCTTGGTTGACTAGATGGGTGATCTTGTCATAAAAGGAAATCAAATTTGTTAGGCAGGACCTACCCCTCACGAACCCATGTTGGCTGGGACCAGTGACTGCATTGTCCCCCAGATGTGCTTCAGTAACTTCAAGGATCATCTTCATAATTTCACCAGGCACTGACGTGAGACTGACAAGCCTGTAATTGCTAGGGTCTTCTTTCTTGCCTTCTTGAAAATTGGCACAACATTTGCCAGCTTCCAGTCTACTGGGACCTCTCCAGATTCCCAAGATCGTTGAAAAATAATTGAGGGAGGTCCCGCATTGACATCAGCCAGCTCTTCAAGCCAGCTTTTTAAGCTCTTTAAACAGCTTGGGATGGGGTGAATTGAAGAAAAGCTCTTTAATTCTCAACTTCTTCATTAGATAGGCAGAAATTACTATTTTGTCCTAAGAAAAATTCACCAAAAAAATCCTCCAATACTTGTACAGTAATGTTAGATGTTAGAGTATATATTCTGGTCATTAATCTACAAAACAGTGCCTGAAATTGACAGCCAGATGATATGTTTACTAGCCTACTACAGTAGGACAAATGAACAGCCTTGAGGAAAAAAATAAGCATGGTTCAAAAATGCGCAATACAAGAAATTATTGCAAGCGACAAGGCAACAGAATATGTGGTCTTCAGAAGAAAAAAGAGAGGAGAATGAAAGGGAAAATGCAATGATACAGGCCAGTGTGGCTGTAAGAGGCGCCTGCACCTTTACCACAGTGATGCTGCCCCTTAGATGGCTGCAGGCATCAGCTCCCATATCACTGAATTGAGGCAAACACCAGCAACTACAGTCATAAGCATGGAAGAGTTTAACTGAAATGTTGTATTGCTTTCACAAGCAGTGAGAGCAAAGCTACTGTCAGCAAATAAAGCTGAATGGAATTAAGAAACCACTGAAACAAATGAAAGGAAATCAATTTTTTCCCCCCCCGACATAAAAAATAGCGGCATGTTCCCTGTACGTAATCTATAGTTTATAGTCTTGCTAATTGTTTTGAGTAAAGAACCTGGAATGACTTAAATGGGAGAAAGGAGGAAAAAGGGAAGTTGGATGAGACACTCTTGGGGCTGAATAAAAACATTCTGAGGTCTATCAATTAAAAAATATATGTTTCTTTGTCCTGTCAATGAAGACATTCATGTTCAAAATCCCTGTACAGGATCCAAACAGTGACAGTTCAACAACCTAACTATTATTAAGGATTCTATTATTTTTGCAAGGCTCAACAGCAGTAATTCGGTTGGTACAGTTCCCTTCTCATTATCACTCCTCAGTATGGCACACTCCATGTCACACAATAAAAAAGAAAGTGTGCCACCTCTCAGTGCCTTAATTACCACTGCAGCCACATTCAACCCAGACAGCAGATCTCATTTTCTAAACCTGCATTGAATTAGGTCACAATCTGGCCTCCAGGACACTTCCTATTACAATTCATGATAGCCAAATATGATCAAAAGTTTCCAAAGATGTTAAACATAATCACTGTTTCTGAGTCTCATCTGCTTGAAATAAAAGATGGAGAATTGCCAAAGGCTGCTTTAGAGAGGAAAAAAAAAAAAAAAAAAAAAAAAAAACACCACAAGAAAACCATCCCACAACAAAAATCAAACACAGTTTATTTCATTTTTGCCTTACCCCACAGCTGCCAAGTAAATTTAATAATTCTTTGTTTTATGAAGAATCATAAAAACAGTCCAAAACCAATTTTATATAGCCAATAGGTACTAAATAAATATACCTTCACTATAATACACAACTACATTTTGGTCCCATAAAAGTGCCTGATTTTACACTTCATATTCTCTATTTTGTGTGTGTTAACTTGCAACATGTACCCACATTAGAAGTGCTCTGACAGAAGTACCAAATTAATATCCAAAACGTTTCCCACTCACCTCTCATATATCTGTGCAATGACTTCCAGTTTATGCATAATGCTGACTTCTCTTCTGCTCTAAAAAATTTCTTCCCCTTTTTCTTCCAGATCTATTTCTGTGAACTTCAATTTTCTCCAGGCTGTTCTCTTAGCTACTACTCTCTCTTTTTTGCATTTAAGGCAATGCCTGGTTTGCCAGCCTGCAGGTCCAGTTCATCCACGACATCTGCTTTCTCTACTGTTATGTGCTGCTGTGGGCATTCCTGGCAGGAAAGAACTAACCAAGTTGACATCTTTTTCTATAAATGTTTTTTTTTCCTTTCAGCTCTGACATCTTCCTAGCGCTACTTTTCTGCCCCAGCAAAATGCTATGTTTGTAGTCCTAGACTTCTTTATGCTATTTTCGTCTTTCTTCTTTTGAAACTTTTTCTCCCTCTTGTTTGCACACCTAATGATTTATCCAGAGAATATACGCAAAATATAATATCAATTTTCAACAAGTTTTTCATCTTTTCAGGATGCAAGGTTTTCATCACTCTTCATACTTCATCCACCATTTGCTTCAGTAACTCTTTCTCAAAACCTTATTTCATTGATCTCGCTGCCATCCCCAGACCATTTTTCCCAATAGCTCATATCAGAACTGCTCTTTTCTAACATACCCAGCTTTCCCTTGAAGTACAAACATAGTCTGTGGCAATGAAAACTAGGAACTATTAGTAACCAGCCTCCTGTTTCACCCTCAGACCTGGCTTAAAGCTGCTGATTGTACATTTCTCAGTATCTTTCCCTTCCTTGGCTCTCTCTTCTGATTCTCTCTCTTGTTCTCTAACTTTCCTTCAGTATTTTCATAAGAATGCCATGCCTCAGCCTCTGGACCTCTTATTTCTTCCATATCTTCTCTCTGAATAGTTACCTCTGCATGTGGGGGAGAGGTTAACATACCTCCACCAATCACAAACAAATCTACCCTGCTTCAGATCCTTTCAACAAACAGCATGGAAAATCTCTCCTCTTCTGGATTCAAAGGATAAAATCTGACCTTTATTACCAACCAAAAATGTTTCCTAAACCAAGTCAAATACAAGTTTTGCAACATTTTTTTAATACAATTTTTCATATTTGTGGTTTCCATCCAACAATCTAAAATTTGGACTTGCAAATTCACTTTGCATCATTCCTCCTCCTCCTCGTGGATCTACTCCTTCTCTGAATTTATTCATTAATAACACTGCAGCAAATATTATTCCCCCCCCACTTTTTTTTTTTTTTTTTGCTTTAGTCATGCAATCCTATCATTTTGCATACTTAAGTACAGTCATAACATACTCAACAGCTTAAATGTGAGTTTATTTTATTTATTAGCAACTAGCAGGTAATAAATATCAGTAAGTAAGAAGAATTATATGGACAATTGTAATTCCTACTTACATACAAGTAAAAGCAGTCCAATAGTATCAGTTTATCTCTGGTAGTTATAAATACCTCTCACCATTACATCTTCACTTCAGATAGTAATTAAGTCTTCAGTGTGCAACTAAGCCAGCCCTAATTAAAGTCAACGGGAGTTTTTCCACATATTTAATAGCTGTTGGTTGAGGCCCCAAAGTAATCATATAAAGAGCATGGTACGTCACAATGATAAATTGACTCTGCCTTTGAAATAAATACTGGGGATGCATTGCAAGCTACTCATTCCACAAACATCTCCTGGAGACAGATGCCCAAATGACTACTTAAATATTTTGATAAATAGTAAAAGAACTGTACACAAAGGGTCTAATCCTGCTCTCATTGAAGATGATGCTGAAACTCCAAAAGAGCAGAGCTAGTTCCTAAAGTCTACCTACTAGGCACTCCATTTCCAGTCTAGAGAGTGCTAAGTATTGACTGGCATTACCATATAGGATGACACATTAAATGCTTAATTTGTCCTACAACAGCAGATCTCAAAATCTTTATAAAAACACTGCCTACTACAACAGATAATCAATCACAAAAGTAGTTTTTATGATCCAACTTGTCTTAAAATGTGAATTACAGCTGTCTTCAGCTTTTTCCTTTTGGTCAATTTAATTGGATAAGCTAGTATCTCACCTGAATATAGGTCAGCAAAAATGAAAGAACGAGATGGACTGAAAAAATTTCAAGTTTCAAAATTTCAGTTTCAATTTTCTTAGAGAAATAAAATGACCAGAGAGGCTCTCAATAAATAAATAAATAAATAAATAAATAAATAAATAAGTCAGCTACCGAAGTTTTTCTTTTATGAGCAAAACTGCTGGACCAAAGCTTTCCTACAAGCAAAGAGCAGGGGAGAAGACATTTGACCAGCATGGCATAACCACAGAATGAAAGATACTGTGTGCAAGATGCCACAGGCCAGCAGGAATATCAGCAACTAACAGCTATTTCAGGAGATAAAATGGGGGAATATTGCCATAGCCATACACCAATGAGATACTGATAAGAAGAACGAAGCAAGAAAGCAGAAAACTGGTAAGCTACTGCCTGCCCAAGCAAGCTGTCAAAACTGACTGTACCAACAATATAGCAAACTCAGCAACATGGACTCAGTTGAAATGCTTTTTGTCTGTAGACTGAATTTTACTTGACTGGTGCTCAGATAGACTTGAGACATTAATGGCTGGTTTCTTCCTGATGACAGAAAAGAGAAATTTTATTTTTTTTCTCCTCCAAGTTTTGTGGAATCACCTTCATAAAAATGTTACTGCTAAAAATTTCATTAATGTGAATACTTCCCACTTAACTTAATCACTGCCATGTCTTTTTGATGGTGGCTGATTTTTCCATCTTTGCTCTGGGATGATTTGCTTCAAGTTCACAGCCAAACAGGTCCTACAGCTGTGAGAGCTCCTCACTGATAGTGATATTCTTCTCAGTTGCTTGAGTAACTAGGGCAAAGGGAATGTTAAATACTTTATATAGTCATTCCACTTATATCTTCTTCAGTTTTAGAACTTCTCATATCTCTTTTGATTTAAGAGAAGTACTACTTATACTTATCTTACAGAAGTTTAAAGTCAGAAAGACGACTATCTATTTAAATCTGACCTTCAGGTCTAACAACCAAAATAGCTGCTATTAAACTAAATCTTATTTTGGGTAACATAATGGGTCTTCTGCTGTGCTCTACAAGGCCATGACAAAGTGATCCTTAGATAGCTTACAAGGCCTAGAATTTTCTTTTTAATTATAACATCCCTTCAGTATTCCCTGATAAATAAAAAGTATTAACAATTGTCTACTCACTTCAACGCTTTGGGAACGTTCAAGTGTAAGCTTCCAAACTGAAGTCATCACAGCATACAAGGTTCACTGCATCTATTAATATCTTGCTTCCACAGTTAGTCATTATCACATTTTTTTTTTTTTTAAACTTTTTTTTAGATGTGATTTTTTTTTTTTGTCCTTTCTCACTGAGTTAAGGTACGCTTTCTGTATACTGTTTTCCTGACTATAACAAATTTAGACCTGTTAAGTTATGTCCTAAGCTGCTTTTGATAATATATGCTGGCTTGGCTCATCAAATATCTCACTGCAGGTATTTTCTCCAGTCCTCAAATAAGTCTATGGTTCTTTTCTGTGCCATGTATTACTTTATAAAATTTCTTTTAAAAAAGAAATAGCAGATATACATACAATAAGTGCTTGCTGCTATGCAGTATGAACCCCCCATTAGAAATTATCAAATTACCTCAACCAATGACAGCTGGGGGGTAGCTCCCCCACCACCTTTAAAACATAAGCTAATAGTTTTTCCATACTTAACCCATAAATTGTAGCTACCCAACCTAGCACTGGAAAAGCACAATTGAGTGAACAGCTGAACTTCGCATTGGGAGACTGGAACTTCAAATGTACTCGGTCACAGAAAAAAAAAGTACACAAAACTGTGCCAAAATTAAGACACTGAGATGACTGGGGAAGTTCACTGCTCTTTAACAATGGTCCCAAAAGTGGAGCTGGTTAACAAAGAGGTCTGGTCAGAGGTCTGGGGGGAGATGAACTTTCCTGCTGGCCGCAAGAGCCCCCTGCATGCCCAGCCAGACGGAGGTGCCTGCTGGCTCTCAGTGTAACATCTCTTACATTTTTAAGTAACAGCCAAATAATTAGGAGGAGTTAACATCTTTCTAAAGGTTACCCTGGGCACTCTCCAACTGCCAGTCCCCTAGGGCAGACTACAAACATTTGTAGCTTGTAGCCAGCTAACTAGCTATTAATTCAGTTAAAAATAGTACTAAAACCAGAAAGAAATTCCATTGTGTAGACACTATGCATCTGCTACTGAAACTCTATG
Source organism: Nettapus auritus (assembly GCA_011076525.1). NCBI lineage: Eukaryota > Metazoa > Chordata > Aves > Anseriformes > Anatidae > Nettapus > Nettapus auritus. Next base: position 1,108,553 of record CM021774.1, read on the forward strand.
CAGCCTGAGTTTCTCTGCAGCTAGGTCATGAGGCTGGTACATATGTCCTTTTTCCTCATAAGCAGTACTTGTTTACAGTACCGTTTAAAATAATGTAATAGTTTATGAAGGGTACAGCAGGAGAGAGGGAGAAGTGTATGCCATTTCTTTCTAACCTAAGCATACCCAGGATATTTTTTGCCCAGAGTATTGCCCCAGTCACTTGCCCATACCAAGCTTGCACAGTCCAACAAGGTCTGTAGCAGTGCCCAAATGATATGTGTCCACACAGCAATCCTAGCTACATGGGCATCTATCATTGTAGAAATCAAGTCAGCTCCTCCCCAACCCTTAATATCCAGATCATGTAACTTGCTAAAGTGTGTGCTTACTCTGCAGAGACTGAAAGACACCACATAAAATATCACAACATTATGCAGACAGCTTGAAAAAAAAAAAAGCCATCGTCTTAGTTTGTTGGTTCCAAACGGATGTTATTCATTTTGGACAAGATCGTAGGGATAACTTTAGTTTAATGACTAATTAGCAAACTTGGGCAGGAATAACATGGCGACATATTAGACAAAGTGTCACATCACAGCCATGCTGGGTTTCTCCTGACAACTCCCTTTCACTCAGTCTCTCTTTTTGGGCTGTCAGAGGGGGGATGCTGCTTATGTTACAAAAGCTCACTACTTCTAGAAACAACAAACAAAATACAAGTGTAACAAATATTTACAGCAGAAAAATAAACCATGGAAGGCACAGTCTTTGGAGTAATCAGTCCTTTTGGACCCAGAAGTCATTTCAGCTCTGCTAAATGGCTCCATCTTTAATGCTGCTTCTCCCAGTAGCATCTTCCTGAACCGGTCAATGCACTTCCCTTCTCCAAGTAACCTTCCTGAAGGGCTATCTCTCACAGCTTCAGTTTAATGGATCAATTTCATAATAAGGACAACACAGTTATCACCATTTCATCTGAGGCTTTTCTTTTGCTCTAAAAGCAGCAGGTGAGCAAATTATATTAATTGGTTTGGGATCAAAAAAAAAAAAAAAAAAAAAAAAAGAACACCCACATCCTGCATACAGATAATATCCTTGTTAGTTTAAACTGGAATCACTTTTTTTTTTAAGAGTGGCTGTATCCCTGACTATCTGATTTCTGTTAATTGTTATTAGGAATTAAAAATGGCCTTCAGAGAGTTTTTCATTGGTTAGTGTATCAGGTTTATCAGGGAAGCAAGTAGCAGTTCTACCACTATCACTCCTCTCATGCTTTGCCAGGACAAATTGCTGTGGCAGGACTTAAAGGACTAGCTTAAAGTACAGCTACTTGGAAAAACAGCAGTTTCTCTTATTTTTGGATCAAGCCATGAGCTGAATGGTTCAGACAATGTAATTATTGATTTATAACACTTTTTTTTTTTAAACACACTTGAGTTAACAATGTTGCTAGACACTATCCATCTTCACAGCTGAGTATCAATTGTTTGAGAAAACTGGGGACAGGATAACACACCCCTCCTTCCCTCTCTCCTAATAAATAATTCACACACAAACATCCCAACAACCTGGGAAGCACCCTCTATATCTCAAATGGTTCGCAAGCTCTTTGTTAGGTATGATGTTTATTTAATACTCAGTGCCAGAGCCTGAGGAAGAAAAGTTTAAAAATAATGTCAATAGACAAAGGATCATACTCAGAGTCATCTACCAATCTTGTTTTCCTCCCTGTGGCAAAAGCCAATGTGAATTAATTCAGGGCTATTCTATTATTTATGCAAGGAAGTGTCTATCAAATGGAGAATGAAAAGGAGTTACTCCCTACACAAGTTCTGAAGAATCACGTCTCATAACTAGAGGCTTAATTTCAAGATTTCAGAAATTCTCATCTAAAAGCACTTGAAGCAAAGTCTAAACAGGGAATGATAAGAGAAGTAATTGGTGTAACAATTTGGGTACTATGGCCTATTTCTGATAGGAAGCACAATACATCTTGTATTAAAGATTAGGACAACAAGTGCAAGCCCCCTCCACCCCCCCACCCCTGCCCCCGCCCCCCACTCCCCGCCCAGTAAATAAGCAGTACAATAGCTAGTAGAGAGAGTGTTAACATTAACTCAAAATTTCCTGATTTTTGTCAGCCACTTCCACAGCAAGTCTTTTTGATGTATTTAGAAACTAGAAAAATAGTATTGTAGAAACTCTTATTTAGTTTCCTTGACATTAAAGGGAAGTTTTAAAGGAAGAGGTTGAAGTTATTAGTTTAAGAGACTGAAGTAACCATCCTCCTTCAATTTCTCTACTTTTTTTTTGTTGTTGTTGCCTTCCTTTACAGGTTTCAATGTAGAATTCTTCCTTCATCTCTTCTAAAACTTTATCTCTTCCTATTATCACCTTATTTTCTCTTCCTCAGTGGTAAACTTTATTCTTTTCATGTCTCCTTTGTTCGCCCATACCACATTTCTCCCCTTAAAATAATCATTCCTGCTCTCTATTTTCTTTTCTTTTATTTCCTTGCCATATCGAATTTATTCATGTCTACCAAGTGTTCACAGAGCTTCTTCTGTCACATATTGTAGTTTCTGTGTGGCAGGGGAGATCAAGTGACAAATTCCCATGATTGTACAATTCCAATAAGCAGCAATAAAGAGTTGGACATTTTTTCCCCCCTCATTACACTGTGAAGAGAAAGCTGCAAATACAAAATAGCAACACAAACCCCAATTACACACAGATTTTAAGTCATTTAAGACCTTAGTTCTGTTAAAGCAAGTCAGGGATGAACACTGAAGGATCAGGGAACAGGCTACAAGTTCCTTTATCCACTGGTACTCTTTCCTAGAAGATCCAGCCCCAACGATTTATTTATTTATTTATTTATTACAAGCAATACTCATCCTTTTTTGTCTACTGCCTCATGCCAATGAAGACCAAAGAACTTCTCTGCAAAGAGTTTAAAAAAGACATTTCAATATCTCATAACAACACTTCTTAGGAATATACAAATATATTTGCTAATAACACCTCCAACAGTACATTTAAAAACATGCAAGAGTAAGTTTGGTCAATAGTAGAACAAAAGATGTAATGCTTCAGCAGTATTTCCCCTCCCCCCCCCACTGCACTTCAGAAAGCAGCAAGATGGTATATGTTTCTTCATTTATAATTATTTGATCTAATTTGTTAAACATGTTCAACTTTAAACTCCTGAAACAACATCAGGAAGGGAAGACTCACCCCAGAGTAAATGCTATTTTCTGATCTAATAATATGGTGTTCCCAGTCTGCATACATTTTTATAGGCAAACACATATGTGCTGGGGTATTCTGCATACAGCACCTCCTCCTTACCTCTAATAAAGGGTAGCATATTTCCATTTTCATTCCAGGCAATCAGAATGAAAATGTGTACTGAATTAATGGGTTTATTTAGTCACAGTCATAAGTTTGGACCTTTTCAAAGGCTTGTTCTGGTTGCACAGCCATGTAAAATTATCTTGCATTATTAATATAGCTCCTGTTAGTAGCTCTGCCTAGCAAACTATTCCTTTTAACTTGCACCTACTGTGAAAACTGACAAAACATTCATTTTGTCCCCTGAATGCAACGATTTGCTCCTCCAATGGCAGACCAAAGATTATGCAAATGATGACTGACAGTGGAAATGTCAGATATTGGAGGTATAAGAAAATAAAACTACGTCTTGAATTAAACAAAAAAAGTAAATATGTATTCAAATAATTTAAGATACTATGTTTTAAACTGTGCAGCTGTATTTTAACTCAACTTTCATTTCAATCCATAAACACAACATGCAAGTGGGCACAATTCCTTCAACTGCAAAAGAATTCTCTAGAAAGCACAGAGGAAAGTGCATCAAAGAACTCTAGCAACTGTTAAAACACTAAGACTGAATCACCATCAGTTCCAAGTTCAGTTGTGGCTTTGAGTATGAACTTCTTTTTCCTGGAAATTCTTTTTCTCTGGCATTTTAGAGAATCAATGTGAAAAATGACCCAACTGAAGTTAGTTTTGCCATTCACCTTAACAAAGGTAATACCTCAGCACCGATTTTTATAGCAGGCTAGAACAAACTAGCTTAGAACTTATTCAGCAAATGCAAAGTTACTTGTGGCACACAAAATGCTTTTGCTAAGATCTACTATTTCCTGAAACTCATGTTTGGTGAACATTTCCTTAGAATGGGACATATTCGGTCAAGGGTTTCTGAAAATACCTGGATGTTTGCAAGTTATTGTGAGAACAAGGAAGATGAGATGGACTGAGACTTGCCATTGCCTCTTCTTCCTTCTTAGGCAGATGACCATATTCCTTGAAATAGCAGCGTTATGTTTCTGCATGCAATTTTTATTTTTATTTTTATTTTATTTTTTCTTTTCTCCCTGTGGCTTCACGGGGTTGCCTCAGACACAGGCAATCTTTCTTGAGACAAAGAGATGATTTCTTACAGTCAGGGAGAGATATAATTGGGTTTACCAGGGACAGATTCTGCTACCTTATTCCACAGACACCAGAAGTCAGTAACTGGATGAGGCGCCAAAATGATTTATCACCTGAAGGAAAGTTGATGGTGGAACATTGCTGTACATGAGGCTGAAGAGAAAGAAGCAATATGTACATGAAGTTCTTCCAGTATGAGCAGTTTTTCACCTGTCAAAAATCAATTTCTTGTGCCATCCTGCTTTCTGCTCATCTGCCTTTGTTAGCTCCTTTTAGTGTTGATATGAAGCCTTGAAGCTACAGATCACAATGGATGTGTCCGTGGAATTGTACCTGCTTATGTCAACAATGACTTTGGCCTACTGTCTTCAGGCATTACCTAAATGTTTATTGTGTAATTTCCTCCTAAGGAGGATATGAAGTGTGCAAGAGTCTAGATGCTGCACTATGCTTTGCACAGATAACCACTGGCCCATAATATACGTGTAACCTCTTTGTATTCAGCTCCCTTCCTCATGTAAGAATGTGCTTACCTACTAGCTTGTACTAAATGCAATCTCTAAGCAGTGGAGTTAGAACTGTCATATACTGCACACTTGCTTTCAGCAAAGGAGGAAATGTTAAAAGGCAGCTATTGATTATATAAAGAGCGTATGACTACAGTTTCCATATTTTAGTCTAGAATCTAAAGTCTTTTATTAGTTCTTCAGCAGATCAATAACTACTATGGAAGCCTGATAAAATATTCAAGAGTTGTCCATGCAAAAATTATTCTTACATTTCTAAGTAGTCCATGGAGTTGCCTGTTTGTATTTTCACCCAGGATTACCAGAGTACGGGTTACATAGGCCCTGCAGACCAAATAAGCCATTCCTGCAGTGAGTTAAACAGTCAGTTCTGTGCACTAGATTAGAGGAAGATAGTGTTTATTCCCCCTACTCCACTTATGGCTCCTTTTTTACCACCCTTAACATCCATTTGTGCTGTATGGAAGCTGTGGGAATTCATTTAGATCCTAAATAAGACTTTTATCCTTTTCTCCATAAGACTGTAGAGTGTATGCATGCATATACAAAACAAGACAGTTCTGACAGACCTACTTGCAATACAGAAGATTTGCACTCAAAGGCTGAAAGTGTTTTTGTCCATCATCCAATTCAATACTGCAATGACAAACTCAAGAACACCTTCAGCATATTTACAATTATTCATATTTCGTGTTTGTTTCTACACTTAATTAATATAAAGAAATTTCCAAATGGTATGACTGTAAAAATATGAATATCCAACAGTTAACGATTTTACATTTAGAGAAGAAATACTGTATGGCACAGAAGAAATATGATTTTACATTTACAGAAGAAATACGTATAGTATAGCACCTTAAATCAATTTTAAAGAGGGCAGCATCATGCCATAGGAAGAATTATTTCTTAAATTCTCAGGTCTCTTGGAAAGTGTGCCAAGTTTTTCATTCTACAGGTAAGCAACTTCAAAACAGTATAGGACTGATTGTGTAGGATTCCTATACCCGCATATTTGTAGATTCTTAGGAATATTTTTCCTCTTATATTTCCTTTTTAAATGCTTCAGAAATTTTTAGCACTCAAGCACTCAACAATATTGGAATTTATCAAAAACTTCTTCAGCATCTGTAATATCATCAGGTGTGTGGTAAGTGAATTAGAGCTGGCTGAAGAAAAGCAAATAAATAGCACTGCAAGTTATGGCTAATTACATTCAGTAAGTTTGAGCCCTTTATGTTCCTTCCCCCCCAAATAAATATCCAATTTGGAAAGTGCAGAACAATTTAATAGCCCTCAATCAGGTTTAAAGGATTAATTTGACATGCATCAATATATATGCTACAGTGGCTTTTCTGTAATTATTTTGAACTCACTTCACACACAGGCTACAAAAAAGCAATTCTGTTTTACTGAAACGTGGTTTTCAAGGATGACATTAGACTCATTTGACTGTACCCTCTCAAACTTTCTGCAGCCTTTAATGAGGTCTTAGGCAGTGTCTATGACAAAGCTGTCACTTACCTGGTTTCTCTCATCGTGAAAGATGTTTGAGCATTTTAAGTTTTATAAATATTAATTATGGTACTTATGCAGCTCTGAAAGGATTTGAAAGGCCTAAACTACACTCAAGGAGCAAGACCAACCAACGTTTCATTCTTGTTCTGGAAGGAGTAAAGAAAAAACAAAACCACCAACTCACCATTGAACTGAGTCAGTGGAGGAAAACACACAGATTTTAAGTGACCATCCGAGCCTGTAACTAACCCAGTTTGGGTTATCCAGACCCTCTGTAAATGTACCACAAGATTCTTCCCTTCCCATATAGGCCCAAAGTCTAGGCCCAGGGTCTGGTTACCAACGCAAAAACAGATGAAGGCAGAGTGGCTAATGAATCACCCTGCCCCTAAAGAAGATATGGTAAAAAATGTAACACTAATGAGTATAGCAAATTAACAAACTTCAACACAAGGCAATTGTTGTGGTTTAACCCGGCCGGCAGCTAAACAGCACACAGCCGTTCGCTCACCCTCCCCCCTCCCTCTCTGGGATGGGGGAGAGAAACGGAAAAGTGAAACGAGATAGAGACAGTTTATTAAGATAGGAAACAATAATAATAATAATAATAATAATAATGTGTATGAAACAAGTGATGCACAATGCAATTGCTCACCACCCTCTGACTGATGCCCAGTCTATCCCGAGCAGCCGGCCCCCCCATCCCGGCTAGCCACCCCTATATTTTTTTAGCATGACTTCGGATGGTATGGAATAGCCCTTTGGCCAGTTTGGGTCAGCTGTCCTGGCTCTGTCCCCTCCCAGCTCCTGCTGCACCCCCAGCCTGCCCGCTGGCAGGACAGAGCGAGGAGCGGAAAAGTCCTTGGCTTGGTGTAAGCACTGCTCTGTAACAATTAAAACATCAGCATGTTATCAGCATTCTTCTCATCCTAATCCAAAACACAGCACTCTACCAGCTACTAGGAGGAAAACTGTTCTAACTGAAACCAGGACAGCAATGAACACTAGAAAGAATAGTACAGACTATTCTTGGTGTGTAGGTGAACAGTACAAACAACCTCTAACAACTAGCTAATATCAGCAGGGTTATTCATCCCTTAACTGTGGCCTGATCCCTGCAGTGAGCTACTTCAGAGCACTAAATCTATTTTTTAATTTTTTATTTTTAATTATTATTTTTCCAGCACAGGCTAGTTTTCTAGGCATTTAAATCCTTGAGGCAGCTCACAACAGGTTTATCAGCAGGAGGTAAGAGAAGCCAGACAGCAAAATTTTTCTTGACAGCAGTAAGGCAGCGTATCAGTTTACGTGCACCTGCCACGCCACACTTGGGTGGACTTGCCAGTGACACCCCTAGGGACCAAGAACCAGTAATTAGCTCCTTCCCTCTACACTACAGGTAACTAGTGCAGGCTCAAGTCAGAAGAGGAAAGGAGCAATGAAGATCTGAGAGGCCACAGAGTTTGCTACAGATGGTTTCAAAAACAGTTTTTAAAGCAGGTTTACTGCCATTTGCTAGAACCATCTCCGGCATAGGCAGGCTTACAGAATCACAGAATAGTCTAGGTTGGAAGAGACCTCCAAGATAACAGAGTCCAACCTCTGACCTAACACTAACAAGTCCTCCACTAAACCATGTCCCTAAGCTCTACATCTAAATGTCTTGTAAAGACCTCCATGGATGGTGACTCAACCACTTCCCTGGGCAGCCTATTCCAGTGACTAACAACCCGTTCAGTAAAGAAGTTCTTCCTAATATCCAACCTAAACCTCCCCTGGCACAACTTCAGTCCATTCCCCCTCGTCCTGTCACCAGGCACGTGGGAGAACAGACCAATTGCCACCTCGCTACAGCCTCCTTTCAGGTACCTGTAGAGCGCAATAAGGTCGCCCCTGAGCCTCTTCTCCAGGCTGAATAGTCCCAGCTCCCTCAGCTGCTCCTCCTAAGACTTGTTCTCCAGACCCTTCACCATCTTTGTAGCCCTTCTCTGGACTCGCTCAAGCACCTCCATGTCCTTCTTGTAGCAAGGGACCTAAAACTGAACACAGTACTTGAGGTGCGGCCTCACGAGAGCCAAGTACAGGGGGACAATCACTTCCCTGGACCTGCTGGCCACGCTGTTTCTTATGCAAGCCAGGATGCTGTTGGCCTTCTTGGCCGCCTGAGCACACTGCTGGCTCATATTCAGCCGACCATCAACCAATACTTCCAGGTCCTTCTCTGCCAGGCAGCTTTCTAACCACACATCTCCCAGCCTGTAGCTCTGCTTGGGGTTGTTGTGCCCCAGGTGCAGGACCCGGCACTTGGCCTTGTTGAACTTCATACCGTTGGCCTCGGCCCATCGGTCCAGCCTATCCAGATCTTCCTGCAGAGCCTTCCTACCCTTGAGCAGATCGACACACGCACCTAACTTGGTGTCGTCTGCAAACTTACTGAGGGTACACTCGATCCCCTCATCCAGATCATCAATGAAGATGTTAAAGAGGACTGTCCCCAGTACCGAGCCCTGGAGGACTCCACTAGTGACCGGCCTCCAGCTGGATTTGACTCCATTCACTGAGACTCTCTGGGCCCAGCCATCCAGCCAGCTCTTAACCCAACGAAGCGTGCGCCAGTCCAAGCCATGAGCAGCCAGTTTCTTGAGGAGAATGCTGTGGGGAACGGTGTCAAATGCCTTACTGAAGTCAAGGTAGACCACATTCACAGCCTTTCCCTCATCCACTAAGCGTGTCACCTTGTCATAGAAGGAGATCAGGTTCGTCAAGCAGGACCTGCCCTTCATAAACCCATGCTGACTAGGCCTGATCGCCTGCTTGCCCTGTAACTGCCGCATGATGATGCCCAAGATAAATCTGCTCCATGAGCTTCCCTGGCACTGAGGTCAAACTAACAGGCCTATAGTTCCGTGGGTCTACCTTCTGGTCCTTCTTACAGATCAGTGTCACATTTGCTAGCCGCCAGTCAAGTGGGACCTCCCATAATAGTCAGGACTGCTGATAAGTGATGGAAAGTGGCTTGGCCAGCTCTTCCGCCAGTTCTCTCAGTACCCTTGGGTGGATCCCATCCGGCCCCATCGACTTGCGTACATCCAAATGCTGTAGCAGGTCGCCAACCATTTCTTTGTGGATTGTGGGGGCCACATTCTGCTCCTCATCCCCTTCCACCAGCTCAGGGTACTGGGCATCCAGAGATCAATTGGTTTTGCTGCTAAAGACTGAGGCAAAGAAGGCATTAAGCACCTCAGCTTTTCCCTCATCTCTGGTAACTAAGTTCCCCCGCATCCAGTAAAGGGTGGAGATTCTCCTTAGTCCTCCTTTTGGTATTGATGTATTTATAAAAACATTTTTGTTGTCTTTAACAGCAGTAGACAGATTGAGCTCCAGATGAGCTTTGGCCTTTCTAATTTTGTCCCTGCACAGCCTTGCAACATCCCTTGAGTGGCCCGCCCTCTTTTCCAAAGATTATAAACCCTCTTTTTTCTCCTAAGCTTGAGCCACAACTCTTTTTTCAGCCAGGACGGTCTTCTTCTGCGCCAGCTCGTCTTTGGGCACGTGGGGACAGACCACTCCTGAGCCATTAAGATTTCTTTCTTGAAGAGCGCCCAGCCTTCCTGGACTTCTCTGTCCTTCAGAACCACCTCCCAAAGGACTCTACCAACCAGTGTCCTGAACAGCTCAAAGTCAGCCCTCCGGAAGTCCAAGACAGCGGTTTTAGTGGTCCCCTTCCTGACTTCGCCAAGTATCGAGAACTCTACCATTTTGTGGTCACTCTGCCCAAGATAGCCCCCGACCACCACATCACCCACCAGTCCTTCTCTGTTACTGAACAGAAGGTCTAGCGGGGCACCTCCCCTCGTAGGCTCGCCAACCAGCTGCATCAGGAAGCTATCTTCCACGCTCTCCAGAAACCTCGTGGACTGCTTTCTCTGGGCTGTGTTGTGTTTCCAGGATATGTCTGGGAAGTTAAAGTCCCCCACAAGAACAAGCGCTGACGAGTTCGCAACTTCTGTCAGCTTCATCCACCCCCTCATCCTGGTTTGGCTGTCTATAACAGACCCCCATCAGAATGCTTGCCTTGTTGGCCTTTCTGCTGATCCTAACCCATAGCGACTCCACCTTGTCATTGCCAGCCTCAAATTCAATGACATCAAAACACTCTCTAACATAGAGAGCCACTCCACCACCCCTTCTGTGCTGCCTGTCCCTTCTGAAAAGCCTATAGCCAGACATGGCAGCACTCCAGTCATGAGAGTGGTCCCACCACGTTTCCGTGATGGCAACCAAGTCATAGCCCACGTGCTGCACAATGGCTTCCAGCTCCTCCTGCTTGTTGCCCATGCTGCATGCATTAGTGTAGATGCACTTCAGCTGAGCCTTTGCCTTCTCCCCCAGCCTTGCCACTGTTCCCCCTGGCACACCTCCAACAAGCTTTGTTTCATCCCTGTCCCCCTTCTTACCTAGTTTAAAGCCCTCTCAGTGAGCCCTGCCAGCTCCTGGGCCAGGATCCGTTTTCCCCTTGGAGACAGTTGGGACCCATCTGCGGCCATCAGGCCGGGTGTTGAGTAAAGAGCCCTGTGGTCAAAGAACCCCAAACTTCTGTGTTGGCACCAGCCTCTAAGCCATGTGTTTATCATGTGGGCTTTGCGTGTCCTCTCTGAACCCCTCCCTGCCACTGTAGGAATGGACAAAAACACCACCTGTACTCCCGCTCTGTCCACTAACCGTCCCAGCCCCCTGAAGTCCTGTTTGATTGCCTTCAGGCTTCTCTCATCAATGTTATCACTGCCAGCCTGGACTATCAGTAGTGGGTAGTAATCAGAGGGGCGAACCAGGCTGGGAAGCTTTCTGGCAACATCCCTGACCCTGGCCCCAGGGAGGCAGCAGACCTCCCTGCGAGTAGGGTCAGGCCGGCAGATAGGGCCCTCCATTCCCCTGAGAAGGGAGTCGCCCACAACGATCACCCTCCTTTCCTTTTTGGTGGAAGCAGTCTTGAGGCGTGGAGCAGACTTCCTTGCCCTAGGCTTCCTGGTTAAACTTCCTTCCACATCCTCATCCACCGCCCCCTCGAGCTCCAGGGCCTCAAACCTGTTGCCTAAGGGGCACCTGGGAAGGTGGGGCAGGAAGGGGGGGGCATTTCCTGCATCGTCAAGCAGGGACCTGTCTCCATTCCTCCTCAACTCCTAGGTCCCCTCCCTCTGCCCAACAGCGACCAGGCAGGGGGTCCACCCCCATGTGGGGAGTCTCACCCTGGTGCCTCTCCTTCGGGCCTTGCAGGGAGTTGCTCCACCAGCCTATCTCCCGCTCGCACTCCCTGATGGCCCTCAACCTCTCCACCTCCTCCCTGAGCTCTGCCACCAGGCAGACCAGGTCATCCGCCTGCTCACACCTCACACACACAGTGTCTCTGCCTCCCTCAGATGGCAGCAGCAGGCTCTGGCACTCCCTGCACCCAGAGACCTGAACTGCCGCATTCTGGATCGGGCAGTCTGTCTGGGTGCCTACAGACTTTCTAGTGCAAGCTCTCTGCCTGGCAAGGACCATAGTGGCCTAGCTAGTGCTAGACAGCCGTTAGGTGAGGTGTTCTTATGGGCAGGGGAGGGATCGCTCTGCCCTCCCTACCTGCGCCAACTGCCTCGCCCCGCCCTTCTGCCGCGCCCCGCGCTGTTTGCCCGTCCTGGTCGTCGCGCTCCCCAGGGGCTGCTTTTGAGCGGCCGGGAGGGGGCGCTGCTGGCTCCGCCTACGCCTCGTCACGTCCCTCACAGGGCTGCCGGGGCGTGGCGGCTCCCTCGGCTGCCTCGAGTGGCCGGGAAAAGAGCCCTGCCTGTCCCGATCCCCCGCTCCGCTGCAGAGCACGTCTGCCCCGGAGCCGATCGCCTCGGCAAGGCGATATTACACATATAGTTTGAGCGTGGACTGCAAATATGCAGGGAAAAAGCTCTGGGCATCCGTGAGGAAGACAAGGAAATACAAATCTTAGCCCAGTACAGTAACATCCAAAAAAAAAAAAAAAAAAAAAGACAAAACACAGTATTGCTATAAATGAACACTGAAAATACAATAATGCAATTACACAAAGTCAACACAAGAAAACAGGGAGGAGATCCAGTAATGGACAATGGAAATGATTAGAGGTACAGAAGAAGGATCTAAAGACAAGGAATGTCTAGGCTCCATAAGAGAAGAATACAGAAGATTGGATATAATAAGGCTATGCAGAACAGTAAATTGTACAGAGTGGTTAAGTCAGACATTTCTATTTACCATTTCTCACAGAATAAATAGAACCAACAAAATTGGTAGGCAAAAACACGAATTGAAGAAAGACAACAGTTTTACACAGTGCATGACTAACTTGTAGAGTTTGCTAAAGGAGAACCTTTCAGCCAAGAGCTTAGTAGGACTTGGAGAGGATTACATATTTAAATAAGTTGAAGTGAATATATTATCTGCTTTCTAATTGAGCTTAAATAAATAAATTTAAGGATGATATAGAAATCCTTTCACTTCGGTCAACTGCTTACTGAAAAGACTGAGGAAGACATTTTGTTCCTATTAGTTGGGATTAGCAATTCATTATGCAATACTGCAATTTTTTAGATGTTTCTGTTTGCCATTAAATTTGACCTGAAAATTAGTGTCTTGCATTCTTCACTTACAAGAGTTACACTATAGCAGGTTAGAATTTTGTTGTTGTTCTTCAATGTACTATGAGATGCTGGAGCCCTTGAGTACAGATACAGAACTAGAAATAACTTTTGGATTTGCAGTATTGCACACAGCTCACAACAGACATCAAGTCTTTTCCACAAGGGGACCCTCTCCCATTGCCTACCACAAAAATACTCTATGGACAACTCAATTGTAGAACAAAAATTGAGACTTTTAGTGCTAAAAACCAAAATAGCAGAAATAATACTATGCAGAAGAAAACAAAAGCTTTATCTGTATTTCATACTTGTATGCAGAGAATGAATTAGTAGAAATACTACAGACAGTGCTAGAAAATGTTATACCTCACAATAAAGACGACAAAAAGATCCCAGTTGTCCTGATCATTCTAACAACAATGAATCTCTTCCCAAGTCCATAACTGTGAAGATATTACCCCACAAGAAAGTAAATTTTGCAGTCATCATTTCTGGCTCAGAGTATTCTTTGTCATCATTTTCCAATTTATCAATATACAGAGAGGGACCAAAATCTTTTGGGATGCATGCTTTTTTTTTCTTTTTTTTCTTTTTTTTTTTTTAAAAAAAGATCAAGCTAAAAAAAAAACCAACATAAACTAATTTTTGCACATAAATCATCATGACTAATGCTTACAGTAGTTATTCCCATCTGTCCACATTCCAGGGCAAGATTAACCTTTACTCAGAAATGATGAAAAACAATGAACATGTGTAGATTTCCTTTATAACAAAGTGTAATTATAAAAGCATTACAGTCAAAGGAAAGAAGTAATTCACTAATATTTCTTTAGAGGTAACATCTTGTGTGCCCTGAAAAAAAAAAAGAAAAAAGAAAAAAAAAACATTCTTTATTAAAATTTTAATAAGCCCTTGGGTTTTCTCTGAAATATTCAAGAATAGCTGGTAAGAAAACAATTGGAAAAGAACAGATGTTAAAACCAATGAATATATACATTTCCATATTTTAAAATGAAAATGTCTTGTACTGTGATCGCATATTTGACAAGAAAAGAAACAAGAAGTCTGCTCCTACTTGTGTTTGCTCTTCCCATAATTTGTAATAACTAGATGTTCCGTGCTGGAAAGTGTCAAGTGCTATTAAAAAAAACAACCTGTTAATGGAACTTGTTTTGCATCTTTCTGAAGAAAAACAAAAACAAAAACAAAGTATTTTACTGCGTTATGGTTTCCACCACTCTATGATTTTAAAACAAATTATTTCTGACTTCGGTTAGAAAAAAAATTATGGATACCATATAAAGGAAAATCTACTCGGATTACTGATAATGGTTGTGCATGTACTTTGAGGTTTTAATAGTTCTGGTAGCTATGACTGTGTCATAAAGCTAGACTTAACATGAATGAAGCAAACATCTTCAAATGTAGCACATAAATGTAAGTATTTCTATTAGCTACCAGTGTCCAATTTCTGTTAAAATCTCCTGGAAATAGAGGAGAAACTCCTTGAGGATTTTTATTTATTTAAATTACCATTTCATAAACAGCAGTGAGACACCCCAGGTAATGAATTTATGGAAGATGACCATACCATTTGGGTAGTTAATATAACGCACCCTTCAGTCGCATTTCCAACAATATCTCTGATAATGGGAGTATATTTCAAAGGGATTAATACCTGTTGTGCCTTATTGTTTAACTACATATTGACTATGGAGAATGTAAATACATAATATAATGCTGCAATACTCAAAATTTCTTTTTGATCATAAGAGCTCAATGGGTAACTACCACTTTCAGAACACCATTATTTAGTATTTATTGAATCTATTTAAATACCTACATTACCTGGTTACTGAATGCCTCAAAATGAGAAATGCTGCCATAACTTCTAAAGCAAGTGTGTCTGGGGCACAGTCTTTGAGGTGGTGGAGAGATTCATTAAGTTTTAAATATCATAAATGATAACACGCATTTTAGTTCTCCCAATCCCCCAAATGTTTTCCTGGAATAAAAACTGAAGAATCTAGAGTTTTGCAGCTGATTAAAAACTAAGCCCTGACCTCACTTGTGCAAATTTGTGTACAGTTTGTGCTACAAAAAAATTTTAAATCCACTTAAACCAATACAAAAGGAAATGTAGCTTAAATCTTGTATCACTAACTTCTGCTACCAGATTACCCCCAGGTAATTTATGAAATACATAAAAATGTACCTATACAAGTGTTTAAATGATCTTTAACTTATTTAATTCATTACAACAGAGCATGAAGGAGCAATGCATGTGCCTAAACATAGAAATCTAGTGCTATTTTAGATGCCTGAGGGTATCCCAGCACAGCTTTCAACTGCTGGTACAGAAGGCCTTAAGTCATCTGTCACACCTGCTAGCACTGACAGATGTCTCAGGTACATAATGCATTTAAAATGGCATTAGATGTCTATGTTTAGGCTTCCGAATCTTTTCCTTGGTGCCTAGAGAAAATGCAAATGAAGAATAGAATTGGTGTCCCGGAGTCTGTCATTTATTTCAAACACAAGCACTAGAGATGCAGCAGAGGTGTGAAATATTTACATTGTCTTACTAATGTACATTTCCACTCTATTCTAAGCAGATCAGTCTCTGGCAGAGTATACAGTATGCTGTGTATTATTACGAGAAAAACCCACTACAACAAGGGAATCTGGTACAGATTTTTATGTGGTTAAATAGTATCTCGGTTCCAAAAATCAAATTGGATTTACAAGAGACAGAAGGATAAAATGCCCCCCCTTCACCCACAGTTCAAGTGGAATCAATCTCCTGCTTTTTCTGCTTGCAATTTATTTGTGGAGCTGCATGGGGAAAAAAAAATCCCCTGCATTTGTTAAGTACTTGCACCCTCCACAATGTAACTCCAACTTGACACTTTTATTTGGACAATCTGGAAGGAAGAAACTAAACCAAGGTCATGGCAAAGTCTGAAAACGCGCTGTCCTGAATGTTATCATATTCAGATTTCAGGCAGACAGAATCACAGAACGTCCCAAGTTGGAAGGCACCCACAATGATCATCAGGTCCAGACCTTGGCTCCACACAGGACCACCCCAAAATCCAACTATCTGTCTGAAAGCCCTGCCCAAATGCTTCTTGAACTCCAGCAGGCTCAGTGCCATGACCGCTTCCTCAGGCAGCCTGTTCCAGTGCCCGACCACCTTCTCGATGAAGAACCTTTCCCTAACACCTAGCCTGACCCTTGCCTGCCCCAGTTCCATGCCATTCCCTCGGATCCTGTCACTGTCCCCATAGAACAGAGCTTAGTGCCTGCCCCTCCACTCCCCTCATGAGGAAGTCTCAGGCTGCCATGAGGCCTCCCCTTAGCCAGCTCTGCTCTGGGCTGAACAAACCAAGGAAGTTCATCCACTCCTCATACACCTTGCCCTCCAGGCCCTTCAAAATCTCCATAGCCCTCATTTGGAGAGTCTTTAACAGTTGTATGTCCTTCTTATGTTGTAGTGCTCAAAACTGCACACAGTACTAGAGGTGAGGCCTTGCCAGCACAGAGCAGAGTAGAATGATCCCTTCCCTCAACTGACGAGCAGTGCCGTGCCTGATGCACCCCAGGGTACAGCTGGCCCTGTGGCCACCAGGGCACACTGCTGGCTCGTGATCAGCCTGCCAACAACCAAAACCCCCAGACCCGTTTCTGTGGGGCTGCTCTCCAGCCTTCCAGCCTGTAGAGATAACCAGGGTTGCTCTGTCCCAGGACCTCCATATAACATCCCATCCATTTTTGCTGGGTTCCTACTCTGAAACTTATTTTGTGGGGCACACACAGTCAATTTCAATATTCAGACTTGAATATTCTTCTAAACATTGTTGCAAGGAAAGACGTGTAAAGTAGAAACAAATTGTGTGGGTATAAATGTCTAGTTACCCATAACTCAGGTCTGTATTTCAAAACTCTTGAACTGTGCTTCATTCACATCTACTTCTGTAGGCATATATATTATAATGCTGTCATAAATATTTTTAATAATACATTTGACAAAATTAAAACATACCATAGTTTTACACAAGTCATTGAAAATACCCAAGGGAATTCTATAGAAAATAAAATATTTTGAAATGACAACAAAAATGATTGCTTATCTCAGGCACTTTCCTGGTCTCATGATTTTTCTCTAAGACACTATAATTGTTCTCCAATTTTTTTATGAACAACTGATCTTAATCTACAAATGTTGACAAACAGTTAATTTACCCCTATAATGAAACACTAAAAATATAATAAATCCAGCCCCTGAATCTTTACAAGTAGTTGCATAGCTCTGTTTTCCTTCCTGGTTTTACACTTTCAGGTATAAAACTGTTTTATATAATATCAATATCCATTTAAGAACTTGGCATATACATTTACTACTACAAACACCAGTAAAGTGTGTAATTTGTTTCAAAGTAATAAATTAATTTAGACATTGAATAACTTGAAAAAATAGAATATTTCTGTTATGAAGGGGCAAATTCCAAGTCACCGAGGAACATGCAATAAAGTTATTTTGGATCTCATCTTCAGTCTCAACCACAAAGACATCACATAGCTGATTAAACTTCAGCATCCCATCAGCTCTGTAGCAGCCAGCCCACCCAAGGGATGACATGAAGCAGCCACAGAGAGCCATCAGCTCAGCTCTACTGATAAACACCATGTTCACCACGCTCCAAATCATGCCACAGAACAAGTGGTCACAGAGACACAAAGGCACTGCATTTCAAGGGCAGCAGGAGAAAATCTAACACATGCATAGGTTTGGAGACCACTCCAAATTTATGCTGGAATGGAGAAAAGCTAGAATTCATTGTCACTAAAACTTGAATGAACAATTGCAAGCTCATCAACTCAATAGGAAGGAACTCTACTCTCAATCCTGCCATGGTAGACATTTAAAAAAAAGCAACCACAAAGCAGATAAGAAAAATAAACCCTTTATGTCCATTTCACATTATGAAATCTGTAGGTTAAAAGAATATACAGGAAAAAAAGAAAAATCACACCACAGCAACAACAAAAAGCACCAACCTTGGTTACCTAGAACATAGGACTTCAAAACACCTCTAAGCAATTTCCCTAATTGCCTACATAATCACATGTTCAGCAGTTGAAGATGGAAGGAAAAGTACCTTTTCCCTTTAGACCACCTGCTTGAACTTAACTAAGCTGATTATTGTTATTGTGTTTATATTGCAGTAGCACCTAAGATGAAAGATGCATATAATCCTTTAAGGCTGGTAATCTGTCTAATAGTCATTTCACAGCTTATTTGAAACAAGCTGATGTAAAAGCAACAAATGAAATCTCTTGAACAGTCTCTGCATAAACAACAAAAAAGGCTGAAGGAGCTTTCAAACTAAGATTTTTCTTTGGACCTGTCCCTCTTCCCAGGACTACACATCCAAGATACACACACTTTGCCATGCCATAGCTTTTTTTCTTTTCCTTTTTTAATTCTTTATGGATCACAAAATCACCCAATAACTAGAGAAAAACATAGAAATCCCCCAGTACTGAGTTTATTAATGCAGCTCTGAGTGTGAACAAACAACTCCTGATCATGTTTTCAAGTGATACTATTACAAATGTTTTCTGTTTATTATACATAATACTGATTTATGTAGCCAAAGCCTGTGATGAAGATGGTCCAACAGTTTTCTGCTGCTTATTTGAGTAATATACAACTCCTTTATCCACACGGGAATATACAGCAACAAATAAAAGACAACAAACTCAATACATTAAATAAAATTGTGGTTCCTTTTTATTACCATGCATAATACCATTACTACAGCTTTACTTTCTTTCTCTCTCTCCCTCTCCTCCCCTCCCAACAAGTTTCAGAAATCTTTAGAAAACTGGCTTTTCACTACCCAGTTCCACAAATCTTCCACATTTCTGACAACACTATCTTAAGGGGAGGGAAGAAGAAAAACACCATTTTTCATTTTTTCTAAACTGAAAATGGAAGTATCAGGAACATTTTGTTGCTTCCCCCCCACACCCCTTTTTTGGGGGGGTGGGGGTTGGTTGTTTTTTTGAAAGAAGCAATATCTTTTCAACTGAAAAGCAGTTCAGACAGAATTTTGAAATTTTCCACACATTGATTTAGACTAGACTAGACACCAAGTCTACATATAAAACGCACTGCTTAGTAACTAGTATCACCAGTATCACAAATTTTTGTAGCTTCCTGGAATTACCCAAGGTAAGAAAGAGCTGATCATCTTTACCATTATGTTTTATAGTCTTTGTAAGAGTAGTACATTCAGGAAGTAGTGCACGTGCCCCTACTTAGATTCCAATGCTCACAACAGTGATCTGGCACAATACAATTTTTGTTGTAATTAACATATAATTTCAGTCTGATTTTTTTTTTTTTCCCAAGTAAAGAGGATGATATTAAGTAGATATTAAGTAGGAAAAGGAATGTGCTACAAGCCAGACAGGGGAGGAAAAAAAAAAAAAAAAAAAAAAAAAAAAAAAAAAAA